>OW240916.1:75419054-75438359 GCA_933207985.1 Pelobates cultripes | reverse complement strand
GAGTAATAGGAAGGTGCACGCTCAGTGTGCACCATCCTGTCAGTCCGACCGGGTACAGGAAACAGAAACTCCTGTTCCGCGCGGAACAGGAGTTTCTGTTTCCTGTACCCGGTCGGACTGACAGGAAGGTGCACACTGAGCGTGCACCTTCCTATCAGTCCGGCCGGCCACCGCGGACTGCAGAGCGGCTCGGCCACGCTACAGGGAAGGTGAGTACCAACTGCAGCCGCCTGAGCGCTCTTAACAGAGCGCTCAGGCGGCTGCAGAATTTAAAGGGCCGGCGTATAACACGCACCCACGATTTCTCCCCTATTTTCAGGGAGAAAAAGTGCGTGTTATACGCCGATAAATACGGTAATTGATTGAGGAGGCTCTCTCTTACAGCTCACCACAGACATGTTTCAACCTCTTCTGCCAGATATCTCTGATATATTGTGGGTAGTGATGTCGCGAACACTAAATTTTCGGTTCGCGTATGGCGAACGCGAACTTCCGCAAATGTTGGCGAACCGCCATAGACTTCAATGGGCAGGCGAATTTTAAAACACACAGGGACTCTTTCTGGCCACAATAGTGATGGAAAAGTTGTTTCAAGGGGACTAACACCTGGACTGTGGCATGCCGGAGGGGGATCCATGGCAAAACTCCGATGGAAAATTACACAGTTGATGCAGAGTCTGCTCTTAATCCATAAAGGGCATAAATCACCTAACATTCCTAAATCACAATGGATATGGATTGACACCTGACATATGACATATTGACACCTTGACATATGGATTGACACCTGTCCTCAGAGCCCCTGATGCACACGGACCCAGAGCAGAATAGGGACTGTTCCCCCTACATAGGGTCACTTGGCAGATATGGATTGACACCTGTCCTCAGAGACCATGATACACACTGACACAGAGCAGAATAGAGACTGTTTCCCCTACATAGGGTCACTTGGCAGATATGGATTGACACCTCTCCTCAGAGCCCCTGATACACACCGACACAGAGCAGAATAGAGACTGTTCTCCTACATAGGGTCACTTGGCAGATATGGATTGACACCTGTCCTCGGAGCCCCTGATACACACTGACACTGAGCAGAATAGGGACTGTTCCCTCTACATAGGGTCACTTGGCAGATATGGATTGACACCTGTCCTCAGAGACCATGATACACACCGACACAGAGCAGAATAGAGACTGTTCCCCCTACATAGGGTCACTTGGCAGATATGGATTGACACCTGTCCTAGGGATCCCTGATACACACTGACACAGAGCAGAATAGGGACTGTTCCTCCTACATAGGGTCACTTGGCAGATATGGATTGACACCTGTCCTCAGAGACCATGATACACACTGACACAGAGCAGAATAGGGACTGTTCCTCCTACATAGGTCACTTGGCAGATATGGATTGACACCTGTCCTCAGAGCCCCTGATACACACTGACACAGAGCAGAATAAGGACTGTTACACCTACATAGGGTCACTTGGCAGATATGGCGTGGTCGTGGGAGGAGGATGACTTTCACCTCTTCCCCTGTTAGATTCCCGTTGTGCTGTGACATCACCCTTATACGCTGTGTAAAGCATACTTTTAAATTTATTTTGCAAATGCTGCATCCTTTCCGACTTGTAATTCGGTAACATTTCCACCACTGTTTGCTTATACCGGGGGTCTAGTAGCGTGGACACCCAGCACAGGTCGTTCTCCTTCAGCCTTTTTATACGAGGGTCCCTCAACAGGCACGACAGCCTGAAAGACCCCATTTGAACAAGGTTGGATGCCGAGCTACTCATTTCCCGTTCCTCCTCCTCACACAGAGCAGAATAGGGACTGTTCCCCCTACACTTGGCAGATATGGATTGACACCTGTCCTAAGGGTCCCTGATACACACTGACACAGAGCAGAATAGAGACTGTTACTCCTACATAGGGTCACTTGGCAGATATGGATTGACACCTGTCCTCAGAGACCATGATATACACTGACACAGAGCAGAATAGGGACTGTTCCCCCTACATAGGGTCACTTGGCAGATATGGATTGACACTGTCCACAAGGACAAGCTGCAGGTTTCCTGGCAGGGCCCATACAAGGTGGTAGAGCAGGTTTGTGATACCACCTTTGTGATCGGTGCGGTCACAGGCACGGGAGGCAAGTGCATGCTCCATGTGAACATGCTCAAGCCATACCACGAGCGCACGGAAGAGGTAACCGCGATCTGTGCACCTGCCACTGAAGATTATGATAATTTGTCACTCCCAGATCTCCTAGACCTAGAGGGCCAGAGCGGAGACCTGGGAGAAGTACAGTTAGGAGAACGGTTAGACCCCCAGGAGCGAACCCAGGTCCAAAGATTAATCCAGGACAAGGGGGCCACGTTTTCCAACCTACCTGGGTACAGTCCGTTAACCACTCACAAAGTTGAAACCCTAGACCAGACCCCCCTTCGCCAAACCGCCTATCGCATACCCGAAGCAGTTAAAGAAAATATTCAGAAAGAAATTGAGGAAATGATGCAGTTAGGGGTGATAGAACACTCTGACAGCCCCTGGGCCTCCCCGGTAGTACTAGTATCGAAACGGGACAGCACGACACGTTTCTGTGTAGACTACCGGAGGCTAAACGATAAAACAACCTCAGACGCCTCGTCTATGCCCCGGATAGACGAGCTCCTAGACAAAATGGCCAGAAGCCAGTACCTCACCACAATAGATCTGTGCAAGGGGTACTGGCAAATTCCATTAGCCGAGGACGCCATCCACAAGTCGGCATTTGTCACCTCGTTTGGCCTGTATCAGTTTAAGGCCATGCCATTCGGGATGAAGAATGCCCCGGCTAACTTTCAGAGGATGGTAGATCGGCAACTGGATGGGTTTCAGGAGTATGCCTGTGCCTACTTGGATGATATAGCCATTTTTAGCTGCTCCTGGCCATAACACCTGACCCACATAGGAGCCGTACTAGACCGGATTAGGGAGGCCGGACTGACCCTAAAGCCCAGTAAGTGCCATATAGAAACGCGTAAAAACCTCCCCAAGATAGTAGTATGGGCCCCAGTGTGTGAACAGGCCTTCCAACAGCTCAAGACGGCGTTCATTAAATCACCTGTACTTTCTGCTCCTGATCCAGCTAAATGCTTTCTCGTCCATACAGACGCTTCTATGTTTGGATTGGGAGCAGTACTGAGCCAAGTCGGAGCAGATGGCGGCGAGCAACCAGGGGCTTATCTAAGCTGGAAACTTTTGCCCAGGGAAGTAGATACACTGCCATTGAAAAGGAGTGCCTGGTGGTGGTGTGGGCCCTCAAAAAGCTGCAACCTTACTTGTATGGACAACCGTTTACCTTACTCACAGATCACAACAAATTTGGGGCACTGCGCGTGCAATCTAATGTGCCACCAGATAGGAGTGGTGTGTTAAGTAGTACTATTCTTATCAGTTTAATCCCTGTTACGTCCCCTATCCGTTGATGTGGAGCAAGACGCAGCAGCAGAAGAGGACTCAGCCGAGGAGGTTATGGAAGAGGATGGAGTAGGAGGAGTAGAGGAGGTGGCAGCAGGCCTGCCTGCAAGTCATGGCGGTGTCACCAACTCCTCTGCAGAGCCACGCATTCCATGCTTGGCAGCCGTCAGCAGGTTTGCCCAATGCGCAGTGTAGGTGATATACCTGCCCTGACCATGCTTTGCAGACCAGGTATCAGTGGTCAGATGGACCCTTGCCCCAACACTGTGTGCCAGACATGCCATTATTTCCTTTTGCACAATCGAGTACAGGTTGGGGATTGCCTTTTGTGAAAAGAAATTTCGTCCGGGTACCAGTGAGTGAGTGGTGGCACTGGGCACAGTATCCACTGTGAGCCTGACACACCCGCTGGCAGACAACTAACTGCTATTCAATCTATAACAGTGAAAAAAGTTTTTTGTTTTTAAATGCAAGCTATTATGACACCAGATATGAGTGGCACTGTAAACTGGCAAAGTACACGCTGTAGGGCTGACACACCCGCTTTGAGACAACTAACTGCTATTCAATCTATAACAGTGAAAAAAGTTTTTTTCTTTGTAAAAGCACGCTATAGAGACACCAGATATGAGTGGCAAAGTACACGGGCAGAGGTCTGCAGAGCACACGCTGAAGGAGGCCTGACACCCAGACGCTTGCAGACAACTAACTGCTATTCAATCTATTACAGTGAAAACATTTTTTTTTCTTTTTAAATGTCAAGCTTAAGCTATTGTGACACCAGATATGAGTCGTGGCACTGGGAAAATGGGCACAGTATCCACTGTGAGCCTGACACACCCGCTTTAAGGACACTGACTGCTATTCAATCTATAACAGTGAAAAAAGTTTTTTGTTTTTAAATGCAAGCTATTGTGACACCAGATATGAGTGGTGGCACTGGGCACAGTATCCACTGTGAGCCTGACACAGAAGCTGGCAGCAGTGGCAGACAACTAACTGCAATTACATTACACAGAAAAAAAAAAAAGCAGACTGATGTTCTAGCCCTAAAAAGGGCTTTTTGGGGTGCTGTCCTTACAGCAGAGATCAGATGAGTCCTTCAGGACTGTAGTGGACACTGTATACCCTAACCTAGCTATGCATTTCCCTATCTAATCAACAGCAGCTACACTTTCCCTCCTCTCACTAAGCATGCAGCTTGAGAATGAATCTAAAATGGATGCTGTCCAGTAGGTGGGAGGGTCTGCTAGGGAGGGTGTGCTGCTAATTGGCTGGAATGTGTCTGCTGACTGTGAGGTACAGGGTCAAAGTTTACTCAATGATGACGAATAGGGGGCGGATCGAACCGCGCATGTGTTCGCCGTCTGCGGCGGACGCGAACACGCTATGTTCGCCTGGAACTGTTCGCCAGCGAACCGTTCGGTGCATCACTAATTGTGGGCTATTGACAAAGCACATCAAGCACTTAGGGCACGGATGATGGAAGGGAATCCGCCTAGAAATGTGATTGTACAGACTAATTTTTATTCCACCAAAGAGGCTATCATTAAGAGGTGCAGTAGCTTGGAGGCCTCTTTCAACGGCAAGTATTGCAAGTATTTCAAGACCTATTACTCAGAAGTGGCAAAATCAAAGCCAACCAATGCTTACACAACATTCAGTTTGCTTGGGTCATTCATTTAAATTACTTGATTTTAAGAACAGCATGATATCTTTCCTCCTGCCCTCTGTAGACCCTCTGTAATTTTTGCAGTCCCTTGGATTTTACATTGACAGACAATTTTGTTCCTTATTTACAGTCTGCCCCACTATTGCAGTATCTGCCAAAAGATTTGCCTTGTAATCGGAGAAACTTCAGACACTTCTCAAATTATTTTATGGCTGGATGCCTGGATCCTGATAATTCCCAGAGTTTTCCCAGAGGACCATGGTGGTACCGAAGGGTTTGTTAAAGTACAGAGAACTATTATATATCACTCACCAGTGGTATTTATTTTGTGTGGATTCCACAATTGATTTGTGTTCTTCGCTTGAATGTCATGGCCCTGTTATTATCTTGAGGACTTCTGATGGGCCATTTTGATTGCACAAATTATGACACTCCATCTTATTGCTTTGTGCTTACTAGCGCTGCTGTTCCCCACATTCAGCTTTGCGTTCAGCCACTGTCAGGGTTGCTGGTCCTCCAGTATTCTCCCAGATGCTACATGCTCTCTCAACCGGTCCTTTTACTGAATAACACATTAACCAGAAAGAATCTGGCATGCTCAGAAGGTTTAATGGATTGGCATGATATAGTTTTGTACTAGCCATTAGTGATGTCCCGAACGGTTCGCCGAACGGTTTGCTGAACAGTTCGCCACGGATGGCGAACATAAACATACACTTTGACCCTGTACCTCACAATCAGCAGACACCTTCCAGCCAATAAGCAGCAGACCCTCCCTCTCAGACCCTCCCGCCTCCTGGACAGCATCCATTTTACATTCATTGTGAAGCTGCATTCTTAGTGAGCTGTCCGGGAGGTGGGAGGGTCTGGGAGGGAAGGTCTGCTGCTGATTGGCTGGAATGTGTCTGCTGACCGTGAGGTACAGGGTCAAAGTTTATGTTTATGTTCGCCGTCCGCTGCGAACCGTTTGGCGAACAAAGATGAACATCTGGAACGCAAAGATGACGACAAGTTTTAATAGCAAGCAAGCTGCCTATTTATAATGTCCTGTCCCACTTATTGTTGTCCTGATGTGGTTCTAGTTATCCCAATAGCACATTATTTTACATTTAGTTTCTCTTGCATCTGACTCTTGGCTTGCTTATCATTACTAGTTACCTCTGTACTCTTTTGACCTTGGCTTGTTTACTGTTTGTTCTGTTTTTTCCAATGCTTGACATCGGCTATTACTCTGACAATGTCCACCGTTAGCCTGGCTCCTACTGGTTCACAGCTAGTCTCTTCTTTGTTGTGACAGACATACATGCTACTGTTAAATTTGGCTTGGCCTATTGTTTTTTTTTTTTTTTTTGTCTTTTTCAAACAAACAAACAAGCAAACAAACAAGGATATAACTAAAATAATGATAAAGTTAAAGTTAACTAACAAAAAAATTACAAAATACACAAAATCCCAGGGGGGAAAACAATGGAAAAATTGGAGATTAAACAGAAAAAACAGTGTTGCTTAATTGGGATCCAGATTACAAGTGATCCCAGATCCCGACCCCCTTCACTGTCACTTTACTTTGGAAGATGCTGGGATAAAATGGTTTGTCTATTTGTGGAAATGATACTCCGTCATTAGCTTCCCAGACTTGCAGCGTAATTCATCCCTGTATTGTGTGTGTGTGTATATATTTATTTCCTGTCCTTACGTGTTTTATACCCCACCTCCTATAGACTGTAAGCTTGTTTGAGCAGGGTCCTCTTCAACCTATTGTTCCTGTAAGTTTTCTTGTAATTGCCCTATTTATAGTTACATCCCCCTCTCATAATATTGTAAAGCGCTATGGAATCTGTTGCTATTATTGCTATATAAATGGTAATAATAATAATATAATTATTATATATATATATATATATATATATATATATATATATATACATATTATCCTTGCACTCTGGCTAATAAATTACATACCGGGTGCTTGAAGTCCTAGGGAAAATTCAAATATCCAAATTGTAGCAGGTGACCAGCACTCACGAATTCATGAAAGGGTTAAAACATCCAAAGTTTAATGAGAAAAATTAAAAAATTGTTGACAGCTCAACGTTTCAGTCCTCCTCTGGGACTTTCATCAGGAACAAACATTGTTCCTGATGAATGTCCCAGAGGAGGACTGAAAAGCTGAGCTGTCAACAATTTTTTTATTTTTCTCATAAAACTTTGCTGGTCACCTGCAACAATTTGGGGATATATATATATATATATATATATATATATTTGATCACTTTATAAAGCTACTTAGTTAAAAAAAAAAAAAACAGTATCGCATGATTTTGCAATATTCTGATTGCATAAACTAGTTAGGTAAACGCCCCTTTTTGCATGATTATAATAGCTTAGATTTTTTTAAATTTTGTCAGATACCCCTACTGTAGGTGGACGCATTGCGCAGTGACTTTCCTGACTAAACTAAGACTCCAGACAAAGGGTGAAAAATGGGGCTTCCCAGCCGTAATTGTGCTTACCTAGATGTAGTTTGTAACGGCACCCCCAGACATAAAAGGGGTTAAAAGCCGTTTAGGAGATATTCCCTTCCAGATATACAGGCAGCTACTGTAGACACCAATCCACCAAACCGGAGAAGCATACGAATGCTCTCAAACATACGAATGCTGTAAACAGCCGAATAGGAAAAACATACGAAAGGTTTACACTCCTAGCAGTCGAACTGGAACAGCATACAATAAATCCCCCCCCAAGAACGAGACAAGGCTCCGTTTTGAGGGTCAAGCAGGAACAGACAGAGCTGTGGGTTTTTTGTTCTTATATACACATTCTTACGCATTAGTACCACCCACAGGGTTTTGTAAAACAACCAATAAACACATACAATACACTAAGACACTCCCACACAAAATCCTCCCCTCTGCCTGTGATACAATTACCTTACACAATGGGTTAATGTAATTATCACAGGCAGAGAAATACAGTTTTTCCACATTATTCATAACTTTAAAAGTATACATCACATTCACATAATACAGAATCAGCATACTCCAAATACAAACATATGTCAAAATCATCCAAATTGGTCTAATGGTTCAAAAGGTAGATTGAAGTCCTTTGTGACCAAATGAAGCATGGCTTTTCTTCCCAAAACCAGTATCTCCAATTATCTCCAAGGACAGAGACAAAACTCCACTGAACACATGGTAGCAAAAGACAATAAAATACATAAAAATATACAACTGTGCAGCTATTGCATAAAACAGGTACATTCAACATATCCCATAGCTTAGATCTGAGCGCACATTATTACTGAATGGCGCTCAGATATCATACATACAGTTCAATTGCCATGGAGCCAAAGTCTTTCCCATAGTCTTTCAATATATGAATGGGCTCCATGGCATAGCTCTCTGGGGTATTACTATTCAAATAGGGCAAGTACCGAATGCCCCAGCTTTCATGTCTTTACAGGGGAAAATCAAGCGTTTCAACATGGGACCATAGTGTAAAGGCAGCAGGCGGGCAACCAGGCTCCTCCAATGCAAAGTGGCGAGATTGGTCTCATCACATAGTTCTACAATAAATTAATCAGTGCTGCATTTCTTTATTCTTGTAAAAGATTGTAATTAGAAAGATTATACTATATTAACCTTAATAACTTGTAATTGTAATTATAAATATAATAATTAGTGATGTCCCGAACGGTTCGCCACGGTTCCCCACGAACGGTTCGCTGTGGACTCCAGTCAGCAGACACATTCCAGCCAATCAGCAGCACACTCTCACTCCCAGACCCTCCCACCTACTGGACAGCTCACTAAGAATGCAGCTTCAAAATGGATGCTGTCCAGGAGGTGGGAGGGTCTGCTGCTGATTGGTTGGAATGTGCCTGCTGACTGGAGTCCGTGGCGAACAATTCGCGAACCGTTCGGCGAACCGTTCGGGACATCACTAATTATAATGTTATGTCCTTAATAAAGTACCTTTTATTATTTAACCCACTCAATTTGTGCCACATCCTGCATCCTTGAAACTTATAAGATAAAGCAAAACAATCCTTTATCTAGTAAAGACCTCTTTCATCATATCCATGATCTAACTCAGGAACTTTACTCATTTGTAGGAGGTAAGGAAAATGTCTGGCCTCATCATCTTGAAGACCTTTGTATACAGGGGTCATATCAAAAAGGTCTCATTTTTTTATTTATATGATTATGTCTGTGCACTGGGACCTCTGTGTTGTATTGGATAGTGGGAACAAGATATAGGTAAGGAGTTAGATAGTGAGTCAGGGATATCTGGTAGCAGCCACCTGGGTACCATTTGCATTGCATCTCAGGAGGAGATGTATAAAGTTTTATTTAGGTGGTACACTATCATAGTCCACTTCAGGATGGGAAGACACCCCTGCTTATATAGCTACATAGTAGTTTACGTTAAAAAAGACTGAAGTTCAACCTTAAAACTAATTATTTTATGTTCTTGATACAAAAGAAGTAAAAAAAAAGCCCAAATTGTATCTTTTCCAATTATGCCACAAAAGGGAACAAAATCCCCCTTGACTCCATAATGGCAATCAGATTTCTCCTTGGATAAACAACCTGTTCATATAGATATCAATTGTCTCCTTAAATATTCTGTTTATACATCCTCTGTATGTAAAGAATTCCACCTTTTAATTGTTCTTACTACGAAGAACCCTTTCCTCTCCTGTAAGCGAGTTATGGTTTTGTGTTAAGTTTCTTACTCACAATATTAATCTCGGGTGGGGGACTGGTAGTGGGTGGTAGTGAGGTGATACGTAACTGTAATGGTGGGATATGGCCTGTTGTGGGGAGATATGGACTGTAGTAGGAGGGATTGGGGCTTTAGTGGAGGGTATGGGCTGTAATTGGCAGGTTTAGGAAATGTATGTGGGTAGAGGCTGTAGCAGGGTGGTGAGAGGCTACTGTTAAGCCAACCAATGTGAGTGCTCTGACAGGTAAAGGAAGAGACTGACAGCTTAGCCTCTACATTTACCTGTCACAGCACTCTGATTAGTTGGCTTGGAATGCAGAGGGCTCTGAGTCATTTTACACAGCGTGGGAAAGTTCTTTGGAATTTTCCCACGCTGTGTAAAATGACACAGAGCACTCTGATTGGTTGGATTCCAAGCCAACCAGAGTGCTGTGACTGGTGAATGTAAAGACTTCTATGCTGACAGATTTTATTAGTTTTTTGCCTAGATTAGGTGTTTTAAAAATAAATAAATAAAAAAATAATAAAATCTGTCAGCATTGAAGTTGCTATTTAGTGGATAAGTGAGTGAGCCAGATCTTGTGTATTGTATAAATTGGCCCCCTGCAGCACCCCATTTATGCATATTCAGGTGAGTGCAGCCAGCCCCCTGGTTTCAAATGTAGAGACTTACCTGTCAGTCTCTTTATTTACCTGTCACAGCACTCTCATTGGTTGACTTAAACCAACCAATCAAAGCGCTCTGAGCTAAATTGCAGGGCGTGCAAAGGCTTTATAAGCCTTTCCCCGCCCTGCAGAGCTCAGGCTGTGCAGTGCCCTTGCTGGGTAAACATGGAATATTTTTTTACCGGCTGATTTTATTTTTGGCACTAGGATTTTTCCTACGAGTATTATGGTTTATTTGCCCTTTTTTGTGGCTTTAAAAAGAAGGTCTTAGAAAAGAGAAGACTTCAAATAGTATTTTATTTATTTATTTACAGAGATTTAGATTTATGGTCTCCCCCTCACTATTTTTAGGGTGAGGGGTGCAGGTAGTACTTTAATTTTTTTGGGGGGTGGGGGGTGACTAGGGGCTTGAGGGACTATACTTAGTCCCCACCCATCACCCATGGGTGGGGGCCAGGTGGGAGGACAATATTTCATTTAGAGCCCCTACCCACTGCTCATGAGTGGGAGCCGGGGATGGGGAGGACAGTAGGTCCCCACTTATTGTAATTTAGGGCCCTCAAATAGGTCCCCCCCAATTTCATTTAGAGCCCCCACCCACTGCTCATGGGTGGGAACTGGGAGGAGGACAATAGAGACCCCCTTATTGTAATTTAGGGCCTCCACCCACTGCTCCAGAAATAGAAATAGATTTATACCAGAAATAGATTTATAAGGAAATTCATATATAAAGATAGTGGGGAAAATGACCAGACATCTTTTTACAAGAATAGAGTAACTAAAAGCTGGAATCACATCAACCAACATGAACATCATAGTTTTAATAACCAACAAGTAAAGACACCAAGAACTTTTAATGCTAAAAATCAGTCAAGAAAATCCAATGAGGACCTCTCTCAGACCTCTATAGAGAGAGCTTCGCCACCTCACCGTCGTCCTCCCATGGCTAATAAACCATCCTCTCCAACTGCCCCTATTGACACCAATAGAGATTTTTTAGGGAAGGGGAGAGACCGAAAAAGGGGAGACATAACAGAATTTTTTCAGCTGAGGTCTCAGACAAGAGATCCAAACAACAGATTTTCCCCCTTGAGGGAGTGGAATACACCAGGGAAAAGGAGAAGGATGAGTGGCAAAAGCTTCAGGAATGTAACGCTCGATAGATCACAAGAAGAAAAGTTAGGAGTTTTTAATATTTCTAACCTCATTTTAACTTCAGAAGAAATTTTTCTCTTAAACAAAGGGTTAAAATGTGTGCCAAACAAACCACCTAATTTATTTCAGTTATTTGTTGATGCTCAGAAATTCGTCAGAAAAATGTGTATCAAAAGTTTTTCATTTTTTTTCATTATAAAACAGAATGCTAATATCCAGAATGATTCCACTAGTAGTGGGAATACCATCTCTAAATTTAGCCCAAATTTTGAGAAACTTGGAAGAAATTTGAACAAGAAAGAGAAATCTAATAATTTAACACAGGAAGAAAAAAAAACCTTAAAGGACCACTCTAGGCACCCAGACCACTTCAGCTTAATGAAGTGGTCTGGGTGCCAGGTCCAGCTAGGGTTAACCCATTTTTTCATAAACATTTCCTCTAGTGGCTGTCTCATTGACAGCCACTAGAGGCGCTTGCGTGCTTCTCACTGTGATTTTCACAGTGAGAGCACACCAGCGTCCATAGGAAAGCATTATGAATGCTTTCCTATGTGACCGGCTGAATGCGCGCGCAGCTCTTGCAGCGCGTGCGCATTCAGCCGGCGGGGAGGAGAAGAGGAGTACCCCCCCCTCGAGGACCGCCTCTAGGGTGGGGAGGACAGGGCCCGCGAGAACGACGCCTAGCAAAGGAACGGACTAGGCGAGGCGCGTGCACGTCCGAGGCATCCACCCATGACCTTTCCTCGAGGCCGTATCCCTTCCAATCCAATAGATACTGGAGCCGACCTCTAGAGACACGAGAGTCTAAAATAGATTTAACCTCGTACTCGTCTTGGCCATCAATGAGTGTAGAAAGAGGAGTCCTGGGTTTCCGAGTAAAGCGATTACAAATCAAAGGTTTCAGAAGAGAAACATGAAAGGAATTGGGTATCCTCATATTAGCCGGTAAGTCCAGGCGATAACAGACTGGATTAATTCATTGGAGGATCCTAAAAGGACCAATGAATCGCGGAGCAAATTTCATAGAGGGAACTCGTAATTTAATATTGCGTGTACTCAACCACACTCTAGCCCCTACTATAAAATTCGGAGCATTTTTGCGCCGAGTGTCCGCTTTACTTTTTTGAGCATCGGCCTTTTGAGTTAGGATACGCTTGACCCCTATCCAAGTTTCTTTCATATTCTTTACAGTGTAGTCAATGCTTGGCACTGCCGAGGATGAAAAGGAACTCGGAAGAGTAATAGGGTCAAAGCCATAATTTATAAAAAAGGGGCTATGTTGTGTCAACTCGTGAACCCAGTTATTGTGGGTGAATTCAGCCCAAGGGAGTAACTCCATCCAATCATCTTGGTGATCGGAGGTGAAGCAGCGAATGTACTGTTCTAGTGATTGATTCATTTTCTCTGTAACTCCGTTGGATTGGGGATGGTATGAAGAGGAATGATTAAGTTTGATACCCAACTGATCACAAAACGCTTTCCAAAACCTGGAAATAAACTGTGAGCCTCTGTCAGAGACTATATCTGTAGGGATACCGTGTAAACGAACCACCTCCCTTATAAATATCGTGGCCAGTTCAGAGGATGAAGGAAGTTTAATTAAAGGGACTAGGTGGGTCATTTTGGAAAATCTATCAATGATAGTTAGGATTACCCGGTGATTTTTTTGAAGGTGGCAGGTCTACTACGAAATCCATGGCGATACTCGACCATGGCATTTTGGGAATAGGCAACGGCATGAGGAGGCCTAAAGGGCGACTTTTAGGAGATTTATTAGAGGAACAGATGTTACAGGCTAGGACATATTCTCGGACGTCCTTCTTGTAAGAGGGCCACCAGAATTGCTTTTCGAGTAGTGCTTCTGTCTTATGGATACCGGGATGACCGGCAATCTTAGAGTTGTGTACCAAGGATAGGATTCGTCTCCTATAATTTAAAGGTACGTATAATTTCCCCTGAGGGATAGTTATGGAGTTGTGGTCTTGGCATTTGGACAATACTTACATTAAGCTAGAAGAGATTTTAGTATGGACTATGGCGACTATTTGTGAAGTAGGGATTATGGAAGATAAATGGGTTACTGGAGGAGATAGGTGCTCATGTTGTCGAGATAAGGCATCTGCTTTCGTATTCTTAGAACCGGGCCTGTACGTCACTATGTAGTTAAAACGTGTTAGGAACAAAGACCAACAAATCTGCATGTCAGACATTCTTTTTGCCTCTCCAAAATAGGAAAGATTCTTGTGATCAGTGAGGATGATGATCGGTTCAGATGACCCCTCTAATAGATGCCGCCATTCTTTGAGCGCTGAAATGATAGCCAACAATTCCCTATCTCCTATATCATATCTTCGTTCTGTTTCCATCAGTTTTTTAGAGAAATAGCCACAGGGATGCAGAGGTTGATCATTCGAGGATCTCTGAGAGAGTACAGCCCCTATCCCTGTCTCTGAAGCATCCACTTCTAACAAAAAAGGACGCAAAGGATTAGGGTGATTTAACACCGGGGCTGAAGAAAAGGCTAGCTTCAATTTTTCAAAGGCTTCCTTAGCTTCGGTACTCCACACCGTATGACTTCTATTCTTCTTTGTCATAGCGGTAATAGGAGCAGTAATAGAGGAAAATCCTCTGATAAACTTTCTATAGTAATTAGCGAACCCCAGGAAACGTTGGATGGCTTTAAGTCCAATGGGTATGGGCCAATTTAAAATTGCTTCCAGTTTTTTAGGTTCCATTTGAAAGCCTGAACCTGAAATTATGTAACCCAAGAAATTAACCTTCTCCACGTCAAACAAACATTTTTCTAGTTTACAGTAGAGTCCGTTTTTCAATAATTTAGATAGAACTATCCTAACGTGTCTATGGTGCTCCTTGATATTCTTAGAGTAGATGAGTATGTCGTCTAAATAGACAACAACAAACGTTGTTGTTGCCCTTCGTTTGTAGTCCCTTAATACATCGTTTATGAAATCTTGAAAGACTGCCGGGGCGTTGCATAAACCGAAGGGCATAACCCTATATTGATAATGGCCATAGCGAGTATTGAAAGCCGTTTTCCACTCATGTCCCTTCTTAATTCGAACTAGATTATAAGCTCCCCGTAAATCTAGCTTAGTGAATACGGTTGCTCCCTTAGCTTATCCCACTGTAAGAGCTTGGTCACATGATCCCTGGTCACCATATTAGTTTGATGACAGAATGTCACCACACCTTCAACCTATCAAAAAGCTCAGTAATGAGCGGAATTGGATATGCGTTTCGTACTGTTATTTTATTTAATCCCCGATAGTCGATGCAGGGTCTCAAGTCACCTTCCTTTTTGGAAACAAAGAAAAACCCTGCACCAGCCGGGGAGGATGACTTGGTAATAAAACCCTTCTTCAAATTCTCTGTGATGTACTCTTCAAGTACTTTGTTTTCTGTCACAGAGAGGGGATACGCGGTACCCCTAGGGGGCATTACCGGGTAACAAATTAATTGCGCAGTCGTAAGAACGATGGGGTGGTAATTTGTTTGCTTCCCTTGGTTCAAAGACTGCCTTGAGATCCCGATATGGTTCGGGTACTCGAGTGGTTAATGGTTCCATGGTAGGAACGTTGAGGAGTCCTATAGATTTAACTCGACTGATACACTCCTTAAAACAAGAGTCACCCCATTTCACAATCTCTTTTCTCTCCCAGTCAATTAGAGGATTATGCTTGGTAAGCCAAGGAAACCCAAGTATAATCGGAAAGGTGGGAGAAGGTATTTGCTGTAGGGTTATGGTTTCTTTATGCAACAAACCTACAGTCAAGACTAAGGGTTTGGATTTTTGAGTAATAAAAGGAATGGATAGTGGTCTACCATCTATGGCCTCAACGGCCAAGGGTGTTGATCTTTCTCGAAATGGGAGGTTGTGATGCTGGCCGAAAGTACGGTCGATAAAGTTCTCAGCTGCCCCAGAATCTATCAGCGCAGAGGTAGTTATTATCTTTCCCTCCCATTCTATGGTTATCGGTAGAAGAAGCCTGAGTTCTTTCCTGTCTTGGAAGGAGGACATACACGTTACACCCAAGGCCTGTCCTCCTTGAGGGCTTAGGCGTTGGAGTTTTCCGGCCTGCTTGGGCAGAAGCCCCCCCTGCCGCCATCTCCATATGAGGTTCCTGAGGTCTATGACCCCAACTCCCCATCCAACTACTGCCCCTATATCGCCACTGCCATTTGCCTCCAAGATCCTTGAGAGAGTTGTGTATATGAAATTGGCAGACTTTCTTGAATCAAACCCTCTGCTTGACCAGCTTCAGTCTGGATTCTGCTCTCACTCTGTTGAAACAGCTGTGACCAAAGTATCCAACAATTTAATCGCTGCTAATCTCATGGCTATTACTCTATCCTAATTCTCCTTTATCTTTCTGCTGCCTTTTACACTGATGATCATCAACAGCTTCTTCTCATTCTTCGTAATCTCGGTCTACAGGATACTGCTCTCTCCTGGTGCTCTTCCTACCTTTCCCAGCGCTTTTTCAGTGTTTCTTTCTCTGGCTCTACCTCTTCTCCCCAACCCCTCTTGTTGTTGGCATTCCCCGAGGTTCTGTCCTTGGTACCCTACTGTTCTCCATCTATACTGCCTCCCTTGGTAAACTCATCTGCTCCACTGGCTTCCATTATCATTTATATGCATATGACACACAAATCTACCTGTCCTCTCCTGATCGTTCTCTGCCCATCTTGACTCGTGTCTCTGACAGCCTCTCCGCGATTTCCAACTGGATGGCTGCTCACTTCCTTAAACTCAACCTGTCCAAAACAGAACTGCTGGTCTTTCCTCCCTCAAGTGTTGCTACTCCCGAGTCTGTCTCCCTCCAAGTCAACGGCGCCACCATCACCTCTACCTCGCAGGCTCGCTTTCTAGGTGTTCTAGAAAGCATATCATCAAAACTGTTAGCGGGTTTTCATACCACCCCCTCATGACTCCTCTCCTGCAACTGTCAAAAATAACCTACTAAGTTTTCAGTGATTACTTTTCTAGCAACCTATTTCATTACCCCTTATAACCTTTGTGTCACTATACCCCATTCCCTCTAGCATGTAAACTCATTGAGCATGGCCCTCAACTCTTCTGTTCCTGTGCGTCCATTTGTCTGGTTACAATTACGTGTCTGTTAGTTGACCCATTGTACAGCGCTTCGGAATTTGCTGGTGCTATATAAATAATATAATAATAATAATAATTTGCAAACCTATACCAAGCTGAATAAGAATCTGAACCTTAAACTTAATTTAGAGCTTAAAAAAAATTACTCAATGATGCCAAAGAGGTTGGCATTATTGATTAAATAGTTTTTTCGTTGTTTTATTCCGAGTGCCCCAGAATACCCACGTTTTATTTTCTACCCAAGATGCATAAGTTGAAAGAGAAACCACCAGGTAGGCCAATAATTAATAGATTCAAACACCTCTAAATTGTGGGAATTCATTGATTTCTACTTACAGAAATATGCCCAAAAGGCATTGTCATACCTAAAGGATACAAAATACTTAACCCAAGAATTAGATTCTATTGAGTGGGAAGACAATTTTCTATGAGCTACTTTGGATGTTACATCCCTTTACACCATTATTGACCATAACCTGGGAATACAAGCTGTAAAGATCAATCTCGAAAACGATGCAGATATTAATCCCGATTTTACTTTTTTTATGCTTAAATCCATTCGTTTTATCTTGACACATAATTTTTATATTTTTACTGATTAATTTTTTTTTCAAATCAAGGGAATGGTCATGGGCACCAAGTTTGCACCAAGCTACGCCAATGTCTTCATGGATTATTGGGAACAATCCAATATTTGGAATAATAATCTATTTGGTGCGAACTTGGTGCTATGGAGATGTTATATAGATGATATTTTAATAATTTGGCACGGCCCTGCTGACACTTTAGAAGATTTTTAAAAATTTGTCAATACTAATGACCTACCACTAGTTTTTACACCAAAGATCGGCAGAGTAAACATTGATTTTCTGGACATAACTCTTTTTGTAGAAAACAATATTATCAAGACAAAAACTTTCTTTAAAACTACTGACACTAATAGCTACATCGATAGTAGAAATGAACACCATCAGAATTGGCTTAAATGAGTACCCAAAAGCCAATTAATCTGAAACCACAGGAATTGTAGCGACAAAGACATATTTTTTAAACAAGCAGGAGTCCTCAAAAAAGTTTTTTTAGAAAAGGGATATCTGGAACTTTTTTTAGATGTAAAAATAAAAGTGGGCAATATGATACGGAATGATTTGATATAGACAAAAAGAAAGAAGGTTTTAAGAGAAATTCTAGTTACGATTTTGCTTTTAACACCAAATTTTATTCAAATTCCTTCGACATCCAAAGAATTATAAAGAAACATTGGGCTCTACTTCTAGAAGACGAATTTCTTAATCAACAACTTCCACAAATCCCTAAAATCATTTTTTAAAAAAGGAACAAGTCTTAAAGAAATATTAGCACTGTGACAGAACCATTCGTCTGACTATTCGTCTGTTTCCTGCACTTTCGTGTAAATGGCTGTTTCCTATAACCCAGCCATACGAATGACTGTTTTTCCCGAACAAAACTACCGAACGGATGGCCACCCAGGAGAGGAGTGTGCTGCTGGTTAACCTATTGATCCCAATTAGAACATTGTGGTTAACCGCAGACACTTCTCAATTAAACCAAATTCAGGGTGGCCGTCGTTCGTATGTCGACCACGAGGCAGCGGCCATTTTAAAACACACGAAAGCCCAGTGGTGTTCGGCTCTATTTTCATGGAACTAAAAACGGACACTTTTTCTGCCGAACACCGCTGAAACAACGGGACGCCTGGCTGCCTCCACGAAAACGTACGAACACCGGCCGTTCGGGAGTTTTACAGCGCATGAAAAGACTTAACCCAGATAGCCCTTCCATGGAGTCATTCGCATACCGAAAGACTGTAAGAACTTTGACTCCATGGCAATTGAACTATGTGTGTGGGATCTGAGCGCTATTTGCCAATAATATGCACTCAGATCCAGGCTATCTGGGGATATGTGATGTGAATAAGAAATGTTCGGCTATTTTCAAATTATGTATTTTTATGTGTTTTCTGGTTTTATATCTAAGATGGCGATTTGTCTTTGTCCTGGAGATAATTGAATTACTTCTCAATTATCTCCAGGGCAGAGGGGAGGAGACCATATTGCATTGTGGGAAAAACCTGTAACTGTATGTCTGAAATGTCCCCATGTCCATCTGTAATTCCAGTCTCCCATTTGGTCCCCTAGGGGAGTGTCCACCAAGTGAGAGACCTGCATAAATACGGGCAGGTAGCCCACAGTAAAGCCAGATCTTGTTTGACCCTCAATGCGGAGCTTCTGTCTCGTTATTGGGGAGATTTCTTCTTTGCGCTTAGAGATTGCTGATTGGAACCGAAAGCCGCTTGGTGGATATTGTTGTTCGGCGGCTAGCAGCAGTTCGTGGATTTCCGTTCGGGAGTTTGGAGCCTTTCACGGATCCCGGTCGGGAGATTACCGCTTCCCCTGGTATGGTTCGTGTATTACAATTGATGCGAATGGATTACTGATATTGCAAAAGGGGA
>OW240916.1:75273904-75418954 GCA_933207985.1 Pelobates cultripes | reverse complement strand
TGTATGTGTGTCAGTATGTTGATCAGTGTATATGTCTGTGTGTGTGTGTGTCAGTATGTCGGTATATGTGTCTGTGTGTCAGTATGTCGGTATATGTGTCTGTGTGTCAGTATGTCTGTCAGTACGTCTACCAGTGTATGTGTCTGTGTGTGTCAATATATGTACCTGTGTCAGTATGTCTGTCAGTGTATGTGCCTGTTTATCTGTATGTAGTCAGTGTATGTATCTGTGTATCTGCTTGTGCGTCAGAGTGTGTACCTGTGCATCTGAGCGCAACTTTAAATACAAATACACCCCTCCATTCAAACTTCAACACTACATATAAAACACACTCCTGCATTGAAACGTCAACACTACATACAAGCACCCTCCTACATTCAAAAACAAACACTACACATAAATGCACACTTGCATTCAAACTCCAGTACCACATACAAACACATTCACACAAACATACTCCATACAAACACATGCTTACATTCAACCATACTAACATGGCTCAGTGCTAAATACAACCCTGCAAGCATGGGAAATTGGTAGAGTCCCAGCTGTCAAAGCATTGTTGGAGTTGCACGACAGATGGAGTTCTACCTTTAGTCCAACCTTGCAATTGGGGGTCCCAATAAAATTCATTCTACTTTAGTACCGCCACTGCGTTGGGATGGATGCCGTGATTGCATACCAGGGAGTGAGGGGCGAGAGCGGCAGGGCACAGGGGGCCCAAGCAAACACTTGCCCAGGGTCCATTCGTTATTAAAGACGGCCCTGTCTAGCACAGGTTTTCTGTGCTATGATGCAGGAAGTGCCCTCTAGTAGCTGTCTACTAGACAGCCACTAGAGGTGGAGTTAACCCTGCAAGGTAATTTTTGCAGTTTATAAAAAAACTGCAATAATTACACTTGCAGGGTTAAGAGTAGTGGGGATGGCACCCAGACCACTTTTGCCCATTGGAGTGTCCCTTTAATCATATGTAATAGCAGGTGGATTTCTGTTAATATAGTTTTGTGTAATGCACTACTACAATGCATTGCTAAGTTAGGTTCTTAGAGTATTCTACATGTGTACATTAATTCTGCGGTAAATATATGTACGTTTTTCTTTTTGAAGTATTTGGTGCCGGGGAGTTTTGACAAGACTACAACTTACAGCCTGGGGTGACCAGGTACCCTATTTATTCATTCATGTCTCATTGCTGCAAACTATTTGATACACTCACATTATCTGTACGTAGACGTCATTAAAAAAAAATAATAATTGTTTTTATTACTTCCTGCACTCTGCAGATTGGTGTGGGTTTCGTTGCTGTGGAAACACTTCTACAGTTTGCAAAGTCGCTGGGATACATTTATTATTACCGTGGAGGTTTTGCTACACTTACATAATTCCTAGTAAGTACGACTCTATGGGACACTATCACATTCATACACATTTCACATTTATTTCTTCAGCTTTCACAGGCAATAAAGAGCCACCTCTCTTGGAGGTCATGCGCGCTTCAAATTAGTAATTGTTATTGGTTTTTCCTCTATACAAAAAGCACAGGTTGGTAGCCTCTTTCTGAGCTTCCTTTATCACACGTATGTATTCTTTTATATAATTGGAGCTCTTTACTCACTATCACAGAGGTTACATACCCATCAAATTTTATATTCATTACTGAGCCACCTCTCAGAGGTCACACGCTCATAAAATTTCTATTCTTTATTGAGCCTCCTCTGTCAAAGAGGTAACAGGTAATTCAATGTTTGCATTTGTTACTGTGCTCCCTCTTTCACAGAAGTCATGTGTAATTACATGAGGTCACACGCTATTCAAAGTTGTTATTAAAGTTTCTCTAGCAGAGGTCATTCGCTCATTTTCATTTTGGTATTCGTTATTGAGCCTTTTCACAGAAGTCATGTAATGTGGTTACTGAGCTTCCTTTTGCACAAAGGTCAAGTGTAACAAATGAAATATTCACTGAACCACCTCTATCTCAAAGGCATGTGCTTATTCAAGTTTGGTGTTTGTTACTCAGCTTCTTCTATCAGATGGCATGTACGGATCAAAATCGAGATGTGTTACTGAGCCACCTCTCTCCAATTTCACATGCTCATGCATTTTTGTTTGTTACTAAGTTGAGGTCATATGCTCATCAAATTAGTCTTCTCAACCGAGTACCTCTGTCTCTGAGGGTTGCATCTCATTTAAATTGGTTTTGTTACTGTAGAAGAGATCACATACATCGCAAGTTGGTATTTCTTACAGAACTTCCTTTAACAGGATTTCTGCTCGCCAAATTAGTCTTTTATTGAGCCACCTCTTATTTATGTACGTATGCAATTTGGCTTGTAAGATAGTTACTTATATTCCAGAGACCATGCGCCAATTAACTTGTTAATTGCTGCTGAGAAGGGACAAATAGTTTTATTACCGAGCTTCCTCGTTTTCACATTGTGATTGGTTTTCAATACTGAGCCACCTATATTTTCAGAAGGTCTATGAACTGTTATTGTTACTGAGCTTCCTCTACTACAAAAAGCCATGTGCTCAATACATTTTGGTATGAGTTACTGAGCTTCCTCTATAACAGTTCATGTGCTCCTCTACTTGGTAGCTTGTCACTGAGCTTCCTGTATTAAGAGCTCAGGCACTCATCAGATTGCCATTTGTCACTCAGTTTCCACTCGTACAAAGGTCACGATTTTAGATTTATAATTACTGAGCCTCCTATATCACTAAATGTATTTTGCTACCGAAACTCTCCTGCTGATCCCGGTTGTACTGACCGCTTGAAAAGCGCTTCTGGTGCACAAAAAAAAATAAAAAATACACACACACACACATTATATATATATATATATATATATATATATATATGTAAAAAACAGATAAAATTCGTATCTTGTAATACCTTTTTTATTGGACTAACAGAATTTTTTTAATGGCAAGCTTTCGGGAGAAAAAAATTCTGTTAGTCCAATAAAAAAGGTATTACAAGATACGAATTTTATCTGTTTTTTACATCTACATCAATGGACTAATACGGCTACAATCTCTACTTGAACACTATATATTCATTGGCAAAATGAGGAACAGTGACCCATACTGGGGTAAATTAAATAGGTATCGTCCAGTCTAAACTAATCTAACTTAAATAGCGACCCCTATAGAACAGTATATGTGGATGCAAGTGTGTGGTTTCACAACATTTTTGGGGGGATAATGATCCTTATTTGTTTGAACTAACTAGGGGGAACAGTGACCCCTAGTGAACAGTATGTAAATTACAACTCTATCAAATTGAATACATAATTGATACAATTTATATGCCGTTTTAAACTGACTAAAAGTATATTTCATAGTTTACTATCCTCTTTACTACACTTTTTTTTTTTTTTACTGTTTTCTTTCTTTCGCGTGTGGGAAAATCACGGCCAATTTTTGTTTTTTGTGTTAAGATGGAGTGTTCTTTTCTAATAGATTTATAAATGGATTAAAAGTGAAGTTTTAATTACACCACGGTTTCTACTGAATTATTTTGGATGGCTGAAAACCCTTGGTCCTGTGGTGGACCACCTTAAATAGGTTTTATTAAAAAATCTAAGGGTATAGTTCTTCCTATATCACAGAGGTTCATGCGTATCAGATTGTGTAATTATTGAGCCACCTACATTTGATTGGTAGATTATTAAAGATTATTCTATTACTAAAGACACAAGCTCTTCAACTTTGGTGTTACTAAGCTAACTCTATAATAAAGGTTGTATGCTCATCAATTTGTCACTTATTAAGTAGTTCCTCTATCACAGAGGTTACTTAGCTTCCTCTATCATAAGATGTCATGTGCTTATCTTATTTGGCATTTGTTAATTAGCATCCTTGAGCACACAGCTCAAATCGTTCATTCCAATTCATTATTGTTAATGAGCTTCCACTGTCATAAAGTTCAAGCACTCATAAAAATTTGGTATATGTTACATAGCTTTATCTATCAGAGGTAACACGCTCAGTGAATCGGTAGCGGTTACTGAGCCACCGGTCTCATAGGACATGTTCTCATTGAGTTTGTTTCATTTTGAGGTTCCTCAAACACAGAGGTCATGCACTCCTAAACCTGGTATTTGTCACTAAGATTCCACCATCACAGAAGGGCATACACTCTTTCAAGTCAATATTCGTTTCAGAACTTCCTAGATCATGTTGTCTTCACTTTATTCAAATGTACTTTTTCTTACTGGAACACCTGTATCTCTTACATCACACACTCATTATAGTTGATTTCTCACAGAGCGTCTTCTCATTGAAGAAATCACTGATCAAGCTGGATTTTTCCTACTCAACTTCCTCTTTCACAGTGGTTAACAGCTCACCAATATTCATACATGGTTACGGTACTTTAGTTTATCACTAAGTTATCATACTCATCAATTGAAAAGTGTTTCAGTTTACCCTTTTACAGTGGTCAAATGCACACTTTAAATTGGTTAGGTAAACGCCTCTTAGATTGTTCACTTAATCTTTTATCACAGCGCTTGAGGCTTACTTTACCCCGGGGCACTCTGGTGTTATGCTATGCTCTCATACCAACAGTATAAAATCTAGGGGTTATTGGATAACAGTAATTACATTGTATATTCTTTCACATGTGCAACAAAACACCACGTGTCTTGGGCTTACGAATTTGCATACCTGGGTGTATATGGCATGTGCATACACAAGGGTATTTTATTTAATAAGTATATCTGTATTTATGTTATTAATAAGGCACTTAATTGTTTTGCCCTTTTTATTTACAGGCCAAAGGTGAACCTCTGTTTCGGCACACTTCAACCACCTTTGCCTAAGTTCAAGTACGGAATTTTGTCTCTGACCACAAATATGCAGCCAGTTAAAAAAAATAAAAATGTACAAGTACCTGGAGATTGTGGGCATTCATGACATAACCCCACCCTCCTCACCCTTACAACTTATTCTTCAGGTAGGCCCTCTTTATTTACAGGCCTAACCCAAATGTCAGTTTCGAGATACTTCAACCAACTTTGCCTTAGGTAGTAATGATTAAGGATCAGTATAGTGTCAGGAAAACAAAGCGGTTTTGCTGACACTATAGTGCCCTAAGGGTGTCCCCACCCTCAGGGTCCCCCTCCTTTGGCAATGAAGGGGTTAAAACCCCTTCAGCAGGTTACCTTAATCAAGCACCGGTGACCGACCCTCCCCTGCCGACTTCAGCTACCGAGTGGTGCGGAACAGTGGCTGTCTCACGGAGACGGCCACTAGAGGCTGGATTAACCCCTAATTTAAACATAGCAGTTTCTCTTCGTTTTTGCCAGCATTTTTCATGAGCTGAACTCAAAGATCTAAGACTTTTTCTGTGTACACAAAAGGCCTATTTCTCTCAAATATTCTTCACAAATCTGTGTTAGTGAGCACTTCTTTGCTGAGATAATCCATTCACCTCACAGGTGTGGCATATCAAGATGCTGAATAGACAGCATAATTATTGCACAGGTGTGCCTTATGCTGACATCAATAAAAGGCCACTCTAAAATGTGCAGTTTTACTGTACTGGGGGGACCGAAAATCAGTCAGTATCTGGTGTGACCACCATTTGCCTCACACATCTCCTTTGCATAGAGTTGATCAGGTTGTTGATTGTGGCCTGTGGAATGTTGGTCCACTCCTCTTCAATGGCTGTGCGAAGTTGCTGGATACTGGCAGGACCTGGAACACGCTGTCGTATACGCCGATCCAGAGCATCTCAAACATGCTCAATGGGTGACATGTCCAGTGAGTATGCTGGCCACGCAAGAACTGTTTTCAGCTTCCAGAAATTGTGTACAGATCCTTGCAACATGGGGCCGTGCATTATCATGCTGCAATATGAAGTGATAGTCGTGGATGAATGGCACAACAACAGGCATCAGGATCTTGTCAAAGTATCTCTGTGCATTCAAAATGCCATTAAAAAAAATGCACCTGTGTTCGTTGTCTATAACATACACCTGCCCATACCATAACCCCACCGCCACTATGGGCCACTCGATCCACAATGTTGACATCAGCAAACCGCTCACCCACACGACGCCATACACGCTGTCTGCCATCTGCCCTGTACAGTGAAAACAGGGATTCATCCGTGAAGAGAAGACCTCTACAAAGTGCCAGACGCCATCGAATGTGAGCATTTGCCCACTCAAGTCGTTTACGACGACGAACTGCAGTCAGGTCGAGACCCCGATGAGGATGACAAGCATGCAGATGAGCTTCCCTGAGACGGTTTCTGGCAGTTTGTGCAGAAATTCTTTGGTTATGCAAACTGATTGTTGCAGCTGATGTTTGGGTGGCTGGTCTCAGATGATCTTGGAGGTCCTGGGCTGGTGTGTTCACACGTGGTCTGCGGTTGTGAGGCTGGTTGGATGTACTGCCAAATTGTCTGAAAAGCCTTTGGAGACTGCTTATGGTAGAGAAATTAACATTTAATACACAGGCAACAGCTATCTGTGGCATTGTGCTGTGTGATAAAACTGCACATTTTAGAGTGACCTTTTATCGTGGCCTACTTAAGGCACACCTTTGCAATAATCATGCTGTCTAATCAGCGTCTTGATATGCCCAGGGACGTATTAGCCGCGAGGCAAACAAGGCATTTGCCTTGGGCGGCATTTTTCAGGGGGCGGCAAAAAACGCCGCCCCCCAAATGCCCAAGGCAAATGCCTAGTTAGCCTAGGGCAGCACAAAACCAGGATACACCACTGGATATGCCACACCTGTAAGGTGTATGGATTATCTTGGCAAAGGAGAAGTGCTTACTAACACAGATTTGTAAACAATATTTGAGAGAAATAGGTACATAGAAAAAGTCTTAGATCTTTGAGTTCAGCTCATGAAAAATTGGGGCAAAAAGCTAGTAAAATAAGTTTAGCATTTATAATTTTGTTCAGTGTGTATATATACATACACACACACACGTCAAAGAGAACTTAATTTTATATGTCCCTTTAGCATTTCCCTAACCATGTACATGTTGACCATATAAACACCCCAATATATACAAAAAATGTCCTTCTTGGCACTCACCCTTTCATGTGTATAGTACAATATTGCCTAGGTGCAATCCCATGTTGAGAAAATATATATGACGAATGAAGAGATGCACTCTTAGGACTTAAACAATGAAAAAAATGAATAATTTATTCCAGCAGGTATAACATCAAAGTTTGCCATATATATATATATATTTTTTTTTTTTTTTACACAAAGTCTTACCACACATCTATTCTGATGCTATAGAACAGCATAAAGTAGAATTGTCACTGATGAAATAACATCACTGAATAAAACTTTGAAAATCACTTATGTGATGTTCTCTTTCCCTTCACATGTATATTACAGAAATACTCCAAGCACCATAATCACTACAGTCTGCAGTAGATAATCCAAACAGCTTCCTTGAACTAAGTAGGGCCGTTAATCTTTGGTTGAGTGTGTCAGTTGGAAGCTTTCAGTCAATGAGAGAACCCAACTAGGCCATCTCAGTTTTAGCACAGTTGCCAAACCATTCTAAAACGGTTTGACTACTTACTCTGGAAGGGAGCCCGGGCACTTCTGGCACCATAACCATTACAGTGAGTTGTAGTGTTTATTGTACTTGGAGTTTTTCTTTAAAGGGACACTATAAGCACCAAAACAATTTTATCTTAATGGAGTGGTTTTGGTGTATAGTTTATCAATGTGCAGTTTAACAGCTCAATTTTTTGTCATTTAGAAGTTACTCTATGTTTATGCAGCCCTAGTCACACCTCCCCTGCATAGTCTCCTTACACATTCCATGTGAAGAGAAATCTGTTTAACCTTCCTTTACTGCACATTTTGTTTAAAATAGAATTGATTATTCCCTGCTCTGTTAATACCCTGCAGGAGCCACCTGTATGCGATTAAAGTTCAATTAACAGAGCAAGAGATGAAAACTTAATCTAGCAAATAACATCTAACATATATTACCAAACAGCTATTTCAGTCCTACATTGGAAAAGGAAAAACCGTGTTGCTACCTTTCCTCCTCATTCATTTACCATGTTCTTTTTGGGCCAATTACTTCTACCTCTATGTAGATATTTAATTCAAGTTATTGGGAGGTTTCTATATTGACACTCTACGCTAAGCTGGCCCTACATAGCATGGCTTAAAGGGACAATGTAGGCACCATAACTGCCTTGAAGTGGTTACAGTGTCTAGAGTAGCCAGCACCATCCTTTCCATTCCTGGTTAAACAATTTTTAATGCTGAACATCATGCCTCTGTAGCCCGTCCACTCTGTGATGCTTGGGCTAATGAGGAAGCATTAATTAGTGCAGCAAAAGTCGACTGACAGGCTTAGAGTGCCAGCTGAGTGTTTTCAGTCAGTCAATCATAACACCCACTGTGGGTATGAATGGGTAATAAAGTGTGTAATCTCTGTTTTAGCTGCACCCCTGTAGGAACATTTAGTTAGTGTTGACCTTTTCGAAATAGTACCAATTGGAGGGACAGCGCCAAGAACCTAAGGCACCATACCTAAAGCAGTGAAATTAAATATTGGTAAAAGTGTATTTTAGCGCATTTTAGTATTTGCAGTTTCGTTTAGGTGTGATTAAGTGGCACAAAAAGCAAAATAACCAATTTCAAACAATAAAATTTGCTAAAATACACTTTTATCCCCACATTCTAGGGAAGGCAAATACTATATGAGTTAGTTATTTTGCTCAAATCACACCTGATTGAAACGGCACATAAAATTTGAAAGATATTTTACTATTTATAGTGAGTATAGTGTCCCTTTAACCCCTTAAGGACACATGACATGTGTGACATGTCATGATTCGCTTTTATTCCAGAAGTATGGTCCTTAACGGGTTAAAACTCTTAAAAAAAGTTTTAATAACTATTTAGTAGATATACCCATAACAAGTACATGCATGAATATATTAATACATGTACAGACATTCCTCACTTACCGACCGGGTTCAACTCTTATGACCCAGTCGTAAAACGAATCGGTCAGTAAGTGAGGATGCGCAAGAATGCAGGTCTACGTTCGAGAGAATTCCCTAGAACATAAACCAGTTCACTAACGCAGGAAATCCTGTGAATCTATGTTCAGTAAAATTCCCTAAACATGGGCCAGCTCTCTAAAGTGGGGAACCTCTTGAATCCCTACCCTAGAGAACTGGTCGCAAGTGTGAGCAGTCGTAAAACAGGCAGGTTGTAAAGTGAGGACCACCTGTATATCATAAAATTAGCTATCAAAAACTTCCATTCTTATGAACTTTGCAAGCCCTCCCCCTTTTCCCGGAAGAGACTATCAGAGGCTTCTCATTGAGTGTCCTGCACAGCACACACTCCACAGCGTTGAAAAAGACTGCTGGTCTGAGAAGGAGATATACTGGGGAAGGCAGGTAAACTCAAGTAGAGCACACCATTAGTTCGCGGGAACTAACAGAAGCATACCTCCACGGCTAAACCAAAAAGAAAAGACTGTCAATTTTCTCAAGGAGACAAAAAAAAAAAAAAAAAACTTATGTTGTGGGAAGGTTAAAAACTATTACACAAAACATGCCGGTATATAAATATCAGAGAAACAAATAAATATAGATATTTTTAGAACATACATTTCCCATGAATAAATGTGGTCATATCAGCTCTAACCGTAACATTATATCAAATAGCAACAGGGAAAGAAATATACAGCAGCTGTTTTAGGTAATGGCTTATGAGCTAGCAAATGCAACAATGTAAAAAAATGTGTATTTAGCCTCTCTGTTACAAGTTACTTAGTAGCAAAGGGAGGAGAAAGGAAACACTCCAGTAGTACTCAAGCATAGCTCTGAACAGTTGAATAGAGATGCTGTGTAAAGGTGCAGCATGGTTTTCAGATTTCGTATGCCAAGTGGTTTGTAGACACCCCAAAGTTATATATTAATTACTCACTGTGGGGAGCACCGAGGCAATCCGTTAATTTTAAAGCCTGGATTTTTCCACTAATCTAATTGAAAAATGAAGGGCTACAATATCCGACTAAGAATACAAATTCTCAAACTAAGCTACAGTCACAGCTTGGCTATTGTAGCTTCAATTTGACAATTTGTATATGATTTAACATCAATAGATTAGCAAATTCTGTTTATTCATTATGTAAGTTAATGAATTCTCCCATTAACACCCAAGACCCTTTAATAGTCCTACACTGCTAATTTGAAGCCTGCCCTATAGAACACATTTGATATATACAATTAGAAGGACTATCATTATCCTCCCAGAATCCTTTGCACCCCTTTCGTAGGCTCCTTCTATTGAATGAGTTGCCCTTTCCCACTCTAACCCATAGTCTATCTCTGCTCCCACACACCGAATCATTACCCCCTTCTCTCTCTCTCATACGTCTCCATCTCCCCTACCCACAATGCAGTGCTCTACCCCCCCAGCCCTATAGAGCTTAACGGACTTCTGAATGGGTTTATCTTGGTTAGCACTCACCATCAATGTTTCCAGAAAGGTGGGCGCACATACACGGAAGCCGCGCATGCCAGGAGTTGACGCGCTCGGATGACGTCACCTCGTGGAATGCGCGTGCGCGCTGAGATTAATTTAGTTTTTTTTTTTTTTAAGCAGACGCTGGAAGATGCGCGGCTGCTTACTTACAAAATGAAAAGACTCAGAGTGGAAGTAGTTATAGTAACTAGCGTCTACTCTACGGCTCTAGCCCATTACATGATATTCTATATTCCGAATGAGCGGTGCAGATTTAGAGGAATGTGGGTGAATGTGCGCACAGCTAAACTGGGGAAAATGGCAGAAATGTCCCAGTTTGCTTAGTTTGACGTTTTCAATTCACCAGTGACTGTCCAGCAAGTCCTGTCTTAGTGAATAACTCTCACAGTGAGCTGTAACTGTGTATGGTATAAAATAAGGACAGACTCCCCAGGAGTTAAAGGGACACTCCAGGCACCCAGACCACTTCTGCCCATTGGAGTGGTCTGGGTGCCAACTCCCATCACCCTTAACCCTGCAAGTGAAAATGCAATAATTGCCTTGCAAGTTTAAGTCTTCCTCTAGTGGCTGTCTATCAGACAGAAACTAGAGGGACTTCCGGCTTCTTAGAACACGAAAAGTGTTTTAAACTACGCTGGACGTCCTCGCGGTATGCATGAGGAGCTCCAGCGTAGCCGGAATCCCCATAGGAAAGCATTGAATAATGCTCTCCTATGGGGAGGTCCATGCACATTAGGTCTTACCTGCTGGCTTATGTTGGCTGGGGAGGAGTGTGGGCGGAGCCTGACCCAGCACCAAGGGACATCGGCGCTGGATTCAGGTAAGTCACTGAAGGGGTTTTAACCCCATCAGCAACATGTGATTGGGGGTGGGAGGAAGAGGGGCACTCTTTTCCTGGCACTGGAGAGTCCCTTTAACACATAGCAGAGTCTCTACCTGGTGCCTATAATTAAGTGTCATTTAGGGGACTTTCAAACAGAACAATTCAACTCAAGTTTTTTTTGCACTCCATACTGCCATTCAGTGTTAAAACAGGGACTTACAATTTGAAGCCCTATGCTACTTGCTAGTCCTTAAAAGGGCACCAGGTCATATATATTTGGGAATTGTTATAGACCACAAGCTAGGCAACAATATGCAATGCCAGTCAGCAGTTGCTAAGACCTGTAAGGTATTGTCATGCATAAAAAGTGGCATTAATTCCCTGGAAGAAAATATAATTTTGCCTCTTTATGAATCAATACTAAGAGCACACGTAGAATTGAGGATTCAATACTATCTGCAAGGCGCTGCTCCCTCATTTCCATACCGAACTGTACTTTTTACCAGAAGGAAGAGACTCTGGTTTTCGGTTGTTATAGCTGCCTACCAATACATCACCTGGATTCAAGACTATCTGCAAGGCACTTCTTCCTCATTTCCATACCGAACCACACATAAAATATGCTGTGCAATTTTGGGCGCCTACTCTAAAAAATTATATTGTGGCACTAGATAAAGTGCAGAGGCGGGCTACAAAATTATTAAAAGCAATGGTGCTTAAAAGCAACTGGATGGGGGCTGAGCCAAGCCACGGACCTGAATGGCCGCAAGCACTCGGAGCTCCGGACCACAAGATAACTATAAACCTCTTAACGTGGCCCCATCTCCCCACAAACGACATCAAACCGAACACCCAGCCACAAGCAAGAAGATGGGCCAAAAAACTAAAAAGGCAAAGCCTGACAACCCTCGGCAGAACAGCAGTATTGGAGACCTATGGTTGCAGGCCGCATCCACACGACCACAAACATGGCCGACTATGTCGACGATGGCTCTGACATGTCAGACGATGTTACAGGCGGGGCTGACAGGCACGACTCACTTGTCCTGGTGACACCTCCCCGGGCTCACCCTCCGGCAGATACAGCTCCGGTGACCACAGCAGTCATGAAGGAACTGCTGGCGGGACTTCAGCTCACCATCCAAGCAGACATGGCCCAAATACGCGGAGACCTGCAAGGCCTGACAGGCTGTCTGAGCACACTGGAAACCAATTCCCGCCGAAACACACAAAACACGACGCAACTGCATAAAGCAGTTCATGACCTGCAACAGCAGACCCACACGATGGATCTAAAGTTTGAAGAATTGGAGAACCAGAGGTGTAGCCTGAATCTCAAAATCAGGGGCATCAGCGAGGAGATACCAGAGGCGGAGATACTGCACTTTATCCGGTGACTGATGTCTGCCCTCCTGCCCCCTAGAGAGGCCAAACAGGCGGCACTGGGAGAGATGTTCCGTCTCCCAAGACCAGCTAAGGCCCCAGACGACGCACCAAGGGATCTCCTGGTACGCTTCTTAAACCACAGAGACAGAACAGCGGTCCTTCAAGCTATTAGAAACCAATCACCATATCTGTTTGAGAGCAAGCATCTTTCAATATATGCAGATCTATCGGGACCGACTCTGACATGGCGCCGCACGATGAAACTATTAACGGCCCTACTCCGCCTGCACGGGAACATATACCAGTGGAGAACACTCTGGGCACTACAGATCCAGCATGACGGCGCAACATACAAGGTCCATGACATGCAGAGCGCCACAGACCTCCTGCCAACTCTGGGGTTACCATATCCAGAGCAGGACCAAACCACCCAGCGGAACTGCCAGCCTCGAAGAACCCAGCGAGACAGTCACAGAGAGCCTCCACAGAGACCGCTACCTGAATGATCCAAGGACTGACCTACACCTTCAAATAGCCCTCGGGCTAAATGAACATGCCGCACCGGGCAACCGGGACACTTATCCCTCTATAGCTTTAGTTCACACACGTTAAGGCTCACCAAGTAAGGCTCACCAAGCATTACCAAGTTACTCCCCCCCCTTTTTTGTTAGGCATTCTGCCTGCTTACCTGTCGGCTCCGGTGCCATGATCCCCTCCGGCATTCTGTCTGTTGCTGCACGTTTGCATGCAGCGTGTATAAATGTGACAAAACAACAGGTGATAAACCGCGCCAAACAGAACTGAAAAAATCATATGGGTATACTCAATCTTAACAATAACCCAATAATGTGTAATAAATTATGTATATACATACTCTCTCTGGAGTAAAGTGATTTTGTACCAAGAAAACCTCAAAATAAAACAGAAATACAACAAAAATAGTGTAATATGTCTTAAATGGATTTACAGACAGTTAAGTATATAGATGTCTCACTCACTTTTTATGAGCTACTGAGAGCTCTGCTGTTTAGCGCTGTGACGGCACAATCCCCATCTTGGGATATATGTAGATCCACAATTTCATGTGTCCAGTATGACTCCAGCATATAAAATAAAGCAGAATGGGTCTAATAGTACAATATGTTAAAGGGACACTATAGTCACCAGAACAACTTCAGCTTACTGAGGTTGTTCAGGTGAGAACTATAGCTACCTGCAGTCTTTCTCATGTAAACACTGTATTTTCTAAGAAAATACAGTGTTTACATTTGAAGTTAGGAGCACCTCCAGTTGCAGTCATAATTTGCATTCATCTTCACGTTTGACATCTTCACGCTTGGGTGAAGACATCAAACATGCTACCAGCAGACAGAAGGTAGGAGGCACTGTGAACGCGCCTCCAATGTTCTGTAGAAACCCCGGAGCCCGTCAGCGATGAGAGCCGACAGTGTGGGAGATAAGATCTCCTGCACACAGCATTGGCTCGCGCTGACATGCTGAAGACCGGAGACTTATTTTGTGACTGAGTGTGGGTGGGTGGGTGGGTGAGTGACTGAGTGTGGGTGAGTAACTGAGTGAGTGTGGGTGAGTGATTGTGAGTGTGGGTGCATAGGCGTGCCTGGGCACACCCTAATCAAGCCTCAAAATTGAGGCTCAGTGCTGCACTGCAATGCCGGAGCAAAAATCCGAATCCCCTGCCTGTGACTGGGGACTCAGATTTTTCACATTACCTGCTGTCTCCTGTCAGCCAGAACAAAGCAGCCAGGGAAGTCGGCCGGCCCCTCCTGATGATGTCAGGAAGAGGGGCATGGCTTCCACTGCTCTTCTACAGACTCCCCATCAATCTGCTGGGGAGTCTGGGAGAAGAGCAGTGGAAGTCACGCCCCCTCCTCCTGACATCATCAGGAGAGGCCGGCCGACTTCCCTGGCTGCAGGCTTCTGCTCCAGGGTCTTGTCTAAGGCCTAAGGTAAGACTCAAGGGTGGGGGGATTTTTTTTGTCAGCCCCTGTTCCTATTTCTATAGCCCCTGTCCCCCAAACGTCTGTAGCCCCTGCCTACCCTTTCTATAGCTCCTGTAGCGGCGCTCCCTGTACCCCTGGCTGGGTACCTCCACCAAGGACCGCTTCCTAGCCGGAACAGGGGACAAACCGCAGCAATTCTGCCCACAGTCGCCGTGGCTTGACTGGGGCCCTGGAACCGCTCCTTCCTGGAGCCGAATGGGGAATTAGTTCTAGTCCTTACAAGGACTTTCCCCGTTGAATCCCCTGCAACCTCCGTCCTAGCCCCAAATCATGCACAGAGTGATACAGGTTTTGCTCAAGAATATCCCTGTATTTAGCACCATCCATCTTTCCCTCAACTCTGACCAATTTCCCAGTCCTGGCTGCTTATAAACATCCCCACAGCATGAAGCTGCCACCACCATGTTTCACTGTGGGGATGGTGTTCTTTGGGTGATGCGATGTGTTGGGTTTGCGCCAGACATAGCGTTTTCTTTGATGGCCGAAAAGTTAAATTTTAGTCTCATCAGACCAGAACACCTTCCTCCATACATTTTGGGAGTCTCCCACATGCCTTTTTGCAAACTCAAAACGTGCCATTTTATTTTTTGCTGAAAGTAATGGCTTTCTTCGGCCACTCTACCATAAAGCCCAACTCTATGGAGCGTACGGCTTATTGTCGTCCTATGTACAGATACTCCATTCTGGAGTGTGGGTGAGTGATTGTGAGTGACAAACAAGACTTATGTCTTGATCATTGATCAAGCAATCTGTAAACTCTTTATGGATTAAATATTACCATTATTCGCTTAAAGACCTTTGAGTGCATCCTTTTTTTCAAACAATACTATCTATAAGCATGGGATTGCACCAGGGCACATATACTATTTTTTATAGGAGCAAGGGTGAGTGCCATTAACTGTGTTTATATATATATATATATATAGAGAGAGAGAGAGAGAGAGAGATAGTGTTTGTATACTAACTTTGGGCTGGAGGGTTGCTGTAGGAGGGGCGCGGGCATAGACACTAAGCTGTGAGTCAGCTCGCGCTCAGTTCTTTCATAGAGCGCCATTCAATGCTGCTCTATGAAGAACCTGATTGGTGCAGTGCAAACCTGCGCATGCGCACCAGAGCGCGAGGAAGCTTCTCAAAGAGAAGCATCCTATTTGGCCCTGCGATTTTGTAATTTTGATGAAGGGGGTGTGGCCTGACGAGGAGCTTGGCGCTGGAACAAAGGTAAATTTTAATGATAAAAAAGGCTTGGATTTATTTTTTTATTAGGGGAAGTTCATAGAAAAGCAAGAAAGAAGGCTAGGGGACCTGTCTTTCTTGCTTTTATATGTTGACTATGGTGATCCTTTAAAATATATATATAAGGTGCACAAAAGCAAAGTATCCTAATTACACTTTTGGAGAGCAATAAACTTGCTTTGGTGGTATAATCCCCACCCGAGGATGTGCAGGACCCAAAATAATTGTTCAGCAGCAAAACAACAAATTGGATATGATGTTGAAGACAATACATTTTATTTATTTATATATAGTAGTTAAAAGTAATATTACAAATAAATAAAAGAATAAAATATATAGATATAAAAAAAACTTTTTTAAGGTCACACTTTACGCGTTTCTCCCAGCACTTCCTCAGACGTGTGGATGATCCTCAGAATGTCCTATTCCAAGTTTATATAGAAAGTTCATCTCCAATTAGTAGAATTAGGTGTGCTTATTTACTTCCTGGTTCCTTGGGTCACATGTGTCACCCGGAAGTGATGTGCTGCGACTGATTTGCATTGTGCCACGTGTAGTCCTTTTTTCCCTCTCTCTGAATGTCTAATAATATGGCTGGAATAGTTATCGTCAGCCATTTTGGTTGAGGGAAACATGATAAAAGTTCTCATCAGCTATTTTGGTTGTGTGCAACATGATAAAAGTTTGTATGTTAAGAATGGGATAAAGAAGAGGACGAAATTAGTATTCTTCATACAGATAATGTACTTATAATGCATAGCGACATTTGTATGTGAAACTTATTTGCTCAGGAAAAACATATATTTAAAATCATATATTGGTTAAAATACTTAAATTAAGTAAAAAGGAATATATTTTTAAAATATGCATCACAACATGGCCAGCGTCATAGTATTTGTGTGAAGAAACAATTTTTACCTATACATATACCATAATAATTAAAGTGCATAGCATTATTTATATATAGAGATTTTTTTTGTGAAAAACACATATATTAACTAGAGTATTTAAATTCAGTGAGGTTAAAAGATTATAACGTGAACTCATTTTATGGATCATATATTGAATTGCATAAGATAACAGATATATTTCAATTCTAGAGAGTGTTGAGACATGATTAAAATTATACAGCTAGGAAATATACTGAGAATACCATAATTTATAAAAAGTGGAGGGACTTATATTGTGAGAAAAAAAAGGCTATTAGCTAAAAAAAATAGACGTGATAAAAATTAAAAAGGTTGAAATTAACGTTGAGGCCATTAGGGTGTAAAGTATCTAAATAATACACCCACTCCATCTCTGTTTCTAAGAGGTTTTTTTTAACCATGTCTCCGCCTCTCCAGTGTTTGGTAAGGATTGAAATGCGCATGAATTTAAATTTTTTTGGGGTCATTATGTACACTGAAATGTGAAGAGACAACGTGACTTTTAAAGCCTTTCTCTATGTTGCGGCAATGTTCGCTTATTCTAATTTTGAGGGGTCTAATTGTGTTTCTTACATACTGGAGGCCACAAGGACACTCCAACAGGTATATAACATTCTTGCTATTACAGGTAATTGTATTTTTTATGTTGTATATCTTATTATATCTTATTATGGTACCATGTGTGCGTGGTGGAATGAATAGATGTATGGATGAATGATTATATGCAATTGTATTTCTTCTAAAAAGGTTACAGTGACTCTTGTCTTGCTCTTTTCTGTAAGGTATTGTAAATCTGTCAGCAGAGTAGCTCCAAGTAGGTTGAGAGAAAAAGTGTAAAGGTATTGTTTATACTTTGATTAATCCCTTCCTCCTAGTCCTTATAGGCACTCTGAAAAGGAACTAAGAGAGAGCCGGCAGAAGTACTGCAACTGCAGAGTCAGCCAGAGTAGTTTCTACTTTATCGATGCCAGAAGCTACTGCGTTAGTCTTGCCATTTTCTGTTTTTGCTGGAGGTGATATCCATGTCACCCCCAGCACTGAAGGAATCACAATTTGTCTGGCTGATGAAGAGCACCTGCTAGTGCTACATTGACTCGCAGTCAGGGCTGCCATCAAAAATTTGGGGGACCCTGACAAAGCTCATGGTCTGGGCCCGCCCATGAGTCTGCCCGCAAGGCTCTTCCCGATGTAGTGGGTGTAGAATCAGAATATGTGTAATGGATGTAGAGTGCACGTGTAATGGATGTAGTGTTTGTGTGTATTGGATACAGTGTGCAGCGGATGCAGAGTGTGTGTTTGTGTAGTGGATGCAGTGTGCATAGTGAACGCAGAGTGTGTGTTTGTGTAGTGCATGTGGTGTATGTACAGTGAATATAGAGTGTTTGTGTAGGGGATGTAATGTGTGTGTGTGTGTGTGTGTATATTAGATGCAGTGAATGCAGAGTGTTTTAATGTGTGGTGGATGTAGTGTGTGTATAGTTAATGCAGGATGTTTGTGTAGGGGATGCTATGTGTATAGTGAATGCAGAGTGTGTGTGAGTGTAGTGGATGCAGAGTATGTGTTAGTGTAGTGAATGCAGAGTGTGTGTGTTGTACTAGTGCAGGGGTATTCAACCTTTGGCACTGCAGATGTTGTGGACTACATCCCCCATAATGCTCTTACACCCATAATGCTAGCAAAGCATCATGGGAGGTGTAGTCCAGAACATCTGGAGTGCTGAAGGTTGCCTATGCCTGTACTAGTGTATGCTTTTTGTGCAAAATGACCTTTTTTTTTTTTGACACATTCTTTTAAGAAATGTTATTCCCCCCCCCTCGCTTCTTACCTGGTCCAGGGTGGAGGATTCCATTCCCTGTTGGTCCGGTGGCATGGTGGGGTCACTGGCTACGTGTAACTGCAGAGGGCCCGCCCAGCACACTGCGTCTGTACATTACAGCTCCTTGCTCTCAATCAGTCTCGCGAGTGTGGTGTGCATGCTGCGCGGAGCATTGCCATGGTAACCTGTGGCAATACTCTGACAGCTGCACGTCTCATGAGAGTTAATGAGTGCGAGAAGCTTTAATGTACAGATGCACTGTGCTAGGCCCCGTGTGTGTGTGTGTGTGTGTGTGTGTATATGTATGTATATATGTGTGTGTGTGTGTGTATATATATATATATATATATATATATATTCTCAATAATCGCTATATCGAATGTGGGGCCTGGGACTGCCAATGCAGTTCGGGCCCACCAGGACTGGCGGGCCTGTGACAACCGCCATATTTGTCACCCCCTGATAGTAGCCCTGCCCGCAGTGGATCATCTGTTTCTGCAGAGTCTGTTAGAACTTTGCCCACTATCAGTTACAAGTCTACTTCTCCTTGCAATGCCACTCCTTGCAGTGGCACAGTTACCACCACAAGTGTAACTCTTCCAATTTCCAGCACCAACACTGGTACTAGCAGCATAAGTATCACTGCAGGCTAGAACTGTGTCAGCTTCCAGTGGTCGCGTTTTTGCTGCACATCCACCTGCAGCATCAAAGCAAAGTTTGGGAGATGGGGGCTTTACACGTACAAACTTTGCAGCAATAAGTAAGCAGGGGGAGAATGTTGAGTTATCTCACTAGTGCTAGGATAAACCATCACCTCCACAGCCATCACAAAGAAAGGGAAGAGGCAGAAAGTAGTAAACTACTTCTAGTACCACTGGCTCTGTAGAAGTGCCAGATATGCAGAACAAGTGAGGTGTTGAAGAGCCAAGAGATAGTGGTATTGCCAACCAACAACCACGCCAGTTGGAGCATCGCAACGCATCCAGCCCACCCTGGAAAAATTTTGGGGAATCCACTCCCGAGCTATGTCCAAACAGCAGGTCAATAAAATCACGAGACTTATTGGCCAATTGTTTGCTGTTGAAGTACTTCAATACTTATGATAGACGGGAAGCCCTTTACACAGCTGATGGAGCCGTGGCTCCACAGTACAATCTTCCCTCATTACGTTTTCAGCAGGAAGATAGTCCCTTCACTCTATCATTCCTGCATTGGAGAAAGTGGAAAAATAGCTTACAAAGGCTCCTGGTGAGTCTGCATTTTTCTACTGATTTGTGGAGTGCACCTAGTGGCCAGCATGCCTTTCTTTCTTTTATATAGAAAAATTTGCAAGGACGTCATTCAATATATATATGTGTGTGTGTGTGTAAAAAAAATATATAAAAAGGTAAAGCAGCACCTTACCAGTGCAAAAGCTCCAAAAACACCCAATAAACTAAATACAAGATAAAAAGGTGCGCTATACCTTTAAAAATTTAAAGTGCAGCAAAGTGAAAAAAGTGTCCGTGCAATGCTCAATACAGTATCAAACAATATCAAATGCAATGATATTAAAATAGATGTGCAAATTCACAAGTGTTTACTGTGATAAAATGTACTAAAATAACTTAAGAAGAGTAGGAATATCACACTACTCATTGCAGGGATTAGTGATGTCGCGAACACAAAATTTTCAGTTCGCGAACGGCGAACGCGAACTTCCACAAATGTTCGCGAACCGGCGAACCGCCATAGACTTCAATGGGCAGGCGAATTTTAAAACACACAGGGACTCTTTCTGGCCACAATAGGGATGGAAAAGTTGTTTCAAGGGGACTAACACCTGGACTGTGGCATGCCAGAGGGGAATCCATGGCAAAACTCCCATGGAAAATTACACAGTTGATGCAGAGTCTGGTTTTAATCCATAAAGGGCAAAAATCACCTAACATTCCTAAATCACAATGAATATGGATTGACACCTGACATATGACATATTGACACCTTGACATATGGATTGACACCTGTCCTCAGAGCCCCTGATGCACACGGACACAGAGCAGAATAGGGACTGGTCCCCCTACTGTCAGGAAACTGACAGGGATCCAATACGCAGAGTGCGCACAGAGGGAGGTACGTATACCGGACCTTAGAATGGCCGGACTAACGTAAGGACAAAGCAAGAATAGTCAAAAGGTAAGCCGAGGTCAAGGGAGCCGGAGGACAGGTAAGCGAGATACAAGCCGAGTCAGAGGAGAGGAGAGGACAACAGGACAAAAGACAAGCAAGGGTCAAAACCGGAAACACAAGATAAAGAACGCGCTGAGTGACTAGCAAGCTAGAACCACGACAGGGCAATGAGCAGTAGTAAAGGTCTCCTTTAAATACCCTGTACCTAAATAGAGACCACGCCCCCAAAAGGTCCGGAATAGCGGTTCCCGGCACTTATTGCAAATGCCGACGTCATGACGTCGACGCTAGCCGTCGCGTCATAAAAGGGGGAGGAGCTAGCGCGGCCGGCGCGAAAACGGCCGAAATATGCCGAAATGCTAGGGGAAGGGAGCCCCTAAGCAGAGAGGATGTCCTCCCTGGATATATCACCAACAGGTACCCTGACAGTACCCCCCCTTCTAGAAACGCCCACCGGGCGGATGGGACCTGGCTTAGAAGGAAAACGAACGTGGAAGGCCCGTAGAAGACGAGGAGCATGCACGTCTATACCAGGATCCCAAGACCTCTCTTCTGGACCATAACCTTTCCAGTCTATGAGGTATTGCAGCTTCCCCCTAGAAATACGAGAATCAAGGATGGACTTGATGATATATTCCTCCCGACCATCCACACGGACCGAGGATGGAGGAGTAGAGCGGGAGGAAAATCTGTTACAAACAAGAGGTTTCAATAACGACACATGAAAAGAGTTAGGGATGCGTAGAGTAGGAGGTAGATCCAGTAAATAAGAAACCGGGTTGATCCTCCTCAGTACCCTGTAAGGACCAATGTAACGAGGAGCGAACTTCAAGGAAGGAACTTTCAGGCGAATGTGTCTGGTACACAACCAGACCCTATCCCCCGGAGAAAAAATAGGAGCAGGACGTCTCTACGCCTATCAGCATGTGACTTAAACACCGCGGAACTACGCTCAAGAATTTGTCGAGTCTGATCCCACAACTTTCTCAGGTTGGCTATATGAATATCAACCGACGGTATACCCTGGGAAGGAGACACCAACGGAAGAACAGTAGGGTTAAAGCCATAGTTCAAGAAAAAGGGGCTATTACGAGTGGAACCACAAACAAGGTTGTTGTGAGCAAACTCCGCCCAAGGAATCAGACCGACCCAGTCATCCTGGTGTTCAGAAACAAAACAACGTAGATATTGCTCAATTTTTGGTTAGTGCGTTCGGCTGCTCCGTTAGATTGAGGATGATAGGCCGAAGAAAAATTCAGTTTGATGCCCAACTGTGAACAGAAGGATCTCCAAAAACGGGAAATAAATTGGGAACCCCTGTCTGACACAATCTCATTGGGAATACCATGTAAACGGAAAATTTCTCTAGCAAATATCACGGCCAGTCCGGGGGAGGACGGAAGTTTAGGCAAGGGAACGAAATGAGCCATTTTAGTAAACCTGTCAAGGACCGTGAGTATAACTGTATGCCTATTGGAAGCCGGTAGATCAACAATAAAATCCATAGCCAAGCAAGCCCAAGGTTTGTTGGGAACGACTAAGGGCTGCAATAAACCACAAGGGAGATCCCGCGGAAGTTTATTCCTGACACAAACATTGCAAGCCTTGACAAAGTCTTCCACATCCCTACGTAAACCGGGCCACCAGAAGTCTTTTGAGATCAGGCAGTACGTTTTGTGGATGCCAGGGTGACCAGCGATCTTGCTATCGTGGAAACAGCGAATAATGTCCACTTGGAATTTGGGAGACACGAACAAGCGGCCCACAGGAGTACGCTCGGGAGCAAGAGATTGTTCGTTCATTATATCTAAGAGCAATGGAGAGTGTATTTTGACATTGGTGTTGGCGATAATATTGACTTCAGGAATAATAGGGAACAAAGTATCCTCTGTAGAGGTGGTAGGTTCGTGCTGACGTGACAAAGCGTCAGCTTTAGTGTTCTTAGAACCAGGCCTGTAAGTAAGCACATAATTAAAGTGTGTAAGGAACATAGACCAACGTGCCTGCCTGGCAGATAATCTTTTGGCCTCCCCATATACGATAAATTTTTGTGGTCAGTCAAGATAGTAACTGGGAGGACGGTGCCCTCTAACAAATGTCTCCATTCCTTTAATGCCATAATGATAGCTAAAAGTTCTCTATCACCAATGTCATATCTCCTTTCAGTGTGTGACAGTTTCTTGGAAAAAAACCCGCAAGGGTGCAGCGGCTTATCTAAACTTTGTCTTTGGGATAACACTGCGCCTATCCCTGTTTCAGACGCATCAACTTCAAGTAAAAAGGGTAGAGAGGTATCAGGATGAACCAATACAGGTGCTGAGGCAAAAGACTGTTTGAGCGTTTCGAAAGCAGATAAAGCCTCAGTAGACCAGGTTTTGGTATCGGCTCCTTGTTTGGTCATATTAGTGATAGGAGCGATAACAGAGGAGTACCCTTTAATAAAACGTCTGTAATAATTAGAAAATCCGAGAAATCTTTGTATGGCTTTGAGTCCCTTAGGTAAGGGCCAATTTAAAATCGATTTTAGTTTGGTCGGGTCCATCATAAACCCGTCTTTGGAAATTACGTAACCTAAGAAAGTTACCTGAGACTGGTCAAAGCTACATTTTTCCAATTTGCAATACAATCCATGTTGTAAAAGTTTCTGTAATACCTTTCTGACTTGTCTATGATGTGAATTAATGTCTCTAGAATGGATTAGTATATCATCCAAATATACAATTACACATTCATGTTGGAATTCTCTAAGAACTTCATTGATCAAGTCTTGGAAGACGGCCGGGGCGTTACAAAGCCCAAACGGCATTACGGTATACTCATAATGCCCGTAACGGGTATTAAATGCTGTCATCCATTCATCTCCTTGTTTAATTCGCACTAAGTTATATGCTCCCCTTAAGTCAAGTTTAGTAAAAATACTCGACCCCTTTAGTCTGTCAAAGAGTTCAGTAATTAAAGGAATAGGGTAAGCATTTCTGATAGTAATTTTGTTCAATCCCCGATAGTCTATACAAGGACGTAAGGTACCGTCCTTCTTTTCTACAAAAAAGAAACCCGCCCCCGCCGGAGAAGAAGACTTTCTAATAAATCCCTTGTCTAAATTCTCCTTGATATATTCCTCTAAAACCAAGTTTTCCTTGGTGGATAGAGGGTATACCGTACCCCTGGGAGGCATAGTACCAGGAAAAAGTTTAATAGAACAGTCATAAGACCGGTGGGGAGGTAAAGTATCCGCCTTACCCTTGTCAAATACAGATTTGAGGTCTAGATATTGTAATGGTATCTGAACGTCAGTGGATTGAGAAGTGTTAGCATAAGAGTTCACGGGGCAAACAGAAGTAACTCTCTGCAGACATTCTTTCCTACAACCCATACCCCAAGAAACGATTTCTCCACCCTCCCAGTCAATCTGAGGGTTGTGTCTCTTGAGCCAAGAATATCCTAGAACCACTGGGACTGCCGGGGAGGAAATTAACAGAAGGGAAATCAACTCTTCGTGGAAAATACCAACAGTAAGCTTAACGGGTTCGGTCTCATGGAATATTATTGGTTCAGATAAAGGTCTACCATCTATGGCCTCAACGGCCAAGGGTGTATCTCTCAATTGGAATGGGATACAATGCATATTAGCGAAAGTTTGGTCTATAAAGCTTTCTGCTGCTCCAGAATCTAATAATGCCATCGTAGTAATAAACCCCTTTTCCCAAGCTAGAGAGACAGGAATCAGAAGCCTATGGTCTTTTTTATTATGCATAGAGGACAGTAATGAAACACCCAAGGCCCGTCCTCTAAGGGAACTTAGGTGCGAGCGTTTCCCGGACGATTAGGGCAACTGAGACGTAGGTGACCTCTCAGCCCGCAGTATAAACAGAGACCCTCCCTTCTTCTGTACTGTCTCTCAGCCTCAGATAAGCGAGTATTACCTATTTGCATAGGTTCTGGTGGAGTAGGATTATAGGAGTCAGGGTTCTGAAATGAGGGAGCGAGTCTTACAGGAAGTCTAGTAACTCTTTCCCGAGTGTTCTGCCTCTGTCTCATGCGCTCATCTATTCTGGAAATGAAGGATACTAAATCCTCTAAATTTTCCGGAAGTTCTCTTGTGGCAATTTCATCTAGAATTTCATCAGACAACCCATTCAAGAAAACATCCATAAAAGCTTGTTCGCTCCATTTCACTTCTGCTGCCAATGATCTAAACTCTAGAGCATATTCTACAAGGGTCCTATCTTGTTGTTTAAGGCGTAACAGGGATCTGGCCGCATTAATCTTCCTCCCTGGGGGGTCAAAGGTTCTTCTAAAAGCCGTGACAAACGCAGTGTAGTTGTAGACTAAAGGATTGTCATTCTCCCAAAGGGGATTGGCCCATCTAAGTGCTTTATCTATTAGCAGGGTTATAATAAAGCCTACCTTAGCCCTGTCAGTGGGGTAAGCCCGGGGTTGTAGTTCGAAATGTATACTTATCTGGTTTAAAAACCCACGACAAGCATCAGGCGAACCCCCATATCGTAATGGTGACGTGACATGGGAAGATGCGCCTACAGTGGCTACTTCCAAACCAGTACTTAGCGAGTGGCTAGCAGTGGAACGTATTTCTTCAGACTGGGTACTGGAGCGTGTCAACAAAGTTTGTAACGCTAAAGCCATTTGGTCCATTCTATGGTCCATGGCCTCAAATCTGGGGGCAGGAGGACTAGCACCTGCAGGATCCATCATGGCCCTGTCGTAATGTCAGGAAACTGACAGGGATCCAATACGCAGAGTGCGCACAGAAGGAGGTACGTATACCGGACCTTAGAATGGCCGGACTAACGTAAGGACAAAGCAAGAATAGTCAAAAGGTAAGCCGAGGTCAAGGGAGCCGGAGGACAGGTAAGCGAGATACAAGCCGAGTCAAAGGAGAGGAGAGGACAACAGGACAAAAGACAAGCAAGGGTCAAAACCGGAAACACTAGATAAAGAACGCGCTGAGTGACTAGCAAGCTAGAACCACGACAGGGCAATGAGCAGTAGTAAAGGTTTCCTTTAAATACCCTGTACCTAAATAGAGACCACGCCCCCAAAAGGTCCGGAATAGCGGTTCCCGGCACTTTATGCAAATGCCGACGTCATGACGTCGACGCTAGCCGTCGCGTCATAAAAGGGGGAGGAGCTAGCGCGGCCGGCGCGAAAACGGCCGAAATATGCCGAAATGCTAGGGGAAGGGAGCCCCTAAGCAGAGAGGATGTCCTCCCTGGATACATCACCAACAGGTACCCTGACACCTACATAGGGTCACTTGGCAGATATGGATTGACACCTGTCCTAAGGATCCCTGATACACACTGACACAGAGCAGAATAGGGACTGTTCCTCCTACATAGGGTCACTTGGCAGATATGGATTGACACCTGTCCTAAGGATCCCTGATACACACTGACACAGAGCAGAATAGGGACTGTTCCCCCTACATAGGGTCACTTGGCAGATATGGATTGACTGTTCCCCTACATACACACCATTGATCTCGCGAAACTTACCAAGGATCTAAATCATGTTCCCCGTGATCGCATATGAAAACCTACTCATACAAAAATCTCTTCCCAAACGCCATTTCGTCAGCGGAGAGAATGTTAAAAAAAAATATTTTTGTTCTGAGTGTGAGAAATGCTTTTCAGCCGCTTCTAATCTTAAGCACCATTTGAGGAGCCATACAGGAGAGAAACCTTATTTGTGGTGTGTTTAGTATTGTTCTGATCAGTTTAATACCTTCCGCGTCTCCTATCAGTGGACGTGTATATGGCAGCCATTTTGTCAGATTCAAGTTCTTGTGTCCCACAGTTCAAATTAACATTCAAATGACAATTCATGACAGATCACACAAGTGAATAGCCCTGCCAACGTCTTCTCAGAATTTTTTTGTTATCTAAGAAGAAATAGAAATGCAGAGACCATGATGCACACTGACACAGAGATAATGTGCCACCAGATAGGAGTGGTGTGTTTAGTACTATTTTTATCAGTTTAATACCTTCCGCGTCTCCTATCAGTGGACGTGTACACGGCAGTGATTTTTGTAACAGGGAGATGGAAGAAGATGCTTGGTCTTCAAATTTGGGGCACTGCGCGGTCAAGCTAATGTGCCACCAGATAGGAGTGGTGTGTTTAGTACTATTTTTATCAGTTTAATACCTTCCGCGTCTCCTATCAGTGGACGTGTACACGCATTGATTTTTGTAACAGGGAGATGGAAGAAGAGGCTTGGTCGGTCCTCTTACTGCAAATTTGGGGCACTGCGCGGTCAAGCTAATGTGACATCAGATAGGAGTGGTGTGTTTAGTACTATTTTTATCAGTTTAATACCTTCCGCGTCTCCTATCAGTGGACGTGTACACGGCATTGATTTTTGTAACAGGGAGATGGAAGAAGATGCTTGGTCGGGCCTCCTACTGCAAATTTGGGGCACTGCGCGGTCAAGCTAATGTGACACCAGATAGGAGTGGTGTGTTTAGTACTATTTTTATCAGTTTAATACCTTCCGCGTCTCCTATCAGTGGTCGTGTACACGGCATTGATTTTTGTAACAGGGAGATGGAAGAAGAGGCTTGGTCGGTCCTTTTACTGCAAATTTGGGGCACTGCGCGGTCAAGCTAATGTGACACCAGATAGGAGTGGTGTGTTTAGTACTATTTTTATCAGTTTAATACCTTCCGCGTCTCCTATCAGTGGTCGTGTACACAGCAGTAATTTCTGCAACAGGCAGATGGAAGAAGATGCTTGGTCGGTCCTCCTAACTGGAGACTGTGTTGCTGTACGGGTGGCAGGTGGAGCCATTTATAAAGTACACACTGCTTTGCAGACCAGGTATCAGTGGTCAGATGGACCCTTGCCCCAACACTGTGTGCCAGAGATGCTATTACTTCTTTTTGCACAATTGAGTACAGGTTGGGGATTGCCTTTTGCGCAAAATAAATTTCGGCCGGGTACCTTCCACTGCAGTGTCCCAATAGCTACAAATTTTTTGAACGCCTCAGACTCCACCAGCTTGTATGGTAAAAGCTGGCGGGCTAATAGTTCGGACAAGCCAGCGGTCAGACGCTGGTCAAGGGGGTGACTTTCTGACATTGTCTTCTTACGCTCAAACATGTCCTTGACAAACACATGACTGTGGGAAGATGAGCGTGAACTGCTCAAGGCGGGAGGCGGAGTGGCGGATGGTTGAGAGGGGACAAGGAGGACAGCAGTGGTTGACGTGGCTGAAGATGCTGGACCAGGAGGAGGCTGGCGGCTTAGTGTAGGCGAGCTGCTTGTACTCATGTGTTGATCCCATAGGCGTTTGTGATGTGAGATCATGTGCCTACGCAAAGCAGTTGTACCTAGGTGGGTGTTGGACTTCCCATGACTCAGTTTCTTTTAGCACAGGTTGCAAATGGCATCGCTGTTGTCAGAGGCAGACACACAAAAAAAATTCCACACTGCTGAGCTCTGCAATGACGACATTCTGGTGGTGGACACAGCATGAGTTGATTGGCGTGCTGTCGGGCTGACCCCGGGTGCCAATGCATGCTGTCTGACTGTGCCACTAGCTCCTTGCGACGACCTCCCCCTGCTTCCAACTCGTCTCCTCCTCCTCCCTGTCTCCTCATCTGAACTTTCGCCCTGTTCTTCTTCTTGCCGAGCGGGCACCCACGTGACATCCATGGACGCATCGTCATCATCAACCGCTTCACTTGTATCTGACAACTCAGCAAAGGAAGCAGCAGCTGGTACAACATCATCATCATCATCATCACACCGATGCGTCCATGTGAAATGCTGCCTGCCTGAGACCTTATCCTGTTATCACCACATCCACTGGCAATAATGGTTTGCGCATCACTCATTTCTTCAAGCGGATGTGAATGCTCCTCCTGACATACCAACTGAAGCGGCTGTGGTGCTAGTTTTGGTGGTGGCGGCGAAGCGGGTGAGTGGTATCTTGAGAGGTGCCTGAAGCTAAGCTGGAGGAGGGATTAGTGCGTCAAAGGTTCCTGGCGGGAGGTTGTAGAAGATTGGGTGTCCTGTGTTAGCCAGTCAACTATGTCCTCAGAACTTTTCAAGTTCAGGGTACGTGGCCTCTGAAAGCTGGGCATTATTCTAGGGCCAAAGGGAATCACAGCACCACGACCACGATGGCCCCTGCGGGGTGGCCTGCCTCTGCCTGTCATTTTTGTTGGGATTGGTGGTACTATGCGTGCAAGCTACTGTGAGACCAGATATGAGTGGCAATGTGCACTGGCACAGTTGTGCAGAGCACAGGCTGTAGGCCTGACACTTACCCTTTAAGGACACTGACTGCTATTCAATCTATAACAGTGAAAAAAAGTTTTTTGTTTTTTAAATACAAACTATTGTGACACCAGATCTAATTAGTGGCACTTGTCAGCGTATCCACTGTTAGCGTAACACACCCGCTTTTAGAACACTGACTGCTATTCAATCTATAACAGTGAAAAAAGATTATTTTTTTTTTAAATCCAAACTATTGTGACACCAGATCTAATTAGTGGCACTTGTCAGCGTTCCCACTGTTAGCGTAACACCAGCTTTAAGGACGCGGCTGCTATTCAATCATAACAGTGAAGAAAAAGTTTTTGTTTTAAATGCACAAGCTATTATGACACCAGTGGTGGCACTGGGCGGCGTATCCCGCTGTTAAAGCGTAACACACCAGCTTTAAGGACACTGACTGCTATTCAATCTATAACAGTGAAAAAAGTTTTTTGTTTTTAAATCCAAGCTATTGTGACACCAGATATAAGTGATGGCACTGGGCACCGTATCCACTGTTAACGTAACACACCCGCTTTAAGGACACTGACTGCTATTCAATCTATAACAGTGAAAAAAGTTTTTTGATTTTAAATGCAAGCTATTGTGACACCAGATATGAGTGGTGGCACTGGGCACCGTATCCACTGTGAGCTTAACACACCCGCTTTAAGGACACTGACTGCTATTCAATCTATAACAGTGAAAAAAGTGTTGTTTTTTTTTAAATCCAAGCTTTGTGTCACCAGATCTAAGTGGTGGCACTGGTCACCGTATCACTGTTAGCGTAACACACCCGCTTTAAGGACACTGACTGCTATTCAGTATATAACAGTGAAAAAAGTGGTTGTTTTTTTTTAAATACAAGCTTTGTGTCACCAGATCTAAGTGGTGGCAATGGTCACCGTATCCACTGTTAGCGTAACACACCCGCCTTAAGGACACTGACTGCTATTCAATCTATAACAGTGAAAAAAGTTTTTTGTTTTTAAATGCAAGCTATTATGACACCAGTGAGTGGTGGCACTGGTCACCGTATCCACTGTTAGCGTAACACACCCGCTTTAAGGACACTGACTGCTATTCAATCTATAACAGTGAAAAAAGTTTGTTTTTAAATCCAAGCTATTATGACACCAGTGAGTGGTGGCACTCAGGGGCAGATTAAGAGCCCAGTGGGCCTGGTGCTGACAATTATGAGGGGCCTAATTATACAATCTTATCGACCAAAAACACTAAAATAGTCATACCTTCCAAGCGTTATGTATCTGATGGATATGGTGCTGGAAGGAAACTCATAGGATGCAGCTGTAAGAGAACACATACTCTATGTTAATCCCTCTCTAATTTATTATTTAATCTTTCAAGTAAATCCATACCCTTATCTTATTATTAGCAGGTAGAAGCTCCTGGCATATAGTCTGGGACAGAGAAAAGGTGTATGTAGTGAGTGTAGACGAAAGGGAACATGCCACAGCGTTAGAGAGACCAAAGTCAGCATTACCTTAACTAATTTCATTTTCATTTCATTTTCAGCCAGTCCAAACAGGTTTTGTTCCCATATATGCCTCTTAAGTTTCCATACTTAAGCAAAAGTATGTGAAGAGTAGTGTGTAAAAAAAAAAATATATATTTTTTTTTTAAAGTATTTTTTTTTTAAATCAATGGGCCTATTCCATGGGCATGGGCCTGGAGCTGCAGCTCCATCAGCCCCTATGTTAATCCGGCCCTGGTGGCACTGGGCACCGTATCCACTGTTAGCGTAACACACCCACTTTAAGGACACTGACTGCTATTCAATCTATAACAGTGAAAAAAGTTTGTTTTTAAATCCAAGCTATTATGACACCAGTGAGTGGTGGCACTGGGCACCGTATCCACTGTTAGCGTAACACACCCGCTTTAAGGACACTGACTGCTATTCAATCTATAACAGTGAAAAAAGTTTTTTGTTTTTAAATCCAAGCTATTATGACATCAGTGAGTGGTGGCACTGGGCACCGTATCCACTGTTAGCGTAACACACCCGCTTTAAGGACACTGACTGCTATTCAATCTATAACAGTGAAAAGTTTTTTGTTTTTAAATGCAAGCTATTGTGACACCAGATATGAGTGGTGGCACTGACTGGGCAAATGGGCACAGTATCCACTGTGAGCCTGACACAGAAGCTGGCAGCAGTGGCAGACAACTGACTGCTATTCAATCTATAACAGTGAAAAAAGTTTTTTGTTTTTAAATCCAAGCTATTGTGACACCAGATGTAATTGGTGGCACTGACTGGGGAAATGGGCACAGTATGCACTGTGAGCCTGACACAGAAGCTGGCAGCAGTGGCAGACAACTGACTGCTATTCATTCTATAACAGTGAAAAAAGTTTTTTGTTTTTAAATCCAAGCTATTGTGACACCAGATGTAAGTGGTGGCACTGACTGGGGAAATGGGCACAGTATGCACTGTGAGCCTGACACAGAAGCTGGCAGCAGTGGCAGACAACTAAGTGCAATTACATTACATAGAAATTTTTTTTTTTTTAAAAGCATACCCTAACCCTAACCTAGCTATGCTTTTCCCTATCTAATGAACAGCAGCTACACTTTCCCTCCTCTTACTAAGCATGCAGCTTGAGAATGAATCTAAAATGGATGCCTTCCAGGAGGTGGGAGGGTCTGCTAGGGATGGTGTGCTGCTAATTGGCTGGAATGTGTCTGCTGACTGTGAGGTACAGGGTCAAAGTTTACTCAATGATGACAAATAGGGGGCGGATCGAACCGCGCATATGTTCGCCCGCCGTGGCGAACTCGAACATGCTATGTTCGCCGGGAACTGTTCGCCGGCGAACTGTTCGGTACATCACTAGCAGGGATATATAGGAACATAGTACATAGAGAAAAAAGGAAAAACCATAGCATAATACTGTATAGTATAAAATTAATAAATAAATGGATGAAATAAAACTCACAAGGAAAGAGCAGTGAAAGACTGCTCTAACTTTTCAGGCTTTAATTTTTAAAGGTATAGCATACCTTTTTTTTTATCTTGTATTTTCTTTCCTTTATGGCACACGAGTGGCAACCCAGCATGTCTACTGGAAGTCCAACAGCAGCAAGAGCTAGCAGCAAGAGGTGAAGTGTGTTTGTAGGTCAACTTTGCTACTGATCCTTCTCCATGCTAAAGTGAAAGATAAGAAACATACTTCAGGTAATATTCTACCAGCAATGTGGGGGATAGTGTCAGTTTGGGCAGGAGAGAAGGCAGGCATCAATGTAGAAGTGGAATTTGCGGTATCCAACGGAGCTTCGAATTTGATGAATGCTCTGCGAGATGATAGCATTGTTGGTGTGTTCTGTGCAGATCCCAGCAAGAAACGGAGTGGCAAGCACAATTGAATATTGTAAGAGGATTACTGAGCACTTCCACTGCAGTGCGAAGGCTGGCCAAGACACACACTGTCTATGGCAAGATGTCAGTACACAGTGGAATTCCACTTTGAAGATGCTGGAGAGGATTTTAGAGCAGCAGATAGAATCCATAGATACATTGGTATTGTATCTTCACTGAGTAGAATGGACAGTGATAGATCAGCAAGTGGCAGCCCTTAAACCCTTTGCAACACTATATGGACATTTTCCATCATGGCAGTCCTACCTTTAAGAATGCATGACGAAAAATGTCAGTCATTTACTAAAAGTAATGCCAAGGGGGCAATTGTGGAGTTGATGCTACTGCAGTCTGCCTTGGTGTCCTTAAGGGATGGGATTATTTAAGGATGCCAGAGCACTGCCAGTCAACCCCGTGTACACCATCTTGAAAGCCAAGAGGTTGTGAAAGGTGATCCTACATCCTGATGTAGTAGCACTGGACAGGAGGCTGAAGTATTAGTTGAAAGTTCGTCTATGCCCAGGTCCGGCCTTAGGGGTGTGCGAGCTGTGCGGCCGTACAGGGCGCCATGGCAACAGTGGGCGCCATGTGGCCCTCGCAGCTCACACATTCCCTGGGTGACAGAGCACTCATATAATGCAGGTTCAGCTGTGTAGCATGGTTGTGCGGCACCCGGATGGATGATTTCATTATCCTCTACTCGGTTATATCGGTGAGGACAAGGGGGGTGGAGCTAAGTGAAGACAGAGTGGGGCTAAAGGACAGATGGGTCGGAGCTAACTGAGACCCAAATCTGCTGCCTGGTAAATCCATGCTCTCCCATATAATGTCCCAGTGCCACTGCTCCCCCATCTAATGCCCCAGTGCCCCTGCTCCACCATCTAATGCCCCTGCTATCCCATCTAATGCCCCACTTCACCTGCTCCCCATCTACCCAGTGCCCTTCTGTCCCCATTTATCCCAGTTCCCCTGCTTCCCCCTCTACTGCTAAAGTGCACCTGCTCCCTAAGTGCCCCCAACTACCCAAGTGCCCCTCTGCTCCCCATTTATCCCAGTGCCCCTGCTTCCCCCTCTACTGCTACAGTGCCCTTGCTCCCTCTCCCTATCTACCCAAGTGCCCACAACTACCCCAGTTCCCCTACTCCCCCATCTACTGCTCTAGTGTCCCTGCTCCTCATCTAATGCTACAGTGCAACTGCTTCCCATCTACCCCAGTGCCTCTGCTCCCCCATCTAGTGATATAATGCCCCTGCTCCCCACCCACCTCAGTGCCCCTGATCCCCATCTACCGCACAGCCCCTGCTACCCATCTACCCCAGTGCGCCGGCTCCCCCATCTAGTGATATAATGCTATCTACTGCTATAGTACCCCTGCTCCCTTTCTACCCGAGTGTCCTTCCCTGCTCCCTATCTTCTCCAGGGCCCTTGCTCCCCCATCTAATGCTACTTGCTCTCCCATCTACTACAGTGCCACTGCTCCCCCACCTATTGCTATAGTGCCCATGCTCCTTATCTGCCACAGTGTCACTGACCCCCATCTACTGCTATAGTGCCCCTGCTCCCCATCTACTACAGTTCTCCTGCTCCCCCCCGTATACCACGATGCACCTGTTCCCCCATCTACTGCTATAGTGCTCCTGCTCGTCATCTGCTGCAGTGCCGACTACGAACTTTGTGTGTGCCTGTGTTGCATGTGGCTGCCTGTACCTGTGTGTGATTGTCTGCCTGTACATGTGTGTGACTGACTGTAACTGTGTGTGTGAATATGTGCCTATAACTGTTTGTGTGACTATGTGTCTGTAACTGTGTGTGCTAATGTGCCTATAATTGTTTGTGTGACTATGTGCCTGTAACTTTGTGTATGCGTATATGCTTGTAACGGTGTGTGTGAGAATATATGCTTGTAACGGTGTGTGTGACTATGTGCCTAGGACTGTGTGCATCTGACTGTGTGTATGCAAGACTGCAGAAATGCACACCTGCAATCACACATGGGCCTACATACATATTTTTATCTGAATGACATACCCATCACACACAGCAAATAAACCCTGCACAAATATCACACACATCCAATACACACATATATCACACAAAGTCAATACACCCATTACAAATATTGCACACAGCCATATCACACACAGCCATCACGTTTGTCACCCACATGACACGTGTAGGTGTTTTCAGAGCTCTGGCCAATCAGAGAGTTGCTGTGGTTTACCACAGGAAATGTGGGTAAATGCCTGAGTTCATGAAACCGTTACTGATGCTCTGTACCCGATGGAGGTGCCGACCAGACTACCTGACTGAACTACCTGAGATTAGCATACCACCCCCATGCAAAGTAGCATCATGGAAGGGGGAATGAATATAAATGTTTGTTTTTAAATAATTATTAATTTAATCCCCTATCGAAACACACCACTATAAACATGAATGACAGGGTGGTGGGGGGGCGCTATGAAGATTTATGATAGGGTGGTGGGGGTATGACAGGGTGGTGGGGGGCGCTATGAAGATTTTTCGCACAGGGCGTCTGAAGACCTTAGGCCAGCCTTGTCTATGTCAACAAGTAAATAATGCTGCCAAACTAATGCTAGATTGCCTGAGTGATCCTAGGATAAGAGAAAACAAGCACTTAGATCCAATAGCCTAGCAACTTGAAGGGAGAGATTGATCAAACATGGCTTGTAGCAGAAGAGGGGAATGATAGCTGAGGGAGAAGTGCAGCAATGAGTTTTCAAATCCCAGCACCAGCGTAGGTAGTACCACCACAGCACATGAAAACTTGTGGAGCTGAAACACCAAGTGCATTTTGGGTGGAGCTGAAACACCAAGTGCATTTTGGGTGGAGCTGAAACACCAAGTGCCAGAAATGAGAATAGTACTCCAAAATGGCCAGATTTTCCTCTCTGGATCTCCTTTGCCCTCAACTGTTGACCCTCTTGGCTACTGTATGACAAAAGTGTGTGTCATGCACTCTCTTCGGTTGCGCAGGATTTCTTATCTTGTCTGCCAACCACTGTCCAGAGTTAACACGTGTGATCAGTAACAAGGAATATACTGAATCCTCAGCACTCACAAATGTCACCTCATCTGATGGAGCAGGTTGTCTTTCTCATGACGCATAGAAACTTGTAAAAAAGAACAAAAAAGACACCAGCCCAAAAGTCTAAAACATAACTTTTATTCAGTTCTCTTAAAATCTAAGTGAATGATATAAATGCTATAATGTAAAATCCTATAAAAATCCCGGCATATATCAATATCAAAATTAAAAGATGCTAGCCTAAGATCTGGTTAGCGAAAATCCTGGTAGTGTCAATAGAACAGAGGTTAAAACTTCATAGTTCTCTATGTAAACTCCTGTCTGACTTTGGATAAAACCTTGTGAGTAGGTATGTGTAACGGCACCTTCAGCATAAAAGGGTTAAACCGCCGTTTAGAAGATCTTCCTCTTCCAGAGATACGGGCACAGCTACTGCAGAACACCAAACTCCCGAACTGCATACAAGGGAATGCTCCAAAGTCCTGAATTGCATACAAGGGAATACTCCAAACTCCCGAACTGGAACCTCACGAATAGCTGCTTGCAGACAAACAGGAAAAGCACCCAAGCGGTTTACACTCTTGGCAATCAGTCTCTAACAGCATACAGTGAATCCCCCCAAAGACGAGACAGAGCTCCATGTTGAGGGTCAAGCAGTGAACAGACAAAGCTGTGGGTTTATTGTAGTTATATACACATTAGTACCACCCACAGGGTTTTGGAACACAACCAATAAACACATACAATACACTCAGACACTCCCACACAAAATCCTCCCCTCTGCCTGTGATACAATTACCTTACACAATGGGTAATGTAATTATTACAAGCAGAGAAATACAATTTTTTCCACATTATTCATAACTTGAAAAGTATGCATCACATTCACATACATTTTCAGAATCAGCATACTCCAAATACAAACATATGTCAAAATCATCCAAATTGGTCCAGTGGTTTAAAAGATAGATCGTAGTCCTTTGTGACCAAAGGAAGCATGGCTTTTCTGCCCAAAACCAGTTCCACAGAGTCTTCTATCCTGGAGATAATTGGGAAGTAATCCAATTATCTCCAAGGACAGAGGCAAAACTCCATTGAACACATGGCAGCAAAAGACAATAAAACACATAAAAACATATAACTGTGCAGCCATTGCACAAAATAGGTACATTCAACATATCCCCAGATAGCTCAGATCTGAGCGCACATTATTACTGAATGGCGCTCAGAGCACACACATACAGTTCAATTGCCATGGAGCCAAAGTCTTTCCCATAGTCTTTCATTATACGAATGGGCTCAATGGCATAGTTATCTGGGGTATCACCGCTCAAACAGGGCCAGCACCGAATGACCCGGCTTTCGTGTCTCCGCAGGGGAAAATCAAGTGTTTCAACATGGGGCCATAGTCTAAAGGCAGCAGACGGGCAACCAGGCTCCTCCAATGCACAGTGGCGAGATTGGTCTCGTCACAGTATGCAAAGTATTACTGCTATTATGGGGGCGGATATCAGATGATCACTACAGACTTCTTAGTAGTAAGCATATCGGGTCGATCATTCAACCGATCATTCAAATGGACTGACTATAACGAAGATACAGCCTCCCTCCTCCCTTTACAGTGTAGTTTTCCCATGAATGTTGACATCTATAACATGGTATCTATTCTGTGTGGCTAAATAGGAGGAATAAAAGTGGAGAGGGAGCAAGGTAATAAGAAGAAGAACCGTGTGGTCTACTCTACGTAGGTGAAATTACAATGTGCATGAGAGACCGTCTTACCCAGTACAAATCCACTATTCGAAATTGGACTTACTACTACCTGATCACTTCATTTACTGTGGACATGCTATCTCTCAATTGAGATTCCAAATTATTGACGCTGTAGATGCCCCACACCTTGGTTGAGATAGAAAAAAGGCACTTTTTCAGAAGGAGAAATATTGGATACATGCACTGGACACTTTCCATCCATGTGGTCTTAATAGGGAATTCGTCCACTATTATGTTCTCAATTTTCTTAATTTTATATAGCTTTTTTTCACTAAGGATGTTATAGCATCTTGATATTACCTTTTACACCATTTTGTTGTGATATACAGTTTATGTGTATATTGCTGATTGATTTATCTCCTTTTCAGCTATCACTTTCATCACAGCATAGAATCATTGTGTGGCACAATGTTTCACTGTGCCTGTGTGTTACTGTACTGCTTGGAACCCTCTCTCCTCTCTGCATTGATTTACATTCTGCTCTGTCCCTGATCAGCCCTGTCTGTGCCGGTAGTGTGTTTGGTATCTGCACTCCCCCACTTTCTCTAAATTTGTATCTTTTTATAGTTTCCCACACTTTTCTGACCACTGTCAGATTTCTTTTTGTTTATGTATGCAATTTTAGGTTTATTTATTTTGCAAGTCTTTCTGCATTATTTACTTTCAGTTATGTTCCCTCCTTTTTTAGTTTTGCCTGCTACCAGAGCTATATTCACTATATTGTATATATTCTCTGCACACTGCTTCTCATTATGTCTCTTATTCCTCCTCCTATTGCAGTAATGACCCTAATACTGTAATTCTTAGTTTTGTGGCTTTTATTCCTAGTTCTTCTTATTTTTAATATGTTTACAATAATTATGTTGTCCATTCCTTACTTAACTTTTTTTGGCTGTCATGGCAACCCAATTTCCCCTTTTTTCACATCTGTGTGCTATCTCGACTGCAATTAGGACTGAGGAGGGGGCAGGCTTTTGAATTACCCTTGGGTATTCATGTGTGTACTCTACTTTGAGAGTTCATACATGATTAAACGTTGTATCTTTGTTTGGTCTCTTGGCCCATAATCATATTACACAAGACAGGGGAAGATCAACTAAATTGTTGTAAGCTCAAGGTACAATAAAATATGCCTTATACACATAAAACAACATCAGATCAACAGATTACAATTTGTAAAATACATACTACTCAGAAGAATGTGACGAGTGTTGTATTAATCCTAACTAATTAAAATATAAGCCTAAATGAAACCACTAACATATCAAGTTAATCTGCATAACATCAAATCAGATGAACCACTAGGTAATAAAATAACAATGATGATGCTGGCACAGTGCTAATAAACAAAACAAAAACAATATGTACACAAATAAGGGAGGGGGAGTGAAAATTGAATATTTAATATAAGATTATTAATAAAAGAGTATGTATATATATTAAGTGATTGGCAGAGTTTCGTTCAAGGGCTATTTGTAAAATGGATGTAATTACACAGTTTCTAAGCTGCAAATTATATGCATTCAGACAATTTATCAAGTTATCCACAAATGTTTAATCCACCCATTGACTACTACTCAGTGTCACCCACATGTCCTACAGAGAGATTTCCTACAACACAGATTTTAGATTGAGTAACACTAAAGTTTTATTTGGTTTTTAATTATATCAACAAGAGTTGGGGCAATCTTGTGGTTACAAAGTTTCAATCTAAAAACTCCCAAGTTGTGCGCAGTTTTATTTGTACCTTTTTATAAAAAATATTCATTAGTGTCTGCAAATAACCACTAGATGTCACTATTTCTCTATACAAAAACGTAATGATGAAATGCTTTAGTTTGACAGTACTCTAAACATGAAATTTGAATTGGTAAGCTTATACATTGAGACATATAGAAAAATAAAGATAATAATATGAATGAAAACATTAAACAAACAATATGAATGAAAAAAAGTAGTGGAAATCAGTTCCAACACTGTCTGTGAAAAGGCAACAGGGGTGTTGCATGGGTGAGCTGTTCCCTCACATAACCTCTATATTTTCATTATGTGCTAAATAGTCCCTACATCAAGCATTTCAAACTCAAAGGCTAACACAGGTCAAATAAACAAGGTTTAAGTTTATGTGGGCCGCAAAAAAACTAAAACTTCAGTTTTCATAGAAATGTAGGTTTATTTCGAAAAGTTCAGCATAAGAAAAGTTGCCTAACTGACCTTAGACGTCCTCACGCTCGTAGGGCTTCAAAGTAAACAAAAGAGCGAATTTATTTTAAGAAGACATGCATTTGCATATAACTTATGTTTCAGTCCAACTACCTTGACATTAAGAAAAGGTTTGTAATGGGACTGAAATGGTGAATGAATGCTGTTGCACAGCTGTAAAAAAAATAAATGGTGTTATCTTGTTGATTTTGATGTCCTTTGAGTGTGTTAATCACTTTGGCCGAGATCATCAAACTTGATGATCTCAGCCAATCCAATGCTTTTCCATCAGAAACCATTAAGAGGCTATTGTGCATGTGTGGCAAAAAGTTGCGCAGCCAATTAGCATTTCCATGGGAAGCGTTCAGTGCCTCCATGCAGACCCAATTTAATACGCTGCCCCCTCCCCCTATTCTTTTTCATTAATCATTTTTTTCTTTATTGTTTTCTTTTCCACTTACAGAAATCAGTTATATCACAGATTGTTTATAACTGCATATTCAATATTAAATCAATTTCCACAATCATCCTTATCCAAAGTCTACCATTATAAGCAGAATAATAATAACATACATGATATATTTTACACAAAATCCTGTATAAATCACTGGACTTTATATTTAAGACAAAATCAATCCGTTGTTGAGTAGGCACATCCCGGGGAGTTGTAAAACCAATCATTATAGCAAAATATCTTCTAAAATTTCAAAGTTTAGAGTTATCTATATTCAATTTATTTGCCCATTATTACCATAAATTACTTGTTTTGAATCTGTAACCTAGGGTTTTACTGATGTTCTTTTCCATTTTAATTTGGAATAATAGCTGTTTATATATATTCGACCAAAGTAGAGCTTGAGAATTTTTCCAACTATGCGCAATTGCAATCTTTACAGACAAAAAACATTGTATAATGAAAAAACATATCTTATTATTTATCTTTGGCCAGTTCAGATGCAAAAGAACTGTTTCTAGAGTAAAATTCAGATCTAAATTAGTATGAGTTTTTATAAAAAGAAAACTATTTTTCTAAGTATTAACTATTTTATCACAGCTCCACCATATGTGGATATATGTTCCATTGACCTTCTTACATCTCCAACATGTCGATGGGTATTCAGGGTACATTTTTTATAATGTTGTCTGTACTAGGTACCACCTGTGTACTACTTTGAATTGTATTTCTGCCCAGTATATACAATGCATTACTTTTTAAACTTTTATCCATCACATCACACCATTCTTTGAAATTTATAGTATAATTGAGATCTTGAAAAACTGGGAACATTTGTAATATTTCCATTAAATTTATCAGATCCATACCTTTAGATATTACTTTTGATGTTAATTCATAATTTTGAATATAAAAAATGTATCTATTATATCTGATTTTTCTCTCAGTAAGTTGATTGTTATGTAATTTTTAAATCTTAGACAATTAAATATTTCCGATCCTGCCCCTCCCCATTCTAATACATTTCCCCCAAATCCAATACACTGCCACCCCTCCCTGCACTCTCATTGAATATACTGCCCTCCTACCAATATAATACACTGTTCCCTCCCACCACTCTAATACACAGCACCCCATCACTACTCTACAACACTGCCTCCAGGGCTGGATTAACATAGGGGCTGATGGAGCTGCAGCTCCAGGCCCAGGCCCATGGAATAGGCCTATTTAAAAAAAATAATAATATATATATATATATAGAGAGAGAGAGAGAGAGAGAGAGAGAGAGAGATTACTCTGCAATACCAGAACCAGTCAGTAGGGGTCACTGTGTGTGGAGAGAGGCAGGGATAGGAAGTTACAGCATATCCCTCCCTGCCAGCTCCCAGTCTGCAGACAGACAACAGCTCAGGTAAGTGAAGGATGGGGGGGGGGATAGGCAGCAGGGAAACATGGGGACACTGAGACACTAGGGGACACTTAGACACTAGGGGACACTGTGATACATAGGGACATTGGGAGACACTAGGGACACAGTGTCTCCATGTCTCCCACTGTCCCCATCTCTCCCAGCCAATGTTCTTAGTGTCTCAGTGTCCCCATGGCTCCCTGTGTCCCCTAGTCTCCCAGTGTTTGTGTCCCCATGTCTCTCAGTGTCCCTAGAGTCTCATTGTCCCCATGTGTCCCAGTGTCCCCAAATATCTGTCTCCCAGTGTCCCAATGGCTCCCTGTGTCCCCTAGTCTCCCAGTGTTTGTGTCCCAATGTCTCTCAGTGTCCCTAGAGTCTCATTGTCCACATGTCTCCCAGCCAGTGTCCTTAGTGTCTCAGTGTCCCCATGTCTCCCAGTGTCCCTATATCTCCCAGCCAGTGTCCCTAGTGTCTCAGTGTCCCCATGTCTCCCAGTGTCCCCATGTCTCCCAGCCAATGTCCCTAGTGTCTCAGTGTCTCCACGGCACCCAGTGTCCCCTAGTCTCCCACTGTATGTGTCCCCATGTCTCATAGTGTCTCTGTGACCCCATGTCTCCCAGTGTCCCCAAATATCATTCTCCCAGTGTCCATATGTTTCCCAGCCAGTGTCCCTAGTGTTTCAGTGTCCCCATGTCTCCCAGTGCCCCCAAATTGTTCAGTGCCCCTATGTCTTCCAGTGTCCCCATGTCTGGGTCCACAAATGCCCCCATGTCTTACAGAGTATCAGTGTCCCAATGCCTCACAGCCAGTGTCCCCAGTGTCTCAGTGTCCCCATGTCTTCCAGTGTCCCCGTGTCTGTGTCCCCATGTTTCCCAGTGTCTGTGTCCTCATGTCTCTGTGTCCCTAGTGTCTGTGTCCCCATGTCTCTGTGTCTCCATGTCTCCCAGTGTCAAGTGTCTCAGTGTCCCCAAGTGTCTCAGTGTCCCCATGTCTCACTGTGTGCACATGTCTCACTGTGTCCGCATGTCTCTCAGTGTCCCCTAGTATCCTAGTGACAAGGGAAACACTGAGACATGGGGGTACAGGGAGAAATGAGGACACTGAGACACTGGAAGACTAGGGGACTGGGCGTCCAATTCTTTGGACAAACATGCCCCCTTTTTGGGCATGTTTGCCCCTTTTGGCAGTTCTGGTCACGTGATTCGCATCAGTGGCCCACCCTTTTACCCTGCCCATTGACTTCCTGCTTCACTGGACACTGCTGTTAGGGGGTATGGATTTACTTGAAAGATGAAAGCATAAATTAAAGAGAGATTAGCATAGAGTATGTGTATTCTTAAAGCTGCATCCTTTGAATTTTCCTCCAACACCATCTCTATCAGATACATGACGCTTGGGAGGTATGTTTTAGTGCTTTTGGTCGATAAGATTTTGTAATTAGGCCCCATCATAATTGTCAGCACCAGGCCCACTGGGATCTTAATCTGGCCCTGACTGCCCCTCTCCCTCCCCCAATTTAATACACTGCCCCATCCCTCCCTCCCTCAAATTAATACACTGCTCCCCACCCCAGTTTAATACACTGGCTCCCTCCCCCAAATTAATGCACTGGCCCCCTTCCTCCCTCAAATTAATACACTGCCCACTCACTCCCCCAATTTAATACACTTCTCCCCCTCCCTCCTCAAATTAGGCCAGTGACCCTCCCCCCAAAAAATTAAGGCACTGGCACCTTTTCTTCCCCAAAGTAATACACTGCCCCTCCCTCCCAAAATTAACACAGAAAGGTCCCCCAAGCCCCTTTTCTCCTACCTTAAAGGACCACTATATTGCCAGGAAAACATACTCGTTTTCCTGGTACTATAGGGTCTCTAGGTCCCCCTCACCAATAGGGTCCCCCTCCCGCCGGGCTCTAGGGTGAGGAAGGGGTTAAACACTTACCTTTTCTCCACCGCCAGGCTACCTCGGCGGTGTGGACTCTCCGCCTCCTTTCCCCATCATCGGCTGAATGCGCATGCTTTCCTATGGACGCTGGCGTCTTCTCACTGGGAAAATCACGGTGAGAAGCGCGAAAGCGCCTCTAGCGGCTGTCAGTGAGACAGCCACTGGAGGCTGGATTAACCCATAGGTATGTTTACAGCAGAAAGGGTTAATCCTAGATGTACCTGGCACCCAGACCACTTAATTGAGCTGAAGTGGTCTGGGTGCCTATAGTGGTCCTTTAAGATGAGCCCCCGTCATCCAGTACCAGCTCTTCTCTGCAAGCAGGCTAGACACTCCTCTGGCACTGCGAGCAGAAGGGAAGGGGGAGTGGCTGGCCTGCTCTGCAGACAGCCAGCCACTCTTGCCTCTTGTGACTGTGGGAGGGAAGGCAGAATCAGACAGCAGAGATCTTTCCTGCCTTGCGACTGGTTGCAGCCACAGCACAAAGCGGCCCCAGGAAAGGCGGGCCTCAAGTATATTCATTGTGGGCCGCATGTGGCCCATAGGCCGCAAGTTTGACATGTTTGCCCTACATATTTGCCAGCTGGCCCATGTTCCCTCCATGCACCCATAGAAACACAGTATCAAAATAATTTACCAAAAAAGAAAACAAATACCTTGTGGTTGCTGTCGACAATACAGGGTTCTAGTTTCACTTAAGACTTCACTATGATTAATAGAAATATGATTTGAACATCCCTAGTATCGATGTTCCTTTTTTGCCCTTTTTGGTTCTGGATGTTTAGACAGTACATTTCCTTACGATACCATTTCATCAACCATGAGGTATTTGTTTTCTTTCTTTTTCGGTAAATTATTTTGATTATTAAGATTGGAATGACTTTGTACTAAAGCATTTTCATCATTATTACTTATTTGTCTAGAGAAATAGTGACATCTGGTGGTTACTTTCAGACACCAATGAATATTCTTTTGTTAAAATGTTACAAATAAAACTGCACATAGCTTGCGAGTTATTTGATTGAAACTTTGTAACCACAAGCTTGCTCAACTATTGGTAATATAATTCAAAACCAAATGAAACTTTGGTGTTACTCAATCTAATAACAATAAATACTGAGATGTCACCAAAATATAATTCATTCATTAAATAGATAGATGAGAGACTAGGTTCAACCACACATAACATCACCTTTCATCTATGAAAAGTGTAAAAGTTTTCTTTTCATTAAGCATTTGGTAGTCATGATTTGGAAAAAATAGATCTAGCGAGACTCAGCCTTAAGGAGTTTATAATTATTGTCCCCTCCTATGGTAATTAAATTGCAGTTTCTGTATTACTTGGAATCTAATTGCCCTATGGTTGTGGTAAAAGCGAACATGTCTTGCTATAGGTGTATTGATATTTGGATTCATGATCGAATTTATATGTTGCAGTATTCTCCTCCGAAATTGTTGAAACGTTTTGTCTATGTATTGTAATCCACAGGAGCATGTAATAAAATAAATTACATTCTTAGAACTGCAAATCACAAACCTGTTAGTTTGATATTTCTTAGACGTTTGACTGGAAAATTCAAATGCCTTACAGTGCCCACACTTATAAAGTACCCTTGGTGGGTGCCAGCCAGGTGGGGGGTGTACGTGGAGGTTCTAAATGACTGTGAACTAGTAGGTCTTTGAGGTTCCTAGATATTCTGAAGGGTATTGAAGGGTATGGCATAATGTTGTAAGATAGGACAATTTCTTTTAAAGATCGGTTTTGCTGGTTCCCAATGTCTATGAAAGGTTCCTATGAATCTTATAGTGTTTGATAAAGATTCAGACTTGGATTTTTAAAAGATCTATGTAGATCTATGTAGACTCTGATCTGTCCACAAGATATAATTTGCAATTTTAAGGACTTTATTTGGCTATTTGGAAATTTGGCCTCTCTGCAATCCAACAGTTTCTCTTAGCACGTAGATATTGACCATATGGTATCTTCAAACTCCAAGGGTGGTAGTAATGTAACAGGCTGTTAGTGGTGGTAGATTTCCTGAAGAGGAATGTGTCAACACTCCCATCTTCTCCAATTTTAATCTTAAAGTGTCAGGATTACTACTTGATCCAGCATGTAGAATTGTGTCACACAGAGGACGTATTACCAGGCCGTAGAATGACCGGACTAACGTACCATAGAATAGTCAGAATACTAGCCGAGGTCGAGGGACACGGAAAGGGACACAACGATAAAGGAAAGCCAGAGGTCAGAGATATCAGAATACAGGGAAGTCAAAAACAAAGCCAAAGTAAAAAAACAGAATATAACTGTTCAGGAACGCACTCTCGGACAACCACTAGGGAAACCACAACAGGGCAATGAGGAAAGGTAGTTTAGAGTATAAATACATGTTTTACATCTCTGATTGGCTGAGATTGATCTTTGACCCTAAAAGGTGCGCACGCGGCGCCCGCATGAAGTCACGCGCACACCGACGTCGTTAATCACGTGGGCGGACTTGGGGGAATAATTTGCCGTGGATCCGCAGCGGCCGGCGTCCATTAACATGCTGCAAGTGTTAGACATGCAAACGCACGCCCGCTGGCTGCAGAGGCCGCAAGGTGAGAGAGAGTATGTTACATTACCCCCCACCTGAAGACTGCCCAGCGGGCAGGCAGGACCAGGCTTAATAGGAAACTTAGCATGAAAATAGCGGATCTTGTGGCCAGCATGTATGTCAGAAGCCGGTACCCAAGAACGGTCGGCAGGCCCATAACCCTTCCAATCAACTAAATACTGCAAAGTGCCCCGAGAAAACCTGGAATCAATTATGGAGGAGAACAAACAAAGATATAGGATAACTAAACGGTTCCTCCTGTGACACCAAAAAAATAAAATTAGTGTCTTAGGTGAAACCGGTTTTCCTTGGCACCTACCGAGACTCCAGGGGTCTCTCAGGGCTAACCCTATTATAAACTAACCAAGAGAAGCAAAGTATATACAGAGGTTCTCACCAAAGAACAGGGTGAGAGTCACTGTATTGCCTGGATATAGCAGTAGTCTTTATCAATAAAGTACAATACTGGTAGGAATCCTGCAGTGAAATCAGAATCAAACTAGTAATAAAACAAAACAGAACCTCAGGCTAAAGTATAGTACACCAACAAAAAGCAAATAAATAACAACCTAGTAAGGTAAATTCCTATGCCAACAGCAAATGTAGCAGCTCAAGTGGATTATATCCAGATAGAGTAACAATAAAGTCGATAAAATTAGCTTTATCAAATTGGCTCACAAAGTATACGTTCAGCTGGATCCCTAAACAAACAGAGTATGTTACATGCAAAGCAACAGATTGTCCCAAGGGAGGATATACCATATATATCAGGTGTCCTCAAACTCTGGCCCCCCAGATGTTGCTGAACTACAACTCCCATGATTCTCTGGCTATCTATGTAATTCAAAGAATCATAGAAACATAGAAACATAGAATGTGACGGCAGATAAGAACCATTCGGCCCATCTAGTTTGCCCAATTTTCCAAACACTTTCATTAGTCCCTAGTCTTATCTTATAGTTAGGATAGCCTTATGCCTATCCCACGCATGCTTAAACTCCTTTACTGTGTTAACCTCTACCACTTCAGCTGGAAGGCTATTCCATGCATCCACTACCCTCTCAGTAAAGTAATACTTCCTGATATTATTTTTAAACCTTTGTCCCTCTAATTTAAGACTATGTCCTCTTGTTGTGGTAGTTTTTCTTCTTTTAAATATAGTCTCCTCCTTTACTGTGTTGATTCCCTTTATATATTTAAATGTTTCTATCATATCCCCCCTGTCTCGTCTTTCCTCCAAGCTATACATGTTAAGATCCTTTAACCTTTCCTGGTAAGTTTTATCCCGCAATCCATGAACCAGTTTAGTAGCCCTTCTCTGAACCCTCTCTAAGGTATCAATATCCTTCGAAGATACGGTCTCCAGTACTGTGTACAATACTCCAAGTGAGGTCTCACCAGTGTTCTGTACAATGGCATGAGCACTTCCCTCTTTCTACTGCTAATACCTCTCCCTATACAACCAAGCATTCTGCTAGCATTTCCTGCTGCTCTATTACATTGTCTGCATACCTTTAAGTCATCAGAAATAATCACCCCTAAATCCCTATCCTCATATGTTGAGGTTAGGACTCTATCAAATATTTTGTACCCTGCCCTTGGGTTTTTACGTCCAAGATGCATTATCTTGCACTTATCCACATTAAATGTCAGTTGCCACAATTCTGACCATTTTTCTAGTTTACCTAAATCATTTGCCATTTGGCTTATCCCTCCTGGAACATCAACCCTGTTACATATCTTAGTATCATCAGCAAAAAGACATACCTTACCATCAAGACTTTCTGCAATATCACTAATAAAAATATTAAAGAGAATGGGTCCAAGTACAGATCCCTGAGGTACCCCACTGGTGACAAGTCCAAGCTTCGGATATATTCCATTAACTACAACCCTCTGTTGCCTGTCACTCAGCCACTGCCTTACCCATTCAACAATATTGGAATTCAAACTTAAAGATTGCAGTTTATTGATAAGCCTTCTATGTGCAACAGTGTCAACAGCCTTAATGAAATCTAGGTAAGCAATGTCTACTGCACCACCCTGATCTATAATTTTAGTTACCCAATCAAAAAAATCAATAAGATTAGTTTGGCATGATCTCACTGAAGTAAACCCATGTTGTCTTAGATCTTGAAATCCATGTGTTTTTAGATGTTCAGCAATCCTATCCTTTAACATGGTTTCCATCACTTTCCCCACTACTGAAGTAAGGCTTACTGGCCTATAGTTGCCCTACTCCTCCCTATTACCTTTCTTGTAAATGGGCACAACATTCGCTAACTTCCAATCTTCTGGGACTACTCCTGTTAACAATGATTGGTTAAATAAATCTGTTAATGGTTTTGCTAGTACACCACTAAGCTCTTTTAATAGCTTTGGGTGTATTCCATCAGGTCCCATTGACTTATTTGTCTTTACTTTTGACAGTTGAAATAGAACCTCTTCCTCTGTAAACTCACGTGTAATGAATGACTCATTTATCCTTTTTCTTAACTGAGGTCCCTTTCCTTCATTTTCATCTGTAAATACAGAACAAAAATATTCATTGAGGCAATCAGCTAGACCTTTATCCTCTTCTACATACCTTCCTTCTTTTGTTTTTAATCTAACTAATCCTTGTTTTACTTTTCTTTTCTCATTTATGTATCTAAAAAATGTTTTATCCCCCTTTTTTACTGACTGTGCTATTTTCTCTTCTGTGTGTGATTTGGAAGCTCTTATAACTTGCTTAGCCTCTTTCTGCCTAATCTTATAGATCATTTTGTCTTCCTCACTCTGTTTTTTTTTTATAATTCCTAAATGCTAACTTTTTGTTTTTAACTATTTTGGCCACATCTGTGGAGTACCACAGTGGTTTCTTGATTTTTTTGCTTTTACTGACAAGCCTAATGCAATTTTCTGTTGCCTTCAATAGTGCAACTTTTAAATAATCCCATTTCTCTTGGACTCCATTTAAATTGCTCCAGTCTGATAATGACTCCTCTACCCATATTCTAATCATGGGAGTTGTAGTTCAGCAACATCTGGGGGGCCGGAGTTTGAGGACCCCTGCCCTATGTGATAAGTAGTATAAATCTCTGCTATGTCAAAGGGAAAAGATTGTGGTCCCTAAACAAAGGCAGTTTGATTCAAGCCTACCATAATGCTAAAGATATATAAAGATATAGGTAGACCTATATACTCTCATATTCTTCGAGTAGAGTATATGTATATATGCCAAATATCTTTAGAAAGGTGGTGCCAGCAAAATATAAAGCGTGGAGGAGGATAGTAATACCAAATCTAATGCCAGACAAAAATGAACTGACAATATTTAACTTAAAAAGCTAGCTAGATAGGCATAGGAGCAAAAAAATACTGAAAGAAAGTTACAAACTAATAAATCAAAAAGTGCTTAAAAATAAAAAGTGACGTGTTCCATGGAGAAAAACACCTGATGCGCATTTTGGTGCAATGCTGAGTGAATTATGGAGGAGACCTTACACTTCTCCTTTCCAGAAACAACCAAGGGAGGAGGAGGAACACATGGGACAGTATATTTATTGCAAATAAGAGGTTTGAGCAAAGAAACATGAAAAGTATTCGGAATTCGCAAGGAGAGCCAGAGAATAAGAGACAGGATTAATCCTACAAGGATACGAAACAGACCAAGGAACCTAGGAGCAAACTTCATGCTAGGGACTTTAAGCTTGATGGTGGTGATGATAACCAAACCCTCTCACCCACTTGGTAAACAGGGTCGGCATCATGCTGTTTATCAGCATAACGCTTGAAACGGTCAGCAGCAGTCCCCAGAGCGGAATGAACTTTAACCCAAGTATCACAAATGGAAGCAAGGCGTTCATCTAAAGCAGGTATAGCTATATCAGAAAAAACAGCCGGCAGAACAGTAGGATAATGGCCATTATTAACAAAAAACGTCCGGATGAGTCATGGTCAGCATTGTTCCTAGAAAACTCTGCCCAAGGCAGTAATTCGGATTATCTTTAGTGCTATTAACGAAACAACGCAAGTATAATTCCAAAGACTGGTTAGCCCTTTCAGCCGTACCATTGGTTTGGGGGTGGTAAGAAGACAAAAAAGACACCTCAATGCCCAATTGTTTATTGAAAGCCCTCCAAAACCGAGAGACAAACTGAGAACCCCTGTCAGATACAATATTGCCATGCAGTCGGACAATTTCACGTATAAAGATAAGCACCAGTTCCTGTGAGGATGGTAATTTCTTGAGTGGGATGAAATGAGCCATTTTAGAAAAATGGTCAACCACCATGACAATAGTGGTATAGCCATTTGAATCAGGAAGTTCCACAATGGAATCTATGAACAGGTGGGACCAAGGAACATCAGGAACGGGAAGTGGATGTAACAAGCCACATGGAAGCTTATGAGGTTTTGTAAACCGCACAAACAGAACAGGCCTGCACATACTCCTTAACATCTTTCCTGAGGGAATCCCACCAAAATGATCTCATGATCATCTCGTGGTTTACTGCAGGGTGTCTGAGACTGAGCCTCCATGAAGGCGCCAAGCAGGGGAGAGGACAAGGAAAGGACAGTGGAAGCGATGATAAACTCAGGGGGAATGATAGGGGATGTTTCTTGTTCCTGTATAGATTCAGTATCAAACTGCCTAGACAAGGCGTTAGCCTTCACATTTTTTGAACCAGGCCTATAAGTTATTAGAAAGTTAAAGCGAGAAAGGAACAGTGACCATCTAGCTTGTCTAGAAGACAATCGTTTAGCATCCCCTATGTAAGCCAAGTTTTTATGGTCAGTAATTATCAAAAGAGGATCCTTGGAACCCTCTAAAAGATGTCGCCATTCTTTGAGTGCTAGAATAATAGCCAACAATTATCTATTGCCAATATCATAATTGCGCTCAGCAGGGGACAACTCTCTAGAGATGTAACCACATGGATGCAAAAGGGTATCCTGGCTCTCCCTATGGGAGGGAACATCCCTACCCCAGTCTCGGAAGCATCAACCTCCAGTATGAAAGGTGTGCTGGTGTTGGGATGTATCAATATGTCGGCAGAGGCAAACCTTTTCTTTAGAAGTTCAAAGGCTTCTTTTTCCTCAGACCATATCGTACTGCTAGCCCCCTTGCATGTCATATTGGTGATGGGGGCTATTACAGAAGAAAACCCCTTGATAAATCTTCTGTAATAATTGGCAAACCCAATAAACATCTGAATGGCCTTTAACCCATTGGGTAAAGGCCACTGCAGAACAGACTCTAGTTTATGAGGATCCATCTGAAACCCATAGACAGAAATGTTATACCCCAAAAACTACTTCCGTCTGATCAAAGATACATTTTTCCAGTTTACAATAAAGTAGATTTTTCAGTAAAGTTTGCAAAACTTGTTTAACATGATTGTGGTGTGTCTGAAGGTCAGGGGAATAGATAATGATATCCAGATATACTAAGACAAATGAGTAAATGTAATCCCTGAGTACGTCATTAATAAAATCCTGAAATACAGCTCGAGCATTACACAACCCAAAGGGCATCACAAGGTACTCATAGTGTCCACTTCTGGTATGAAATGCTGTTTTCCAATCATGGTTTTCTTTAATCATAACTAAATTGAATGCGCTCCTAAGGTCAAGTTTAGTAAAGATTTTAGCACCTTGGAGTCTGTCGAACAATTCGGTAATAAGGGGAATGGGGTAGGCATTTTTAATAGTGATTTTGTTCAATGCCCTGTAGTCAATACGTGGATGTAACTCACCATCTTTTTTACACACAAAAAAGAATCCTTCACCAGCAGGTGAGGATGACTTGCGTATAAAGCCCTTACTTAGGGTGTCTTGTGGGGATAGAGCATAAACTGCTTCCCTATGTGGCATAGCACTGGGAAGTAGGTTTATGGAACAGTCATATGGTCTGTGAGGAGGTAAAATATTAGACAGGACTTTGCTGAATACCTCCTTAACCTCCTGGTATTGTTTGGGAACTTCGGGAGTTTGAGGCTTAGTAGTGGGTAATTTGATGGTGCCCACTCTCTTGGTGATGGGTAACATACAGTTCTCATTACAATCCTTACCTCATTCCAATATTTCCCCATTAGCCCAGTCGATATGAGGACTGTGCTTACTAAGCCAAGGAAAGCCTAATATAATAGGGCAAGAAGGAAACGCAATAATTTGGAATGTTATGTCTTCCTTATGTAAGGCACCAATAGGCATGTTAATGGGCAAGGTTTTGTGGGTGATTAATGGTTGAGAGAGTGGTCTCCCATCAATAGCTTCAACAGCCAGAGGTGATAGTCTCTCCTTGATAGGTATAGCGTTACTTTTTAACAAAATGAACATCTATGAAATTGCCTGCTGCACCTGAGTCCATCAGGGCTTTGCATGAAAAGTTATTTTTGTCAAATATGATCATAATATCAAGGAGAAACCTATTTTTGTTATTCCCAGAGGACGTATCCATTACACCTAAGACCTGTCCCTTTAAGGTTATAGGTGCAGTAGTTTTCCGGACGTAGAATGGGGCACGCACTACTCATATGTCCTCTTCTACTGCAGTATAGACATAGGCCTTATTTTCTCCTAGTAAAAACAAGGTGAAATTAATAAGGCGCTGAGTAAGGCTTCTTTTCTCCTATATTGTCTTTCTGCCTCTGACAGTCTAGTGACCTCCAACTGCATGGGTTCGGGTTCGGAGTGTACAGGAAGGTCAGGGACAATAGGTCTAGAAAAGTTTTATTTAAATATTTTCAAATTGTCATAGAGAATGTAGTCAGTGAGCAGAGAGAAACACGCAGGTTTCTGATATGTGAAATAGTGTTTGATAGTGTCACATCATGCCATGTTCTGCGGATCAGTCTGGTGATGGCTTTCTGGTATCCAGTACTCTTTTTACAATTCTTGTTTTGTTTTTCTTGGTTTTTCTGGTTTTCTTTATGCTGGGTTTTTCTGGGTTCATTCCTGTATTCCGTCCTGGGAATTCCCAGTCTCCAGGGTTCCTTTAAATGTTTGTTTTATGTTGCCACACCCGTTCCTTTTCTATGATTCCTTTTGTTTCAGTTGGAGCCTGCAGGAAGTTGCTCAAGCCTTCTTTCCTTTCTTGCAGGTAAGTGCTATATGTGTTTCTTATGGTTCTTTTAGCATACATTAGGCAGAGTAGGAGCTGCCAGATATGGGGTACATTGGCGTTGTTGGCAGGCTTATGCAATGTATGATCATATAATGTAACTAAATCTCCATGATTTTCATACATAGTACTTAGTTATTTCTCCTCTTGTTTTGCCTATCATGTCTTGTTTTAGTTTGTATTCCCAGTCCATGTACAGTCCTGTCCTGCCCGTGTTATGTCAATGGTTCCCTTATGTATTGTGTACATGTTCTGGGCTTAGCTTCCTATCCTTCTCTTGTTCTGGGTTCTACTAGTCCTGTCTTGTTTTCATGTTTGGTGACTATCCTAGCCTTGCCTTGTTTCTGTACTCGATACATTCTTGATGCAGAGCCTCCCTATTCAGCTACTGGGAGGTCTGCTTACTTCCTAGCTCCTATCTCTTGGGATCCGCAGTAGCTACATCAGGGACCTGGTATGTGGCAGCACAAACGCTGGTGCTCAACACCATGGGGCATGTGGTTACCCTGCACCAGGCCCTGATAAATCCACTTCCACGTTGAAGACTCCCAACTTCTCATCAAGCACTCAGGAGTCCCGGTTTCCGTACCGCCACCCGTGACAGTTCGAGATACGCAGATCTCCAAAAGTGCAGTAGGGGGTGAGACACGCAGGTCTCGAGAGAAAGTAAACACAAAATATATAAATGCAGGTTTGCGGGACATCGTTACACGTTACTTGTTGAGAGCTGTTTGCAAGTTGATGGATCTGTCTGTAAATGATATGTAGCTTCCTATCTTACATATATCTTAGGTTTTTATTTTTGGTTTCCTCTTTTGTCTTTTCCTTTTTTTTGGTTATAAGTACGGTTTTTCCTATTGTTTGTTAAGCAATTCAGGGTCTAGAATAAGGATATGGGGGGTAATATAACCCTCAGCGGTCTCTGTCACATGTATGTAGTTCTTGTCACATTTTCGGGGGTACAGCCGTCATGTGCATGTCATAGTGAGAGTGTTACATGTTTCTTTGTGTGTGCTCGGGTGAGGGCTTGTCTCTATTTTCAGTGATTGCCTACTTAGCTTGTGTCTCCTTCACTCTCATCTGCTGTCCATAGTCGTTGTTACTTCTGTTAAGCTAAGCTAGAGATTGTGAATTATCTCTTCCAGGTGTGGCTCTTCCCTTCCCTGTTTCCTGCTTCATCTGTTCCCGAGTGCTTAGGGTGTTGCTTGCCACTTTCATGGCCTTTCATTTCTCTGGTTCTTAATCTATTATAAATTTGCATGACAAATGTAATAAATTCATTCAGTTTCTTGGGTAGGTCTTTGGCAGCAATCTCATCCAACATGGTTTCAGATAATCCTTTCTTAAATGCAGAGATTAAACCGCTGTTAGTCCAGTCTGCCTCTGAAGTCAAGGTGTGAAATTCTGTGGCATACTCCGAGATAGACCGGTTCCTTTGTCTGATATACATTAGGGCAGTGGAGGCGTCATCCTTGCTGCCTAATGGTTCAAACGTAAGTTTAAATTCTGTAAGGAATTCCTGGTAATTGTGTGCAATGCTCCTATTACTCTCCCATAATGGATTGGCCCAAGCTACAGCTTGTGGATTTTTGGGTTTTCATGAGCTGTAACCATAATCATCGCACTTATGACAAATCACGGCTTGAACTATCTTGCTTTGCATGTAATGTGTCTATCTCATATATTAGTTTCCCCTTTTATGTTGCATTACTGAAATAAATGAACTTTTGCACGATATTCTCATTTTTCGAGTATCACGTGTGTGTGTGTGTGTGTGTGTGTGTGTGTGTGTGTGTGTGTGTGTGTGTGTGTGTGTGTGTGTGTGTGTGTGTGTGTGTGTGTGTGTGTGTGTGTGTGTGTGTGTGTGTGTGTGTGTGTGTGTGTGTATATATTGTGACCTTTAAGGGCAAAGCAACACAGTCCTCTAGGGTAACAGGTACAGAACAACAGTCTCTTATGCAAAAATGGTGTGGTTTATTTATATCGTGCACAAAATTCCATGCAGCAATCAGTTTGTACAAAACTTCAGCAAAACAGAAAGGAAAGTCTACAAACAAAATCCTAGCTCAAATTCGAGCACTAACTAAACATAAAGTAATATCCCTTACTAAATCAGGGTAATAAACTACACAATTCAAGAAAATAAACATTGGTTTCACCAACCTTTAGCACTTTGTTTGGTGCTGCTCAGCACAGACCTGCTCTCTCTGCAGATCAAATTGTATCTCTCTCTTTCTGCTCTGAGACCTGCTAATTAAAGCCTCAGCAGTTGCTAATTAGGAAGGTGAATGAGTACAGGTTATGTAGGAGTCTGGGTCCTAAATACCGTCCTTCTATTACCCTCCCATAGACTCTGTCACAATATATATACATTTATATCAATGTGTGTGTATGTATGTATTCATATATGTATATGTATATGTATGTATGTATGTGTGTATGTATATATATATATATATATATATATATATATTATGTGTTTATATATTACTCCATCATCTGGGGTGGCAAGACATAGCCTTACATATTATTGGTATATTTCTTTTTTAATTCTAAATATTGGTCATTTTAGAGTGTGTGTAATATATTACACACAATACATGGCAAAATGACTTATGGGGCTGGCATAGATTTTTTTTCCAGGGCTGCTTTGTATCCCCAGTCTGGCCCTGTTTACAGATGGAACAAAATTTATTTTCTCTCTAAACTTAATGACAACTCTTTTCCTTTCCTTCCCCTTTCTGCCCCTTTTCTCTACCTTTAAATTCTGTTTTGCCTGCAAAATAAATTGCGGTTGAACACCTTAAACGTTTTTTTATATAGGCATTTTCTCTTAACCAGTCCTTTAAGTGGATCCCAAATCTGGTCTCTGCTTCAATAACAATTTCCTAGAGATAATGTAATTCTTCTACCCAAGTACATAAGAAAAAATAAATAATTTAAGCAAACTTAAAACAAGGTAAACCAAAGGTGCTAGTATGCCTGGTTAGCTGGTCTAGTAACGAGCTATTTTGCTCCTAATGGAGCTACTCACAGCCCTTTTGAGTGCGTGGCTGCTTCTTCTTTGAGGGAGTACTTAATTTGACAGTTTTTAAGATGACCTCAAATTAGGGTACATCCAGACAGTGGGACCCCCGAGTTTGCCGACCGCCAACTCCATTGAATGGAGGAGAGGAGGGATTCGAAGAGGCAGCTTATTTTTCAGAGGGACAGGAGAGTGATCATACCCAGAATTTTGCCGGGGAGTTTAACACATGCGGTATGGGAAACCACAACCGCCGCCATACAGCTACCAGACACTCCCACTGCAGTGTGAGCATGTGCACCTCACGTCATCATGCACCAAATCCCAACTGGCTCTTGGGGCAGTTTCTATTTAACATATTTATAAATTATATTGAAATAAGCATTGAAAGTCATGTTTCGGTGTTTGCAGATGACACAAAATTTTGTAAAGTAATACAGCGTGAGCAGGATATTACTTTGCGGCAGAGGGATTTAGATAGATTAGGGGACTGGGCACTCATATGGCCAGGGCCGGCCTTAGGGGTGTGCGAGCTGTGCGGCCACACAGGACGCCATGGACCAGGGGGTGCCATGTGGCTGACACAGCTCGCACATGGCCGGTGTCAGGGGAGCTAAAACAGGTACCTGGGTGGAGGATTAATTATTCTCCACCCGGGTCTATTAAAAAAAAATACAAAAATGAGGCAGTGTGGGCGGGGCTTATCGTGAGGCAGAGGCAAGGCTAATACCTACCCAAAGCTGCACAGGAAGAGGGAAGAAGGGAGTCCCTGCTTTACCAACAACCAACTGCATCCACTGTAAAGAGGTAAGTGTGTGTGTATGACTGCCTGCCTCTGTGTGTGTGTGTGTGTGTGTGTATGTGTGACTGCCTGACTGCCTGCTTGTGTGTGACTGTCTTTCTGTGGAACTGCCTCCCTGTGTGTGTGTGTGTGACTGCCTGCCTCTGCGTGTGTGTGTGTGTGTGTGTGTGTGATTGTCTGACTGTGTGTGACTCCAATTGTGTGTGTCTCTGTAGCTGTGCTGTTGTGTGTGTCTGCCTATATTTGTGACTATCTGCCTTTAACTGAGTGTGTGTGTGTGTATGACTGTCTGCTTGTAATGGAGTATGTGTGACTGTGTGCATGTAACTGTGTGTGACTGTCTGCCTTTAACTGTGTGTTTGGCTCTGTGACTGTGTGACTGTATGCCTGTAACTGTGTATGTGCGTGTGTGTGTGTGAGACTGTCTGCCTGTGCCTGTGTGTGTGACTGTATACAGGCAACTTGGTGGGGGAGGGGGCGCCGTGAAGACTTTTCGCACAGGGCGCCTAATTGCCTAAGGCCGGCCCTGGATATGGCAGATGAAATGTAAGGTAGAAAAATGCAAAGTTATGCACTTCGGGGTAAAGAATTCACATGCAATGTATACCTTAAATGGTAGTGAACTAGGAATAACAAGACGAGAAAGATTTGGGAATTGTTATAGACAATAAACTAGGCAACCATGTGTAATGTCAGTCAGCAATTGCTAAGGTAAAGGTATTGCCATGCATAGAAAGAGGCATTCATTCTTGGGATTAAAATATAATTTTATCTCTTATAATCCTGTTCTAAAAAAGGATATTATGGCACTAGAAAAAGTGCAGAGACAAATTTTAATCTGTTTGGTTTAGAAAATGAGCACCTCAGAGAGGACATGATGGCATTATACAAATATATTCAAGGCCAGTTCAAATGATTGTCTGGAAATCTATTCCTAAACATACATAGGACACGAGGTCACACGTTTAGACTGGAAGAAAGGAGTCTAATACAAATAAAAGTGTTTTTTTTTTTTTACTGTAAGAATAATTAGGGAGTGGAATTCACTGCGTGAAGAGTCTGTTTAAACAGCAACTGGATGAATACATGCAAAATCATAATATTCAGGGATATCATTTTTAATATGTGGGATAATATCTTCTTGAAACAAGGTGAGATCTGACTGCCATTCCGATACAAGGTCGAGAAGGAGTTTTATTTTTTTGTCTTCTTTTGGATCAAAAGCAAAAACAGGTTCCCAAATAAGGATTATTGCCTTTTTCTGTGCTGAAGTAAGGACCATAGCCACCTTATGCATTTAATTGGTATGCAATTTGTCTATTAGCTGTGTCTCCGTAGGGCATACATCACTTTTCAAATTGATAGCTATTAGAGATTTATCTGATAATTAATGAGAAGCTAAAGCTTGTTTATGATACGATACTTTTGGGGCAGTCTAGCCATAAATATGCAACTGGAGTGCTGGCTATCTGGATAGTAAAGTGAATTAACATGTGGGAGACAAATTACCACAGCGAGTGAATCCCTGGGCAGTGCCACAATATATGGAACATATCTTTTATTTGAGCCTTGCATCTTCTGCACAAGTTGGACGTTGTTTTATAGATTCTATGGAGCTTATCCATGGAAAGATACCACTGGTAAAGCAGTTTTCCATTTTCAACCAATCCAACATTTACCTAACACAGCTTTGATCTGCATAATAGGAGCCTCAGTGTTTTGTAATAAAATTCACACATTTTACTATTTCATGATATAAAATCGTAACTTTATTAAAGACACGCAGGCAATTATTAGACCATTAAACTTTTTCCCACCTGTTGAATTACTGTTGTTGATTTCTTTCATATCTGACCTCTCTGTGCACTCTACATGCATTGATCGGGAGGCCATGGTTTCCAGAGTCACTCTGGGCAGGGTAACTCTGCCTTTCTGACTGTGCACGCCATGCATGCTGATGTGGAGGCCAATGCATGTGGACATGGTCTGGGCAGCAAGTCAGTTGCTACACGTTCACAGTATTCCTCTAATTATAAAATAAAGATGCATTGCCAGAAAAGCTCACATCACACCTGTAACCTCATTACAGCACTAATAAGGGTTACAGGAGTAATGTGTACCAGAGCACACATAGGCATTTAAATAAACTTTCAGGCATACGATTTACCCTGTCGTGGTTTCTGCTTGGTTCCCAAACAGCATGTTTATATTTTTCATTTTGACTTTTGCCATTTTACTTTTGCTTGTATCTTTACTTTGTCTGCCCACTCTAAGTTCTGGTAATACGCGCTAAGCTATCTTTTTATGCTCTAAACTAAGTTTTGCATGTAGGGGCAGTATTATCTTGACATTCGCAAAGAAAAAAAAAAGTTTATTTGTTACTCATGCTATTCATAGTTCAAAGTTTTGATTTATGTAATTTTATCTTTTTTTTTCATTGTTATTGACTTTATATGGACAGTACAGAAAGAGATAGCATATCAATACTCGCCTCTGTGTCTTTAATAAAATTATGACATTATTTTAGGACATAGTAAATTCCTTTTCATACATTTAGAAGAACACATAGCCGTGTGTACCTAGCCTTGATCTATATCATTCAGAGTGTCTGACTAGCTAATTTATGGTGGATTTCCTGAGCAGTAAGTCTAGACAGAGAGCATATATTAATTTACACATTATTTTAGCTTATTTAAATGAAAGAAAAAAGATACTGTCCCTCCCCTCACCTGTCATTTAATTATTAGTATTGTCTATAGTGAGGGTTGAGTGACAACAGCTATAGCAGAAGTGCTATAGTTGCATAGAATTTTCCTCTAGCAAGTCCATCTTGCAAATGGAGATGACAGATGGCCAATGATATTTACGTGGGAGCCAGGAGTTGGTGTTACATTAGTGGAATACCCATGAACCCAATCAAATGGCTAAGACTGCATTGCTACAGTGGAGGTAATTACCTTCTATTGATAAATTACTGTAACTATGTTTTATTTGATATATTAATTGATTTAAGAGATGATATAAGTAAAAGTGAAGGATAGAAAAAGTCCCAAAAGTGGCATAACACTTACAGTTTTCCACTAGGACAATGCCCTTTAATAGTCTCAATCTGGAACATAACATGAAACAGTCTCTTTTTGTGAAAAGTGCAATAAAATAGCTAAAAAATTGCTACATGAAAATCAATGGACCTGACAAACAAAATTCTCAGATTAGGACAATTAACCTCCTTGAATGCTTATTCATACTAAGCAGGATCCAGTCTTTTAATATCTTCTGTCTAGTCTCAAAGGAGCAGAAAGTATTGCTCAGTCTTATATGCATGAATCTTTGTCCAAATGATGTATAGTTGAGGAGAAGGAGGTAGACTTTTCTAGCTGACAAGGTTCATTTTCCAATGGTTGAGCGTATTTTTGAGTAAGCAGGAAACTTTTAGTCTCAGAGTTCAATAGTGAATTTGGTATTTTTGGAGAGTAGGGAAGAGAGCTGTCTTTCATTGAGAGAGAGACCTAAAGAATATCAGATTTAGTTCATTAGTCATTTCACTTTCATTCCTAACTCTAGTTTCCCAGCAGTTCCTCTAGAAACCACAAATGGTGCCTTGTTTATATTTCTACTGAAGCACACTGTACTTGACCTTCTTTCAGTCCTCGATTTCTATTAGTTCTAATACCTTTTCCAGTCCTGTTATTTATCTCAGTGTGTTACCACCTTTGTCCTACATAATAGTTATTCTTTCCTGTACTTCTTATCATACTCTTCCAATCATCATTTGTTCTTGTTATATCCCACCAAAACCCTCAGGCCACACATTCACACCACTATCCCCCAACCACTGTGTTATGATTGCTGCTAAACTGCAACTGAAAAACCATCTATATTAATTGTTGGTTAATATCCCTTGCAGCTTGTATAATTCTGCCATTTACATCACCATTTATATTCCCGTATTCTCAGAGGTAGTTTTCTTTTCAGTTACTCATATTCTAATAATTTTCCAATTTTCTCAGTGGTAAAGTGCTCACCTCATCATTTATCTTCAAAGCTTTCTTTTTATCCTCTGATGAGCCGCAAGGAAGCTTGGTAAGATCCCACCACAACAGACCGGGGGCTATATCCTCCCTCTTGGTAGGACCTACACCAGAAATGTAGAGATAGCAAATGTATAATTTTAAATTGAACTTAATATAAAGCATACCCATACTACATAATAAATGTAACATGTTAAATGTGTCACCTGTCAGATAGCTAATCAGAACACCAATTAAGATTGTACTCAGTGTTCCCAGGGCGCCATAATACAGATAGGACAGAGAGTAGAATTCTTCAGTGATGGCTGATCTGTGCAGAAAGGAACAAATTCAGCAACTTCCAAAGAAAAAGGTAAAATTATGCAAAACTTACAGGCTAAAACAAACCCATTTACTCCAGAGCTTTTGTCTTTCTGGTGACTAGTCAATGTGAAAATGTTGCCAGCCCATGCCTAAGTAATGATACTCACAGATAGTGAAAGCAATGTAACCCCAGTTCTGTCATCACGTATATAGCAGCAATCCAAAACAAGAAGTAATGGTGAAAATCACTCCAATTTTAAAGTGGTGTGCTCGACCATTACTTTCTATTTGGGATTTCTGGTAAATGGGCCGATTCCATGTCCAGCTAGACTTTGACCGGCTTTGTAGGTTACCAGTTAGTCTACTAGTCATCACTAAAAGTGAATTATAGTCTCATAATCAATCAAAATTTTAAAATATTGGAACTGGAAAAATTATAGTAGGAATGCTTCAACTATCTTCATAAACTAACAGTCTGTGCACACTATCTTAAATTCTGGTCTTACAGCTTCCACTCTAGTGTTTTTATATATTTTTCCTTTTTAATAATCTTCTGAATACTTGCTTATTTTGACCAAGCAGAGACTTTGAGATACTATGTTGTAAATTACCAATAATCTACAACCTGCTAACATCTACTCCCACTCTACTAACCACTTTTCCCATCACATTTTACCTTCAGTCTCCAATGGTAAGTATTTTACATACATGTTTACCCAAAACATGTAGACATATTACACTATTTACCGGTCTAGTGGAGTTGAGATGTTTTGAGGTGGGGCTGGGCCATAGATGATTCCGTGACTAGAGTTGTATAAGGGACATTTTTCTGCATACATAGGTAGTTCTCCCATCATTTCTGCTGTGGGTGGATAAAGAGTACCTCCTACTGCCACCCAGAGGCTCAAGGTGAGTCCAACCAGAAGGCCTGAAAACACTCCCTGACAGAAACAATACATGAATAAATAAAAATGAGAACAGCTGTAGCATGCAATTAAAACACATATTGTGTTCATTTATTCAGACATTGTCTACATAAATTAGATAGAAATCCATTAACCCCATTGCTACTGGGTTCCTTGTCAAAAACACAGTGCTTTAGTACATTGCAGAAAGGTTTACATGCACAATCTGTTCTTGACAGACCCACCTATGCTCACAATTGGGTACTTTTCAAATGGCATTTGTTAAATTGAGGATGTAGAAAGCTGTATCCAAGGAGTCTGTTTTGTCAGGTTCTGTTTAGAGCTTTAGTTTTGTTTTTGTTTTTTTATTAAGTCTGCATTAATTTTTTAAAAACATTGGAAAACTTGGAGAATCAGTTTTGGCAGAATCACTATTCAGCTTAATTTGTGTTTTGTGATCATGGTACCGAAAAGCTGAAATCCGAGCCTCCACATGTCCTAATCCCAAAGCAACCAAAACGGCCAATGCTGTTTCGATTGGATTGGCAGTGAGTAGCAGCTCTAAATTAATATATAACATTGTCCAAAGGCCACTAAAAATAGTGGGGGAGGGCAAAACCAATAACTGTAAAAAGTAAATCATAGTTACCATTAGTTGTATTCTTTCATCTTCTTTTCTTCAGCCACAAAAAAGGCCAACTAAAAATCTATATTGTTCCAGTGCAGCTTCAAGGAAAAAAATGGATTGCAGAACAATAATAAAAACACAACACAATATAATAATCCATGTGAGCCCCGTGGGAGCTTGGCTCAGAATAAGCTTGCAAGATAAGAAAACCCCATATAAGGGTTTTTCCCAAGATGTGTATGCCCAGTCGAAGAGCTATGATTGGTCGACTTACCTATTATATATATATATATATATATATATATATATATATATATATTGCATAGCTTGGGGAAAGCCTATATGTAGCCTCATTTAATAGCCCATCTTAACTTTTAAAGGGTTACTCCAGGCACCATGACCACTTTAGTGATTTGAAGTGGTCATAGTGCCTGGAGTCTGTATGTGCTACTTTTCACTGTGAAATTCTGCACATATTGAGTTTTACCCTTTGCTGCCAGAGGTGTAACTCCACTCCACCTCAGGCAGCATCATTGGATAATGTCAATTCTGTGCACAGACACTCATTCATTGTCTCAGAGTGCTCAGATAATGCTCTCAGCCAATAAATGAGCAGTAGGATTAGCATCTGTCCTCTTCTGTAGCTCTGCAGGAGCAAGATGTTGTAATTCTATGGAACAGGATGATAAGCACTTGACAGGAGCCAAGATAAGAACACAAACCATTGTAAAACTGGGGAACAGCTCCAGGGTACTACTACCATCATAACCATTACATCAGGCTGTAGTGGCTATGATGGATGGAGTAACACTTGAAGTTAAAAAACCCTGTTTTTGAATCCCACTACAAATCAGATAAGATATATTGTAACTATTGATATATAACTTACTGCTGTATTGCAGGAGACAGTAAACATTCCAAGAATAAATGCCCCAAGTAACGGTCCGCTGATTACACCCATTACTGTGAAGGAACCCTACAAAAGAGAAGCAAATGAGAATATGATTTATTTTTTATTTTATTTTTCAATGCTACAGCCAAGGAAAACAATGAGGCTAAAGATGCAAAGTGCCAAATGATATCTCATGCAGTTATTATAGCTATACTGGAAGGTACTTCAATAAGGATTTTGCTTTCTGTTTTTTACTTACGGCACAAACAGGAATGTAGAAACGTTTTTTCAACTTAAGTTACCATGTTACAAGTAAACATTTTAGTGTACCTTAATACAATAAGTGTTTCTTCACTAAACACTGAATTGTAAAGAATTCATATCCAAATTGTGGATTTTAGATAAAATAGCTGATAGAGAGCAAAATCTCCAATTGACCTATAATAATAGCATGGCAATTTGGGATTTATCAATGAGGCTCTTCTTACAGGTATTAGGTTGGTTAAAGGACCACTATAGGCACCCTGACCACTTCAGCTTAATGAAGTGGTCTGGGTGCCAGGTCCAGATAGGATTAACCCTTTTTTTATAAACATACCAGTTTCAGAGAAACTGCTATGTTTACACTGAGGGTTAATCCAGCCTCTAGTGGCTGTCTCATTGACAGCCGCTAGAGGCGCTTGCGTGCATCTCACTGTGAAAATCACAGTGAGAAGACGCCAGCGTCCATAGGAAAGCATTATGAATGCTTTCCTATGAGACTGGCTGAATGTGCGCGCGGCTCCTGCCGCGCATGCGCATTCAGCCGATGACGTCGCTAGGAAGAAGGAGAGGAGGAGGAAAGCTCCCCGCCCGGCGATGGAGAAAGGTAAGTGTTTAACCCCTTCCTCTCCCCAAAGCCCGGCGGGAGGGGGACCCTGAGGGTGGGGGCACCCTCAGGGCACTATAGTGCCAGGAAAACACATATGTTTTCCTGGCACTATAGTGGTCCTTTAAGATCTATTTGGTGAAGGGAGTCTACCATGGCTGACCATCAGATGGTGGAAAAAATAAAATCAAGAGAAGCTGAATGCTGAAGTAGGTGTTCATGCATTTGCTAAGAGTATCAGCTAAGTCCTCTCAGCAATTAAAGTGTTTGTCTCTTGAGCAAAATTGACATTCAGCTTCTAGAATTGAGAAGACCAGATGCAGTGCAAATTCCTGGCCGGGTTCAGTTGTCAGTGTCATGCTTAATTGTTTTGACAGATTACAGTGTTTATGGTATCTGGTCACTCCTTGAATCATAACCGCTAAAGAAGTGTATTGGCTATTGTCAGTTATTTCACTGTTTCAGTGGCTGTTTAAAAAAATTGAAGACAAATAAAAATTCAGTTTTTAAAAAAGTAATAAAATAATATGAAAAAAAATTCATTTGAAACTCACTGAGTTGAAAGTAGAAAAGTCTGTTTAAATGATAAAACACATACACTGAAACATTTTTTATTTCCCCTTGGTCTTTAACAATATATGGGGGGTGCTTAGAAGTGTAGCTAAAATAAATTCTCAAGTGGAACTACCTCCAAAAAGTTAGTTTGACATTGTCAGGCGAGTTTCTGTAGATGAAAAGTTGTCAAATATATTGTGAAACTACACCTACTTTCTCTTGTGTTTTATTTTTAAATTTAAGTAGGACATGCTGTGTGATGCCAATACATCAATTAAAAAGGCTGTCATTCTGAAATATGTTTAACCTACAGATCTGCCCACGTGCCAATGGGAACAGCAAGATTCTATTTATCTATGTACCTGTCTGTCTGCAGACAGACACAGTCCACCTACTTGTTTTACAAAAAGTTACTTCATATACATTGTTACTGTTCAGTGTTTAGGTACTGGGTGGATTTTCCAGTAAAAAAAAAAGAAGCATATACAGAAAATGTCATGTTTACATTAAAAAAAAAAAATTGATCCATTGTGGTCTTAGTAATTTTTTATGTATAAAAAAAAAATACTTTGTATTGTAACGTGACTGCTAGAACAACAGTGGTCTTTTTAATTGACACTGAGGTCCCTGTGACTTTAATGAGTGATTAGGACCTTTTGAGAAAATGCTATCATCCTGATAAAAGTATTTAGAGAAGGTAAAATGTATTGATTTTGAAATAGCTGATTTTTGAGGAGAGAGGCTATATGGTTCAATTTTAATTTAAATTTCAATTAAATTTTTTTACAATTCATTAATTTTAAGTTAGTTGGGAATTTATAATAGCAAATTCTTAATGATATACTACTTTAATTTCATACATATACTTTGCAATGGAGAAAAATTACTATTTCAAGGTTATCATTACCTGAAGCACTCCACCCCCAAGAAGAGAAGATAGTGCGGCTACAATAATACATGAACATCCGTAAACCAAAGCTAAGAGGGAGAGAGAAAACATACAAAATTACATTAACTTTTACACGTTATAGACAGAAATTAGTAAGAAAAAAAAATAAGCAAAGATTAACAAAATAAAATAATAAAAAGAACCAATGTAAAAACTAATGTATCAGTGTAAGTAATTATTCCATTTTTAATCTGCCTGCTAGAGGAACATGCAGGCTAAATGCCTTCTGCCAATGAGACCACTAGAAAAGATTGCATATGCCATATCTCTTATTATTTATAAAGCACCCCCAAATTCTGTAGCGCTATACAATAGGTGGACTAACAAACATGTAATTGCAAAAAGATGAGCTGGAAGCACAGGAACAGAGGGCTTGCAAGATTAAGAGACAATTGGGCCTGGTGCTTACAATTATGATGGGCCTAATTACAAAATCCTATCGACAGAAAACATTAAAAGTCATACCTCCCAAGCATCATGTATCTGGTGGCGGTGGTGCTGGAGGAAAGCTCACAGGATATAGCTATCAGAAAATGACCCTATGCTAATTTCTCACTGTCATCTTTCAAGTAAGCAGGTCCAGTGAAGCAGAATGTCGGTGGGTGAGGGAAAAAGGTGGTCAACCTGGTGTAAATGCTGGCCAGCAAACCAGGGCATACCATGCAGACAGCACCCTGGACTTGGCATTAATGTGTCTAATGATGTGCTAACTCCACGCTTTCTAAGGACTGTCCCCTACTACTCACTTGTCCACTCCTCTCTTACCTTTTTACTAGCAGGCAGAAGCTCAGAAGCTCCTGTTATACAATCTGGGACAGAGGAAAGGTGTATGTAGTGAGTGTAGAAGAAAGGGAACATGCCACAGTGTTAGAGAGACTGAAGCAGCAAGAGCATTTGCATAGTGCGCAAAGTCAGCTTTACCTTAACTAATTTCATTGTTACCCAGTCCACACAAGATTTGTTCCCCTACATCCCTCTTTAGTTTCCATACTTAACCAAGAGCATGTGAAGAGTAGTTATATAAAAAAAAGGGCCTAGTAGCAGCTGCGACCGCGTCTTTCACTCCAGGGGGCCCAGCCACCCTGCGGAAACTTGCGACCAGGTGCCTGCTGCCATGTGTTGTGGCCCCTGTCCGCATGGTGTAACCGCCGGGGCCGCATGTTCATGCTGTTAGGACCGTCCGATGGAAATTAATTTCCAGGTGGCCCAGTCAGCGCTGTGCTTTAACACTGGAATGTGGCAGGAGTTGCCAAAAGGTAGATCCCTAATTAATGTACATGTACTGTCATAATTTGCATCGATTTTAATGATGATGTCAGACGCTGGGAGGAAGTTACAGCCCCAGTCACCCCTACCAGCAACCACTGGGAGCTGCGCGTGAGGAAGGAGAGGAGGGAGTCAGAGTAGGAACTCTGACTCCCATTAGCCTGTGCCATTAGACCCCATGGAAAGTCACCCTCCTGCACCTAAAAGGTAGGAAACGGGAGGATGACTTAAACATTTTGCATGTGTGTGTGTTAGTGTATGTGTTTGTGTGTCTGTATGTATCTCTGTGTGTGTCTGTATGTATGTGTCTCTGTGTTTGTCTGTATGTATAGAAAGCGCTACGGAATCTGTTGGCGCTACATAAATGGCAATAATAATAATAATAATAATAAGTCTCTGTGTGTATGTTTATCTGTATGTGTGTTTGTATGTCTGTATGTGTCTGTGTGTTTGTATGTGTTTGTCTTCATGTCTGTGTGTGTGTATGTATGTGTGTCTGTATGTCTGTATGTATGGGTCTCTTTATGTATGTGTGTGTGTTTGTGTGTGTGAGTTTGTGTGTCTGTATGTATGTTTGTGTCTACATGTATGTGTATCTTTTTGCATGTTTGGGGGGGGGGGGATATATGAGGTAAGGGGTAGACATATGGGGGGGGCACGGCAATTTTTGCACCGGGGCCCTGCAGCCCCTATGTTAATCCAGCTCTGAGGGGTTGAGGGCATTGCTCAAACGAGCTTACATTCTAGAGAGGGTTGGCTGAAGTGGCACAAGTGCTAAAGGTGGGATGTATTTCATGTACGTGAAGGTAGGTCACTGGAATAGTTTACAGTCAATGGTTAGTGTGTTGGATGACACAGCTGCATGACAGGAAGCAGGGAGGGTTAACAAGGTGCAGGGAGGGAAAGCTATTAACAGTTTAATTGATATGCTTTCCTAAAGAAGGAACTACTAATGGTTATGTTGCCAAGCTGCAAGAGGTTTAGGCTTCACATAAAATGGCTTGGTTAATTCCTGTATTGGGAAAGCTGCTTGCATACCCAAGGGTGTCCAATGTCTGCACTGTGTCACGTACCAATAACATGAGGACATTAATAATATTTAATTCCATTTTCACAAATTCCCATTTGGCTATTTTGGACTATAAAATTAAATTCTCTTAGAATTCCCTTTAATTTACATTATGGAGAATGACTGAAAAAAATTCTTCATTTTCATATTTGGAACCTGAGATAAGAGAAAGACACGTCTGATGATGACATGAGGTTGTGGAATGGTTATAGTGTGGGGTGCACAGAACATGAAAGATGAAATGTTAGAGATGAAATCCAGGGAGATTTGAAGTGATATGGTTGGAGATGGTTGGAGATGGAATGTGACAGGAGTTGCCAAAAGGTAGATCACTAATTAATGTACATGTACTGTCATAATTTGCATTGATTTTAATAGTGCAATTAACAAAACTAAGATGGAAATCAGATAGAATAGATTAAAAGAGGCAGAGATATAATGTTTTTCTGCGAAAATAGAAACATAGAATGTGACGGCAGATAAGAACCATTCAGCCCATCTAGTCTGCCCAATTTTAGAAATACTTTCTAATTCCCTGGCCTTATCGTAAGTTTAGGACAGCCTTATGCCTATCCCACGCATGCTTAAACTCCCTCACTGTGTTAACCTCTACCACTTCAGCTGGAAGGCTATTCCATGCATCCACTACCCTCTCTGTAAAGTAATACTTCCTGAAATTATTTTTAAACCCTTTACCCCTCTAATTTGAGTCCTCTTGTTGTGGTAGTTTTTCTTCATTTAAATATAGTCTCCTGCTTTACTGTGTTGATTCCCTTTTTGTATTTAAATGTTTCTATCATATCCCCCTTTCTGCTAGCATTTCCTGCTGCTCTATTACATTATTTGCCTACCTTTAAGTCATCTGAAATAATTACTCCTAAATCCCTTTCCATGTTGAGGTTAGTAGGGTATAAAATATTCTATACTCTTCCCTTGGATCATTATCTTGCACTTATCCACATTAAAGGTCCGTTGCTACAACTCTGACCATTTTTCTAGTTTACCTAAATCATTTGCCATTTGGCTTATCCCACCTGGAACATCAACCCGGTTGCAAACTTTGCAAACTTTTGTATCATCAGCAAAAATACATACCTTACCATCAAGGCCTTCTGCAATATCACTAATAAAAACATTAAAGAGAATGGGTCCAAGTACAGATGCCTGAGGTACCCCACTGGTGACAAGTCCAAGCTTCGAATATACTCCATTGACTACAACCCTCTGTTGCCTGTCAATCAGCCACCGCCTTACCCATTCAACAATATTGGAATCCAAACTTAAAGATTGCAGTTTATTGATAAGCCTTCTATGTGCAACAGTGTCAAAAGCCTTACTGAAATCTAGGTAAGCAATGTCTACTGCACCACCCTGATCTATTATTTTAGTTACCCAATCAAAAAAATCAGTAGGATTAGTTTGGCATGATCTCCCTGACGTAAACCCATGTTGTCTCTGATATTGAAGTGATTTTAGATGTTCAACAATCCTACCCTTTAACATGGTGTCCATCACTTTCCCCACTACTGACGTAAACCTATAGTTGCCTGACTCCTCAGTACTACCTTTCTTGTGAATGGGTGTAACAAAATGGGCACAAGGAGAGATGTCATTTGAAGGAGTCCTCAAGGCTTGAGAGGAATCACATTTTTGATGTCTAATGAAAGTAACGTATTAAAAAATATACTTTTGAAAAATAAAAGTAAAAATATAACAAAAAAAAAAGAAGGTTTGCTGGCAATCAATCTCATCAGCAAATATAAAATGGTTGCACGAAAATAAATCCATAATAAATCCAACTAAATCCAACCCATTGCACAGAAGAGTAGTTGTATGGCGTGCCCCTTTGTCTGTTTGAGCATAGAACACTTACAAAGTCCCTTTGAAATGAAGGTCAGCTTTTTCATTGAAATTTGTGGGAACCTTGGCTTAATTAGATCCTCAACTGTTACTGCTGCCATTGCATTGATACTTGTAGATGCTGTGCTAGAATAATAAACATACAATTTTTAAAAACGTGTTGTAAAATTAAGCCAACTTTATAAATACAAAAGCGTATTTTGTTTTTGGTATTTTAATGATGCAAACTCTCACCTTAATGTTCCACTGTATGCACAGGCAAGGAAGAGACCTGGAAGCCCTGGATAATGATCAAAAATTTCCAGCACCATATATGGCATATACTGTAAGTAATTCAAAGTTACGTTTATGAGAAATAATGCTGCAGAATTTTTTTTCTTATTCAGTGTCACCACTGCCATTTAAGCTGTCTCCTATGGCTCACTACAACTCTTGGCAGATTCCATTGATTTCAAATTTGGCATATTACATTGATTTTAAAGAAAATGTTATTTGAACACGTGTGTCACATGTAAAAGGCACTGTGATTGGCCAGCTCTACCTCGATGCTCACATTGAAATGACTGGTTTAAGGCAGTGGTTTCTAAATCAGTCCTCAACAAAAACATTTCTGAAAAAACATTTTTTTTTTTTTAATTTAGCATTGATTTTAAAATAATATTACTCCATTATAATTAGGCATATTTTCTTTTTTCTATCTTGGTTTTATTGAGGTGTGGATAGAGACATTACATGAATGAAGATTGACAAAACACAATGTACAAAAATTGCATAGTAGTTCAGTCATTTTTTGTTTTTTTTCATTGTTCTTATAACATGAACAAGCAGACACAGGCTAGGTTAATATGTCTAAATAGAGAACCGATATCATACCATCAAACGAATAGGTCTGGCCAGACACGTAATAATGAAATAATAAGTATTAGACATATTTACTATTACATGTTTTAGAGTCATAAAAAGGAAGGCACAAATCTTTTCTTGTGACTTTTCTGGGCAAAATATTGTTTTTATTTGATTTAATTGTGTTTGTTTGTTATTTAAAACAGCTATATTCCATTGTATTGCATAGATTTCTCGAGTGACAACACAGTACAAAAATGCATCTAGCTTGTATATGTCTGTGTGTGTGTGTGTGTGTGTGTGTGTGTGTGTGTGTATATATATATATATATATATATATATATATATTCATTAGTAAGCACTTTTAGTCTTTTTTTTCTCTGCATGCATAACATTTTTATATATAAATTAACTAGCATTTGTATGGAATCACTGTTCACATTGTATTTGCTTAAACATAACTATTTTAATTGTTTGTATAATAGCTTATATTTGTATGTTAATTTCGTGCCACATTTGGCACTTTATAAATAGTAGTAATAATACCTGATCAGGCGCAGAAACATATCCAGCCAGAAGAGGGTCACAGTTCAGAAAATATGTGAACATTAGAATGCCGCAGATGACCGCACTTGACACGATGAAGTAGAGAGCCACTTGATTCACTAGAATTGCCCTAAGAGCAGAGACATACTCAAAATTCATTGAACTAAAACCACTAAACTACTGATGGGGAAGGGGGACGGTGATGCACTTCTAACAGAATGTCTGATAATGGTATTACATTCACTGAAATCTAAATCCAAATGAAATAGATAGAAGATAGTGGTGAGACATGAGTTTAAAAAAATTACTTTTATTTCTAAAATTAAAAATAATCCTTATCATTTAAATACTTATTTACAATACAAAAATAGTAGTGCCACTAATAATGAAAATATTTACATAGAAAGTAAAATATAAAACAAGTTGGTTACTCCTAAAGTGGATATATTGAAAAAAAAAAATCATAGAGAAACACAGGCTATCCCAAAAGTAACTTGTTAGCAATATGTGAATAACAATGTATTTAATAAGCGACTAGATATCACTAAATAATTAAAGGAACACTATAGTCACCTAAACAACTTTAACTTTATGAAGCAGTTTTAGTGTATAGATCATGCCTCTCAGGTTTCACTGTTCAGTTAACTGCCATTTAGGAGTTAAATCACTTTGTTTCTGTTTATGCAGCCCTTGCCACACCTCCCCTGGCTATGATTGACACAGCCTGCATAAAAAAAAAACTATTTTCACTTTCAATCAGATGTAATTTACCGTAAACTATTTTATCTCTTGCTCTGTAACTTGAACTTTAATCACATACAGGAGGCTCTTGCAGGGTCTAGCAAGCTATTAACATAACAGGGAATAAGAAAATCTAAATTAAACATAACTTGCAATAAAGAAAGGATACACTTTAGCTGACTCTTTACAGGAAATGTTTAGGAAGGCTGTGCAAGTCACATGCAGGGAGGTGTGACTAGGGTTCATAAACAAAGTGATCTAACTCCTAAATGGCAGAGAATTGAGCAATGAGGCTGCTGGGGCATGTTCTATACACCAAAACTGCTTCATTAAGCTAAAGTTGTTTTGGTGACTACAGTGACCCTTAAGGACATTTGACATGTGTGACATGTCATGATTCCCTTTTATTCCAGAAGTTTGGTCCTTAAGGGGTTAAGTGAGACAGTTGCTTTCTAGTAGCTTGAGTTCTACAAGAGAAGTCACATTTTAAAGTGTAATTCCTGGAAATCTACTGCATATCCAGAGAGCCAGTGGAAAATTTAAATTTAAATTAAAGTTGGTGAATCTAACACAACAGGGAGGGTGCATGTGCCGGTTGGTCCCTATTATAATCTGAAAGTTAACCAAAAAACTCGTCCCTGCATATTTCTCAGCCGCCACATGTTATATTATATTCTTTCAGTCCTTGGTATTTGTTCACCTTCTCATGATCCTTCTTTTGAAAGAAGAACTAGAAAGGATGTGGAAAGTGAAGGCAGTAGTAGTCCCAGTTGTGATAGGAGCACTCGGGGCTGTGACTCCCAAGTTGGGGGAGTGGCTTCAACAGATTCCAGGTGGGACATCTGAGATCGCTGTCCAGAAGAGTGCAGTTCTAGGAACAGCTAAGATACTGCGCAGAACCCTCAAACTCCCAGGCCTCTGATAGAGCACCCGAGAATGAGGAATAAACATAACACCCAGGAGGGGTGAGAGAAAAAATAAATTTAATATATATATTGTGCAGCAAAATCAAATCAATCACAATATAAATATAATATATAAATATAATAATAAATATAAATATATACATTAGCTATTAAATCAATGATGTCATCTAGTCTTATTAGCAATCGTGATTCTTGATATGTTGCATTATAGATACTATGGAAAATGTTATCTAACAATGCACACAGCTGCATTCAGCAGTTAAATATGTTCCAATGTTGTAAAAAATAACATTATTTCTCTCTTTTTTTTTTTTATTGCAAACATTTTTTTTGTGGATAAATAAGATGGCTGTTTCCAGTTAGTTTACACTTCTTGTTGATGAGTCAATGTTATTAGTGAACATGCACCATACAGTACTTTCCTCCATCCTCTGGTTCTTCTTCAAACTGTATGGGAGCAGTTTTATAAAAATTGTCTCTGTCTCTGGCAACCAGAGACCACTTTCACCTCAAATGCAGTGCCAATGCCAGTTTAGTCATATCTGGATAGGAATCATTGGTTGATCACTGAAATTAGTCAGTCACCTTTGGATGTGCCTGACTTTATGAGCCAAACAATAAGCTAAAGGATCAGCTGAGGTATCATGGGCCTTTTAATTCAGCCTCAGGGTGTGCAAAGTCACCACATAATACAGGTGGAGCAGAGGGGATGCAATGTATCTGATTTCGTGGTCTGGAACTCAACTTGATGTAGATCACTTTAAATGTCCCTTTGAGATCCCAGACTGGAAGGAGTGTTTACAATCATCTGCACTTGCTGAAAGTGCAGACCACAAGATGCTCCCGTACCACCAGGAAGCTAGGCATAGATCGCCCCAGTACCACTAGGTAGCGGGACCAAAATCTAAACAAAAAAACTAGGGACAGGACACAAACTCCCACTGGACCACAATGGAGTACAACAATGGTTACAATTTACAGCCCTGAACCACAATCCTATCAGGATTATTGACCCCTGCCTAAAGGTAAGCATATATATTAATTTTATCATTAATCAATATTGTAAAATTATGAGAAGGTGTGAGGAGGACACAACAAACAAAGTCTATCCACACACTGCCTACTACAAATTACATACTCACCACCATACCTCACACACAGCTATTCACACAGCCAAAACACATGTATTACACACAGCCATTACACACAGCTACATCCCTCACAACCACCCACACAGGCACATAATACACACACAGTGACACACACACACACACACACACAGTCATTCCCCACACAAAGCCTCCCTGCACACAGAGAACTTAAGTTTTATTTTGTTAAAAACAATAACTAGGTGGCAGGTCCTAACCTTCATTTTGGATAGATGTGTCTTGAGAGAACTCCTCATTTAGCTATCAATTTTATTGGGTTTATCGCCTCTCAGCATTCTCATTTAGCAACTGGTAGAGACTTACTTTTATCCAGACCTGGACGGTCTTCTTTGGAGCAGTTGAAAACCATGTTTACCATTGTAAGCCCTAGCAAATACATTGGACAGGAGGCCTAGCAAATACATTGGACAGGAGAGACGATCGATCTCCCAGACCGAGGAAGTCTGATTTCACACAAAATCAGACTTTTGCCACATTCTCCCCCCGCCCCCGCAGACCGGCGGGGGTTGATCCCCATCTACATCTTAGAGGCCCTACCGCCAATTCTACAACAAGTCAACACAGTGTTGAACCAAGAACAACCAGAGCCAGTGTGTTACTCCAATAATGGGCGCCACGTGCTATCTTCTGACCACTACCATGACCAAGCTGACACACTAATTAATCTACCCAAAAATCTTTGCAGATATCTGGAGAAAGCTAAACAATACAATAATGCTACTATATAGCTATTATGCTACTATTAGCCTATATTTATGCTTATCTATTTTATTTAATCTTTCTTTATCCTTTACATACAATTGTAACTCTTGTTATGTTTGTGTTGATCTCTTGATTAATACTAAATAATTTATAGTAATTTTGTACTGTTAACAACCAAAAATAAGTGCTCACAATTATTTAACAATATAAAAAAACTGTGAAATAAAAATTAGGTGTATATCCCTTTCAAGTGCAAAATATTTGGATGTCTTTGTAAAGTGCAAAATATTTTGTGCAAAAAAAAATACTTTCTTGTGCAAACAATACAATTGCAAGAATAACCATGTGACCTATCAATTTAGAGTGCAATTCAAATATAAATAGCAACCAATGTGTGCTTATTGTGACAAAATTGCAGCAGCCAACAAAGAGTATATGCAAATATCCCCCATATATAAATTAACCCAAAATGTTGGTGCGCACGACAAACATATACAAACTTGATGATACTTATATAAAGAGTTTGTTTATAGTTGCTTGTATTGGACCTTTAAGACAAAAATATAAGAACATCTAGTGCAGTGCATCTACACACTTTGATACCATACAATTTTATCTGATTATATGTTTTTAAACTCACTGGCTATAAGTGGATTGTGTGCCACTTTAAAAGCCCTGCTGGGATCAAACTCCTTGAGTTCTGTGGATCCACCTGGTATAAACTGGACCGCAGATAGAGACTGTTGGTATTCGTGAAGCCTTTATATTTCTCAAGTGCATTAAAACGCTGATGCATTTGGCAAAGCTCCAGGGTGGAGAGAAACGCATTATGCATGTAAGGTGAGACAAGACTGTGAGAGGGGAAGAAACACTAAGTGACTAAAGAGATACATAAAGCCTTCAAAGGATTTTAATATTTTTTTTTTTAAATGTTTTTAACTCTACTTGAGAAATAATAAAGGAATCACGAATACCAACAGTCTCTGTCTGCGGTCCAGTTTATGCCTGGTGGATCCACAAAACTCATGATTTAAGTGTGTCGATACTCTGCACTAGATGTTCCTATATTTAGTCTTAAAGGTACACACAAGTAACTATAAAATAATGCTGTTTATAAGTATCATCAAGTTTGTATATGTTTGTTTTGTGCACCAACTTTTTGGGTTAATTTTGTACTGTGCTATCTCTGTCTGAATGATTTACCAACTGAGTACCATTTTAATGTTGAATTTCTTGTTTGTCAGCTTCAAAGCTCCAAACGGTTGTGAAGATTAATCTTTGCTGTACAGCATGTTTTTTTAACGTTAAACACTGATTTTGTTGGCGGTACCAATAAATATATGATTAGCTTTATTTATAATTTACATTTTTATTCCCGTGAGTGGTTGTGTAGGCAGGACCCCAGGGCACTGCTCTGCCCAGGGGTCTATAATGCTGTTAAGAGTGCCCTGCCCAAAAAGGCCAGGCTGAAGGAGGACTTGGGTGGCATGGAAGGGAAAGGAGTGCCATCATTGGTCATCCGCATGCTTTGATGACAGATGCCTTTTATGAACAGCATTATCATGCTATGACAACAAACATCCTTTGTGCACAGAATTAACATCAGACAGTCTAGAACTTTCGTTTTGGGTTCACTAATGACCCTACCTGTGGTGGAATTACACTTCCAACATCAAAGCTCTTTAAATAATTCTGTTTATACAGTGTTTCTCTGTTTCTCAAATCTCCGAAGTGGTCATTATGTTTGGAGTAAACCTTTAACAAAATGGCAGTGTTGTTGAGGATCTCTACTACTGTGCTCTCATTAATAGAGCTCTTAACTTCTCAAGTCTTGACCTTCTTATAGATAAATTATTGCTTCACTGGTCATAGTACAAAATGGGCAAATATCTGGTAGGACACAATGGCCATGGGCTGATGGCCAACTGGGGAGATCAGGGAACCTCCCCCAACTAGCCCTAGTAATCCCTTATTAGAAGCCCATGCTGCTTCTTTCAGGCTCTCTGTTAACTCTGCTCACAGCGGCATAATATCATGTCTGCCCATATTCTGGGTCTATTCTGAAAAATATATTTTTCTACTCTCTTTCTACCTTTATCTCTTGTATACTTCACTGATAAGCATTACAGAACAATGTTTTATGCCAATACGGAGAAATTAATAACTGTGGGTTGAAGGAATGACAGTCTCATTTGTCAGACATGAAATGTTTCAAACACACCACCTCACAAAGTACAAATCTACCATTCTCTTGTATCCAGTAACTTAATTTTCTTAAGAACGACAACAAATATCAGACCAATGGCAAACAAAGATAAAGTAGTTTCTTTATCACTTAGGTCATGACTTGCATGTTTCTATATATTTCAATTGTATGAGAAAAAGATCAGAAACAATAGCACTGCCCAAAACAATGTGTATAAAATCCATATGTAGGCGTAAATAGATTGATTTGTACTTTTTGAACTGAGCAATACCTTCTCAGATGTTTGTTTACATAGGTAATTGTTTTGTTTAATTGGTTCTTATAAAAAGTGGGTTTTTTTTGTCACAAATGCAGATACTTATGCTGCTATTACATACTCTTGCTTTATTTTAATAGTTGGCAATTCACATGTCTTCATTATGTAATTGGGCTTCTGGATAAGGCTTTTATGATCCATTGGCAGGTTAAATTCCAACAATGAGTGTTCCATGGACTCTCTAGGCTTGCAGTAATTTTTAGGCCTGTCTAGTAGCATATGACTTTTTGAGCCCTACCATTAGCAATATACCAGTTTCAAAAAACACTCTGCATAACAAGCAAGACTAAAAACAATTGAATAGACAAGCAACACGTGCCATGTTGCAAATGCAATCTTTCATTAATATAAGAATGACTCACAGCTTTGCCTCATGTTCAGTTTTGCATGCTACGTATCGCTGAACCTGGGCCTGGTTGACTCCGTACATGGACAACCAGAGGAATGTACTGCCAAAAAGAAAAGTCCAAAAAGTGTAGCGCCGGCGTGGGTCTGGGTCAAAGCTGTATAAAAATATAAAAAAATGATTATTATTATTAGTTATTGCTTCTTCCTGGAGACACCGGAGACCTAGGTATGCTTGAACATGATTTTGTTGAAGAGATAACTAAATTACCATGGGTTTCCAACAATTGGGGCCCACTGGAAGACATAATTAGGACGTTTGATTAGGACTCGAAATTGAGATGCCATGCTATCACAGGCTGTCCTCAATTTTTGGAAGAGATACATATATTTTAGACCTCTGGAAATAGCCATAGTAAATAGTTTGCTGCCTTTCTCTGTCTGCTGGAAAGCCCTTTGATATCAAAAAGAGTCAAATAAAGTGAATATACACTATATATTTGTTATATATTAATGTTACAGTTGAAGATTTTTGTAAGAATGGGTCATCAAAACAAAGACAATATGGATAATATCTGTCAGAAAAGCCTTTTCTAATAAATAGCAAAACTACATACAATGTGCTACAGATTTTGAGAACATATTTGTTAATGTTAAAACTACACTGTGGCGCTCAAAGTACCACAAAAGCCTGATAAATTTGGTGGCATTATGTTCATATATAATAATATATTATATTTTACAGTAAACTTAAAAAGCCCTAAATTATCTCAACTAAAAAAAAATATTTATTTTTCATTTTCATTTTATTTTTATTTTCATAAGGATATACTTCCTAACCCTGTATGCTATTTAATAGAAGGAGGAAAAGTATATCTTAAATATATATGGTGGTGACTACAGGCTTTAGGTCTTCTAGATAGATGGGTGCTATCTGTTGTAATTTGATTGATGGGATATATGCACATATACACATACACTGCAATATATATACTTACACACTTACACATACCCATTGACACACACATAGAGGACTATTGGACTGGATGCCACTAGTCCCATACTTATTAGAGAGGGAATGCCCTACCTTATTAGTTTAGCCTCCATTAACCTGCACAAAGGGTGGAGGAACAGGGGAGGTCATCCCCTCATGACAATGGAACCTTATATCAGCAGAGAGACTACTGCCAATGACTGCACCGGGGTGCGCACGCTGTGGGATCATCGATTGGCTCCTGCACATTTGGACATTTCTAAACAATCTAACCCCATCAAATTGGCAGTGCTGGGATAAAGGTCAATTGCTCCCAGCTACAGAGAGTGCAGATCCCTTCATTCTAGCTACATAGAGAGCCTGTGCAAGGAGTTGGAGTGGAGGCATAGTCAGGAGGCATAGTCGCGGGGCGAATGAGACCGCACTACTACATACACATGCACACACTTCATACAAAAACATGCTTACATTCAAATACACAGATACTACTCACAAATATAAGCCTGCAAGGTAAATGGTAGATTGTCAGCTGGGATAGCATCGTGGGAGTTTTATGACAGATGGGGATCTACCTTTTAGAAACCACTGCGCTATAGAAGGGTCTAAAAATAATTCTTGCACTAGGGCTCTGTATATATTAGTTCTGCCACTGCCTAATATATTTATATCTTTTTATACAGGAACTACAAAAATCAGTCCACTGCTTTTGTTCTTATGTTAGTTTGGGAACTCTAGTATCAAGGCTCTCTTTACTGACTTTTCAGATGCACCATTATTTTCTGGCCACTAGTAAATTGACCAGATTGTATTGATTCCATATACCTACATGGACTGCATTCAGGTATTACCCAGGACCGGACTGGGAAATAAAATAGGCACATGTGGATCCTTACATTTTGCTGTCTTCTCCACTGCCTCCTGCAGTCATGATATGTGTGACTATAAAGGCATATGCTGTTTCATGCATGGTCATCTTAATTTCTATTGTGAGTGGAGTTGAGAACCAAAAGGAATCCGCATGTGATTCTATAGTCACACATAACATAGCTGCAGATTAACAAGGTCAGTTGTGGAGGTTTCCTGATGACCCTAATTGATCATCGGACCCATGATCTTTTGTAGCTTATAAGATATTTGCCTGTTTGCACAATAGCCAGTCAAGGCCTGATGTGACTATCAATAGTAGAGATGTACCGCACTCACCAAATAACCCAGGTGCTCTGAAGCCAGACATGACCAGGCCTCCCTTCTAAAATATGCAGAATAAATAATGGTTCAGGCACTCCGGGATAACAAAAACGCTTTATTGGGGCAAAAGCAGCAAGGTTTTGACCCTACCGGGTCTTTATCAAGCTATCAGACCTGTAGTCCATTAGATCTCTAAATGTCATATATTTTGTTAATAGTAGGACTTTTTACGTACTCTCCAAAGTTTATCCGTGAATTGTTCCCTGCAATGTCCAGAACCTCAGACACTCCACCAACAAGTATGGTACAGCGGATAGCAACAGCAAAGAATCCTGAAAGCATTACTAGCACCTGAAAGACATCTGTCCAGATCACAGCTTTCATTCCACCCTAAAAAGGAACAGAATATGTTAAACAATGTGAGACAACTTTGATCTTCAAGTAGTATTCTTGTCACTTAGAAGTCATTCTTCGCAGAAGAATATTTTGGTCATTGTGGAGCAGGTATATTTGTCTAAGTACAAACATTCATGAAGAAGCAATATTTTCTCACAGGCTATGGAGTAAGAATGGTTAAATGAACACTCTAAGCACCATAACTACTGCAACATTTTCTAGTGGATATGGTGCTAGAAGTGTCTTGGTGCACTTCCCTAAAGTAAGAAGTTCAACTATAACAATTTAACTTCTTACCTTGGGTTCACTGAGCACCCCACTCTGCCTTTTCATTTCAGCAGGAAGTTCCTGTTAGGAGCTTCCATTGTCTCTCTTGATTGCTTTCATCCAATTAACTGCTCATCTGGGCTTAACTCAGAGCTAAGAGATTCTAACTAGAGAGGAGACAGGTAGCAGCACAAAAGTGTGGCCCAGGGGATTCCTGGCACCATAACTACAATCACACTCTGTTAAGTTTATAGTGCATTAAGTGTTCCTTTAATCCCTTAAGGACGGCGTTCATTCTATGCCATCCTTTTCGGGGCAGTCCTAAATACCGGTGGGCGGCATAGAATGTCCCTGCCGTCCAGGGCACATATCGGGTCCCCGCCGATCCCACGATCCTGGGGTCTGCCTGGGAGCTCAGGCAGACCCCCTCTGTCTGATCCGCCCACCCCCTCCCGCCATGTGATTGCGGGGTCCTCGTGATCACAGTGCCTGCAAGGGGCCTGTCTGAACTATCAGGCAGTCCCCCTCATGCCTGTAAAAAAGTTTTAAAAAGTTAGTAAAAGTTAATAAACAGTTCTTAAATTAAATAAAAAGTACTTAGAGCATGTGTATATATATATATATATATATATATATATATATATATATATATAATCTAAGTACTTTTATATACACATACATACATCATTGATAAAAGTGTATTTTAATATTAATATATATAATTATATATATATATATTAAAATTACACTTAGAATGAATATATATATATATATATATAAAAATAATCAATAAAAAAATGAAAAAAATAAAAATAATAATGTAAAAAATATATATATACCAGTTTTAATTTGTTCTAACTGTATTTTGATATTAATATACATATATATTAAATTCAAAATACATTTAGAATGACTTATAAATACATATATGTATATCTCTCTCTCTCTCTCTCTCTCTCTCTATATATATATATATATATATATATATATATATATATAGCTATATATAAATAAAAATAATTACACATATATATTTAAATTCTACAAATATATTTATATAATATTTTTACATAATTAAGTCATTTTATTAATTACAATCTGAGGGACCTGCCCGACAACAGGCAGTATGTCCAGAGAATTTGGTTGCAAGCCCTATATTTAACCCTGTAACTTTCCAGGACACAATAAAACCTGTACATGGGGGGTACTGGTTTACTCGGGAGACTTAATTGAACACATATTAGTGTTTAAAAACAGTAAAACATATCACAATGATGATATCGTCATTAAAAATGCAGTTTTTTGCATTTTTCACACACAAACTGTACTTTCACTGACGATATAATTGTTGTGAAACGTTTTACTTTTTTTTTTTATTCTTTATTTTTATTACATCTTGCTTGAATAGCCACAATAGCTAGAGCAAGCGCATCTGTAACATGTATAACATCAGTATGGCATTTATAGTCACTGCACATTTTTTTTAAATGGTGATAGTCAAACATAAAGTGAAACAACAGCTTGTAAACTTATAAAGCTTCAACAGCTAGGACAATCACTTCTGTAACATGTGAAACAACAGTATGGCATTTATAGTTACTTCACATTTGTAAATTAAATTAATAATAGTTCAACATAAAGTAAAAACATCAGCTTGTAAATTTTTAAAGGATTGGTTCCGCGTGGTCAGTAGTGTTGCTGAGGGCAGTGGTATAGCTTGGAATGCTGTGGGTCCCTATGAGGGGGCCTAGCATGTGTCTATGGATCGCTGTTGGTTACTTCTTTTACCAGGCCTACTCCTCTGGGGTAGGGCAGGTGTACCCATGCTATTGGGGTGCAGTGGAACAACTTTACTTGGCCGTCTGAGGGGCCGGTAGGTGGAGAATGTGTCAGGGGCTACAACATGGCTTAGACTAACTTAGGCAGTTAAAGAGGGACGTGGTGTCTGTATGGTGTGTAACACAACTCCTTGTCGCTAAACTACAACTCGCTGTGCACAGTTTGGAGTTGGGGGGAGGTGGGTGGTTTACTGGAGCCAGCTTCCCGGGTTAAACCCAGTGTTTATAGTGGAAGCCCGAGAACTAAAACCAAAATAGATTACAAAGACATATTAAATTTGTTAGCCAATTTAGACTGGATTTGGTGGTTCATGATGCTGTCTTCCCCCATGTGTCCCTTGATCCGGGATAAATGGGACGACATTGGCTGGGTCCCAAGCTGTTGTAGTTTGGGGGGGTTGTGAGGCTCAGTTTTGCCATTACAGTGTCCATCTCTGCTATGTCTGTCACTCTGTGTTCGGTGTCTTGATGCTGTATTACGAGCACGTGTGCCGGTCCCCAGTGGTATGTCACTCCTCTGGTTGCCAGTGAGGTTGTCAGTGGACGCAGGGATTTCCGCCATTGCAGGGTAGGGCGAGATAAGTCTGAGTAGAATGTAATGTCCATGCCCTCAAAACTGTAGGGATTTTTCCCTTTGATGGCACTCGTGAGTGCTGCTTTGTCTTGTCCATTTTGAAGCTTGACCAGGAGGTCACCTGTAGGTGTGGTGGTTTGGGTGGGCGAAACATGCCGTCTAGCTGTATCCCCTTTGCTTGTCTGGAGGGCAGCAAGGTTGCAAATAGCCTGCGAAGAAGATGGGGTAACTCTGCTGGGGTCACCGCTTCTGAAATGCCTCGGATTTTAATATGCTTCCATTTGCGTTTGTCCTCTATGGCAGCTAGTTGGTGGGACAATGCAGTGTGGGCTGTGGTGAATTCTCTCACCTGTGTCTGGAGGTCTGTCACCAGGGTTGCGTGTGTTTGAGTGAGTTTCTCCACGGTGCCCAGGCGGGCGGTAAACTCCCTGACATCATCCCTTACTTGGAAGATCTCTGCTGATAGTGTCTGGCACAGCCCAGAGAGGAGGGAGGTAAGTATCTCTGTGGTCACCGGGTGGCCCACTGTCGGCTGTACCTGCTTAGCTGGCTCTCGATATCCAAGAGATTCTATATACTGCAGGGGGATGTCATCCGAGCAGTCTGAATATTTGTCGATGTCGGCCACCATCTTAGGCCCTGCTGCGCCATGCGGTCTCCTCAGTAGATTGCCTACTGTCGGGGAATTGCCGTGGCTGATCCGGGCATCAGTTTTTTGTTCTTTATCCCCATTGGTGTTGGGGTGCAGTGGTGCTTTTTGCCGTGTATTAGGCAGCCGTTTAGGACAATTACTGGGGTTTTAGGGCTTCCAATCGCCGGAGAGCTGCGGAAATGCAACTGATCGGGTTGAGTGCTGGCTCCGCCCCCCCTACTAATATTTGTGTTCAGCGAAGTCTCCCAAGTATAACAGTACCCCCCATGTACAGGTTTTATGATGTTTTCAAATGTTACAGAGTCAAATATAAGGCTTGAATTTCCTTTTTTTCACATTGAAATTTGCCAGATTCGTTATGATGCCTTAGAGCCGTATGGTAACCCAGGAGTGAGAATTACCCCCATGATGGCATACCATTTGCAAAGTAGACAACCCAAGGTATTGCAAATGGGGTATGTCCAGTCATTTTAGTAGCTACTTAGTCACAAAACTGGCCAAAATTAGCATTCAAATTTAATATGAATACTAACTTTGGCCAGTGTTTGTGACTAAGTGACTACTAAAAAAGACTGTATTGTCTACTTTTGCAAATGATATGCCATCACGGGGGTAATTCTCACTCCTGGGTTACCATACGGCTGTATAAACTGAAAAATGTAATGTGCTATATTTGACCCTGTAACTTTCCAAAATACCATAAAACCTGTACATTGGGGGTACTGTTTTACTCATGGAACATCGCTGAATACAAATATGTGTACTTTATTGCAGTAACATCTAACAGTATTGTGACATTCACAGTTAAAATGCCATGCAGAAAAAAAATCTTAATTTCTCAATTTTTAAAATATTTTATTCATATTAAATTATGTTTAATATACAAATATTTGATGTGACTTGAAAGCCCTGTTTCTCCTGCCCGAACAAAATTATATATGATAAGTGTGGGTGCACATAAAATGAAAAATGTGAATTACGCCTGAACAGACATATGCGCAAATTCAAGGTTTTGTTTACGTTTTGCTTTGATCACAACTTGTACAACTGCATCAGTCCTTAAGGGGTTAAATGAGTAGATCCAGCTACTGTTACTACAATAAGAACTTGTTTAATAGAGCTTTAGGTTGTGCAACCATGGTTTGAAGGGAAACCACATTAACAGATGAACAAATCTTACTTATTCTAAGAAGTAAGCTTTGTTTATGGGACCGGTGTTCAGCAGAGTTGTTTTTTTTTTTTTTTTACCTGAGCTACCTTAGTTGATATGATATATATGTGAAATTATCATTTACCACATCAAAATTATATATTCATCAGAGAATTGTCCTGCTTAATGGAGGTAAACGACTATGCATCATGGAGTGCAAATTTTATTCCTTAGTGACTATTTACATGTTTCTTAAAGAGACACTTACCACAGTAGTGTAGAATGTGCAGATTGCTCCAGTAGAAAACAGAGATGACCAAATGTCCAACCCAGTAACTATAGAGAAAAGAAGAGAAACTTGGACTTGTTCTTGGTCACAATGCATATGCACCACATAGAAAAAAATGATAATAACCTTGGTTCAGTATTAATGCTGGAGCATAGATCACAATCCCAGTGTAAAACATCTGTTGAGACAAAGCATAGACAATTTTGTTATTTCGTTCTACATGTTCACTGCTTTTTAAATTTCATAAGGATACTTACTGTCCCTAAAAGGAATTGTATAGTGCCACAGAGTCGTACACTTCTGCTGAATCTTAATTCCAAATACTGTGAAAAGAGAGATAGCAAGTTCAGATAATATAAAACACACATGAAAATCACAGGACAGAGAAAACAAATGTTAATCACATACTTAAAGTGGCTATGGTTCCATGAGTGCTCAGGAGTAAGAAACAGTTTGACTTCTTACCTAGGGTCATCCAGTCACAACTTTACACTAGGGCACCATAACTACTGCAGCTTGCTAATATTTTCCTTTAATAGGACATTTCTCAAACTTTGCAGAGATTAAACATGGTAACATAATAAATGACAACTCAATTGACCTACCTGGTAGGTGCTGGTTATTCCTAGTCTGTAGAATACTGGCATGAAGATATAGGCAGTCATGAGGCTATTTAAGGTTTGGCCAATGCACATCTGAATAAACTTAGTTCCATATCTATAAGCCTCAGCTGGTACCCCCAGAACCTGCACAGCAGACATAAAACTGGCAGACAGAGACAAGCCTACAGGCACCGCTGACATTTTCCTGCCACCTGTGAAAAAATCATCCGATGTCTTCTGTCCCCCATGAGAAAATGCATAGAACATCCCAATGCCTGTGGATCCAAGGAGCATTATAGCAAAGACCCCATAATCCCACGGTGAGAAGGTCAGTCTCTCTGGCACATATGGTGTGTATGTCTCCATTAACCCTGAAATGAGCACAAAACGATAATAGTAAACTTCTATGGTTATATCTCAAATACAGGCAACTATGACAATCTGGCTGTTTTGCACTACAAGCATCTCACTGAATCATGGGAGAGATATAAATTAAATTGAACTGAAAATAATATACTTATGAAACTAAATTTTATGAGCCGTATTCAATTATTTTTTTCTTAAGTTCACACTAAGGATATGATTAGTCCACAATGATCATTCTTGGTCATAGCTGTCGTACCTGCAGATTCCAAGGTTTTTCAAGCCGCTCCAGACTGGTGTCTAATGCCAGTCTGTGCCTATTTATTCCCGAGCATGAATTATGTTGTGCATGTCTTGAATTGAACGATTCATTGTCCTCGCATCTTCTGGCACCCTCCTATGATGTGGCCCAATAGTAGTAAAATAATCACTGTTTAAATCCCAATCGCCCTTTTATGGCTCTCGGTTAGCCCAATAGTGTGTTTGTAACTATTCGGACTCTCTCAAACTGACCTTGGTTTCTTATACGATTATTCTGTTCTTTGTACTCCTGATATTTAGCTTGTCTACTGTTTACTCTATTTTCTCCAATCCTTGACCTTGCCTATTTCTCTGACCATTCTTATGTTAAACCAGGCCACTCTATGATCTGATGATATGGATTATAGAACTCTCTGTTGTGAAATCAGATCAGTATGCTTGGGGATACTTCTATATCGTGACAATAGCTTTCCTAAAAACAGTGGGTTGCAGAAGTATTCACTCCCTTGGATGTTTCCATATATGGTAATTTTATAACCGGGGAATAGATTTTTGGGCAGTGTTGTCCTTGCCTTAAGACCAATAATGTCAGTATTCACCTTATCAGACCACGAGCCTTTCCACATGTTTACTGTGTCTCCCACCTGCCTGGGTATTGATATGGGGGCTTTTCATCAATGGGTGTCTTCATTCCACAAGACAGTAAGCCCAGATTTGCCTAAGTTATAAATATCCCATGGACAGTTTTTCATCTGTGCTGTTGATCTTTCCAGCTCTTTCTAAGTTAACACTTGCCTCTTGGTTGGTTCTCTAACTAATGAATCCTTGGATAGCTCTCTAAGTAAAGTTACATTTGTAATGTAGTCTTGCCATATTTTATTAATAGTTTTAATTATATCCAACTAATTTTGACAACTCCTTGATATTCATTATGTTGTTGACTAACATATTTTGAGATTGCGTGACTCTTTAACAGATTACAGGTACAGACCCCATTTAACTAATTCAGTGACTTCTGAATGCAACAACTTTTTTTCTTTAATTCACTTTGTGTCATTGACCTCAATATTTGGTGAAATTATTCCATTCACTCTGGCAAATATTCTGCTAATCTCTGAGTTCAAAAAGTCTTTAACGCAGCCCTTTCTTAATGTGGATAGAGTGTTGATCCCTGCTCTTTGACAACAGACTTCCACCCGTAGTCTGGTCCAATGAATAGCAAAAATGGAAGATAATAGATGGCATGGCTGTGAGACTTTATGGAAGGGAAAAGAAAGTCCATGAAATGTGGCTTCCTTGGCTGGATTTTATGGCGCACCTGGGGGAGGGCAGAGGATAGGCAGACAGTTTAAGGTCCTGATGGGTTTAGTGTACTCTGGATCTGTTCTTTCTTTATACATCCCTTCTTTTTCTCCTCCCTTTTTTCTTTCCCTAGCCTCCTTTAGCTCATATGGGAAAATGATTCTCCCCTAGGCTCACTGGTATGTAAGTCCTTATTAACCTGGGGTCCACTAATACTATGCTTGAATATGTGGCTTTTTAAAAAAAAAAATTTTGTACTATTTAAACTTGACTAAATAAAGAGTTTCAAAACAGAAATCACTGTGTCATAATACAAAATAGCATTTTCAAAAAGTGTTAGTTTTGTTTTGTAAAACAAATGGTTAAAGTCAAAATAATTTAACAAATGATCTATGACATGTACATTAATTCCAAAAGCCAACAAGTATAACAGTGATCATTATTATCAATTAAATATTTAATTGCTTAGTGAGATATTCATTTTGTACTTAATGCTGCCATCTCACTGTCTTTGCGGGTTTACACCAATGTAACCCCCACCTCCCTGCCCTTCTCTAACATGATTGGCCCACCTTGGGAACAACTCTCTAAGCAGGCCACTGCTTTCCTATAAGACTGTTGTGCTTGCTATTTTGTAAGCATTGCAGCATCACAACTCAGTGGCATCAATTACTCCATTACTTATTTCCCTAGCAGAGCACAAGGTGGGCTTAATGGGGCAATAAGCACATCAGGCGCATCGCCTATAAGAAGGTTCTGCTTCCGCCTTGAGACTCAGTCATTGGTTTAGAAGCTATTCTAATGTCTACATCAAACGTTCATTGATTTGTTTAAAAATATCTAAAAGTTTATACAATTACTAGCAATTGTTCTAGAGGAAATGTTATGCTCTTTAATATGAATTTAATACGTTGTGTGTACTGACAGGTCATTTTAATTTCAGGCTGTCATGTCGCAAAATATGGAATTGTCCACGAGGATGAATATTTATAAAAGGTGGTATTGTAAGTATGTTAGATATGGCAATGGTATGGATCAATTTGTTGTGCATGATTTTTTTATTGTCTGCTTTTATATTGTTGCAAATTTATAGGACACACTCCCAGAATTTGTTATATTGTGCTACACTGGAAAATACCTGTGGCCGGGAAACATATATGATGCTAAGAAGGTAGTGTGGAATCAGATTAAGATAGGACGTTAATAATTTTAATATAAATATTTAGCCTTTTCAAAGTGCATTTTTCTTAAACAGCAAAGCATCAGCATTGAAAGTGTTAAATTACATAAGAGGCTTACTCTTTGCTGCCACACAGAGTGCGAGTTTGTAAATGGAGTACAGCATTAAAGTTCAACAGTATACACAACATTTGGAAAGTTTTTAAGTTGCAAGGCTCACCTGTATCTGGGAGCAGCAGAGATGTGCTGGAGAAGTGCTGGTTCTTGCAAGTTAGAAGAGAAAAAAGGAGGTGACAGGTGCTTTAAAGAATGAATGAGGGAGGAGGGTGGGGGTGAGAGGAGAGGAGGAGTTTTGGGCATCTCACTGCAATCCTGGGCAGCCCAGCTATCTTTCATTGTAATTTTGGGTAACCTAGTTATCTCTCAAAGCAATCCTGTGCAGCCTAGCTATCAAACTATAACTATGTGTAAAAGAGCTTTCACAGAGTAAAAATATGACAGCATTCTTTTTAAGGACGCAGATTAAGAACAAGTTGTACCACAAGCAGGACAATTATCTCTCAATGCAGATGTATGCTTTTTAATTTGTGGGGTAATAGCTTCTTGTTCCAAGGAAATATCTGGCTGCCATTCTGGGATCAGGAAGAATTTTTTTCCAAGTTTGTTGCAAAATTGGAAAGCACTTTAACCCCTTAAGGACACATGACATGTGTGACATGTCATGTTTCCCTTTTATTCCAGAAGTTTGGTCCTTAAGGGGTTAAACTGTATTGTTTGTCCTCTTTTGGATCAACAGCAAAAACAAATGTGAGAAAGGCTGAATATGGTGGACTCCTCAAATGTGAGAAAGGCTGAATATGGTGGACTTCATTTATGTAACTATGTGACCGTGTGAATGTATCCCTGTGCAGTACAGTACAATCATCTACTGAAGTGGTAACTCCTGGCAGCTATGTCACAACAGAGCAATTCATAACACACTCCCATTATATGATTTGCCTGCTGTTTAAATAGGTAGATCAGATTTTAGAATCTTATACTGAAATGAAAGTGATGTCATCTGTGCAATTATTCCCCATAATGAACTGGGAGTCATAAAATTAGTTTCAGAACGAATTGAATTTCATCTGAAATCTGAATCACTGCAACAAGAAAACAAAATGAAGACGACAAAAATGGATCTCTAATGAATCAAATCAATTTGTTTCAGACACATTTGTTTCAGATTAGTGTAGCAAATAAGTGAGTTATCTACTAAACAACAGAAAGAACAATATTAAGAAATTAACTTTTTTTAATTTTGATCTTTCAACTGTTTACTAGATGGCTCCCTAATCTGGTATACCTAATATGACAAACCCACATAAAGCAAATTAGAAAGTTACCTACTAAACAGCTGAATGATTTTTTTTTTTAAATTGTAAGTTGGTACCCTTATGGGAATGCCATATTGAAGAATACCAAATTAGGGTGCTGTTTAGCAGAGAGCCTTCTTATTTGGTATCCTGAAATATAGCAATCCTGTGCAAGGATAGAAAATTAGGGAGTTGTCTACTAAACAGCTTAAAGATTAATTGTATATTCTTAATTTTGATCTTTCAGCATTTTAGCAGATAACTACCTAAATTGGTTGTAGCGGACCACGGGTAACCCGACTGTTTGCTGCCGCTAATTGCTTCGCTCAACCAGACTGGAACCATTAAAACAAGCAGACATTCATTCTTCCAGTAACCAAACAAATCATAGTTCTGGGAGTCAACTGATTTATTTCAGGCCACACATGACTTTTATGCACAGACCCCTACATGAGGTCTCCAATTCAATAATGCAGGGTTTTCATTCCCAGGGTCATTTGTGCATGAGAGACAATTGCATGAGAAAAACCTACAGAAAATACAGAAAATCTACAAAAAAATATACACCATCACTAGGAACCCCACAAAGTTACATCCCCTGATCTGAGTGTATACCATATCCAAATTTCACTCAGATCGGTTTGGTGAAACGGGAATACCATCGAGGTAAAGCTTTGACCAGTCGGCGCTAGTCCAAAACAGTTCCAGGGGTTTCTGTTCGGGGGTTCCTGTGCGAATACCATGCAAGAGATTGTCTTAATTTCAGGGTACGAATGTTCACCCTATTCAGTAGTTCATATCTCCCGAATATCGTTCGCATAGTTGGTTGGTAAGTAGAACGGGCAGAGGTCTAATCTTTACCGGGGTTCGTGCAAGTGCCCAGCCGAAAAGAATGCAGACACTCGACCACCAAGTGCCGCTGCCCATGTTCAGGAGACAAAATGGCCACCGTTCTTCTGTCGACCATGTGCATTCAGTTATACGAAATGGCGGCCACCCAGGGGAAGCATTCATTAGTTACTACCCTGGCAATTTCGCATTTAAGTTGCTGGTGTGAACAATCTAATGGGGTACAGGGGTGGACCTTGTTCGGGAGAAGAATTGATACGAAAAAAAGCAAAATGGGGCAAGACAGACGCAATTGGAGGCAGGTTCTTTTGTAACTCTGTGACTGACACCTCCCACCTCTGTGACTGCCACCACAATCCCCATAGGGAAAAACTAATTTTGGTTTGTCCAAATTAATATTTTCTAGACTTCGTATCAACCTAAATTTAAAAAATAATGAATTGAAAAGAAACAAAATATTGTTTTCCCATGCACATCTCTATTTTTAATGTTACTCTACTCAGTACAATTATCTTTCACTGCAACTCCTTGTAGCACAGTCATTTTTCACAACTTTCACAACTACATCTATATCTCACTACTGTGTATGGTACTTTTATCTCAAACTGGTCTGTACCAACAATTATAAATTCAGGACAGTGTAAAGATATAGGATTAACCATAAGGTAACCCTAGATAGCCTAGGAGTTAGACAATGGCCCCAGAACCATCAATTTATTTGGCCCTGTTAACCATCCCTATGTGAAAAATGAAGGGGGTGGTAAACTAGAATCAGCCTAGGGCCCTATGGTATCTTAATTCTTCTCTGGCACCTTACTTTAAACAGCGCAGGCCTCCAAACTCAATCGACAGAACTATTGGTAAGGCTGAGCTTAGATAAGAGTATGTAATGAGTGCATTTCAATGAGTCCTTGTGTTAGTGTGTGTCTTTGAGTACCTTTATCAGTGTGTGTCACTGAGTGCTTGTGTCAGTATGTGTGTCACAGAGTACCTGTGTCACTGAGTGCTTGTACAGTGTGTCACTGAGTACTTGTGTCAGTGTACGTGTCAATGCTTGTGTCAATATGTGTTACTGTGTGTTTGTGTCAGTGTGTGTCACTGAGCACTAGTATCAGTGTGTGTCACTGAGGGCTTGTGTCAGTGTATGTCACTAAGTGTTTAGTGTGTGTGTGTGTCACTATAAGGCCTTATGTCAGTGTGTATCTTACTGAGTACCTTTGTACCTGAGTACTTGTGTCTCTGAGTGCTTGTGTCAGTGTGTGTCACTGAGTGCTTGTGTCCATGTGTGTCACTGTGTGCCATTTAGAATTGTATATAAAATATGTGGGGGGTGGAGGGGGGGGGCACTGATGGCTTATGCCAGTGTATGCTTGTGACAGTGTGTGTGCTTATTTGCTTATATCATTGCATCAGTGTGTCTGTAAGTGCCTATGAGTGTCATCGAGTGCTATTATCAGTGTTTTAATGAGCGTATGTGTCAGTGTATATGTGTGACAGTATGTGCTTGTGTCAGTGTAATAACTGTTGGAGGAGTGAGTGCTTGTATCAGATTGGGTGACTGTGAGTGCCTGTGTCAGTGAGTGCTTATGGCAGTGTGTGTGGAGGTTAGTGTCTGTGTCAATATGTGTGTCATCAAGAGTTCTTGCCAGTGTGTATTCTTGTCAGTGAGTGCTTGTGAGTATATATCAATGTTGGTGTCAGTGACAGTATGTGCATATATCAATAAGAGTATACATTTGTGTCTATTCCTCAAATTATTATTTGCTATAGCTGGTAATTTTCCCTAAAGAAGCACTCCATTGCCCACATGGTAAAAAAAAAAAAAGAAAAAAAAAGAAAGGAAAATCACCATTTAGTAGATATTCCTCCACGAAATACATGCATGATTTTTTAAAAATGTATTCATTGGGGGTATATCTTAAAAAAAACTTGAAAGGCTGCAGATCTTATGAACTGCAGCCTTAGTAAACCTTCCCTCATTGAGAAGCCTCTGACTTGGTGTTCACGTGTTTGCCCGTGCTGACCCGTGAAGTCAATATTATAAATTGTTTTACTCAATTGATGTATTTCTGAGTGTTATGCACATACACATACATATATTAATGTATGTGCATGATATTAATATACATCATATATAGTAATATTAATAGAATACAAACACATAGAGGATAGTGGGTACCACCTGTGTCCCTATACCTAGGAAATAGTGCCCAGGTGTGTCCGACTATCCTTAGCACCAAACCGAGACTCCAGGGTTCTCTCAGAGCTTGACCTAAGTATAATCTAAACAAAAAACTAGCAAACTAATAGATACAAAGAATCCCAGCACAGAGAGTGCAGGGTACCCACTGTATCACTAGGATATAAAGGTAGTAGTTGCAATAGTAACTGGTACACAATCCAAATACCTATAGCTAGTGGAAGGTGTGGTATAAATTAGATCTGGTGAAAAAATAAATAATAGAGAGAAGGACAATAAAACAATAAAAGAAGTCATAATAGTCACCTAATAAGGTATGCTCCTATGTTACAAATATAAAACAGCTCAGAGTTTGGATATCGGTAGAGTTCAAAATATAAAAAGATAAGCTTTATTAGGTATGGCTCTCAGTATAGGGGAACATCTCCTGATCATAAATCTAGTGTTATATAGTAAAGTATTTTACCTAATTATATATGTCCTATAGATCTGTATAGTATGTATCTCAATGGTAAATTGATAGCTCCATATATATACTAGTATCCTTTCCCCCTCCAAATAGTACTTGATATAGTAATTTATCAATGGTACTCTTTAGGGGTAACAAACCAGTATCTAGTCAGATATAACAAATATGACTGGTAATATTTAGCTAGGACAAGTTGTCAAAATGTAAATACTTGTATCCTAGTAGGTACCCAAAGGGTTAAAATATTATCAAAATGTTAATGGGTAGAGAGTCAAAAGGTAAAGAATCTATAACCAGCAAAAAAGAGCCGACAATGATACAGTTAAAAAGCCTCTCTCCCTGGTAAACTAACTAGACATAGGAGCAGAAAATAGATAGAAAGAAATTATAACAACATATTAATCAAAATGTGCTTAACCATAATCAAAGTGCCTTCCCCGGATCCCAAAACGCAGAAGAAAAAACGCCCGATGCGTCAGGGGAAAACAATCTACTAACCAGATCTCTGTTATATACCTAGTTCCCCAAAGATGTGCGTCTGTGATTAGCCAATGAGATGTCTAAATATCTTGGAGGGAGTGTATAACACTTGCATTCAATTAGCCTTCAGTGTGCACACGTTAACATTCCATCAGTCTTGTTTGTCATTGGGCGTCTAGTCTTGCTAGTATTTAGGCTATTGATTATGTTACTGTATTATCATTATATATAATCAATACTGTATTCTCATTATACAAAATTCAATTCGATAGAATATTAAAACTTTCCTTATGATAAAGTGACACCTATTCCATCCTGAGCTGTTTATTACAGTTATACATATTATCCAAATCATACATTCATTCACACACATTTTCGGTCAATTGAGTTTACTCCATTATTACTTCCTTATGGTGATTATTAAAGTATCAATCTATGGATTTTAAATTCATCTTACAAGGTCAAAAAAAGTACTGCATGTTTTAAGAATTAAACAAGAAGAGGAGAAGAATAAATTCTCTAAATATATTAAAACTATACAATCCCTCAAAATATTGATTAGTAAGTCACCTATATTTATTCAACAATCAATTCAGATCAATTGGGAAAAAAATAAAAATAATAATTATACCAGCAATTCTCATAATGTATACTTTAAAATATCGCCCTTAGGTTGGAACCAATAATTCAGTAATCTATCCGTACTTGTTGATATCTGTTACTAGGCTTTTATATATCTCAAGCAATTTACGATTAGTATAAGAATGAAATAGTATAACTCCAATTTCCATCTCGATTTGTTTTATCACTTGCTTTTTAAACAATGAGTTCGATGGAATAATAGTTTGTTTCCAACTTTTCGCGATAAGCAGCTTCGTTGCCATAAGGCAATGAATTATTAAAATCTCAAATTTTTTATTATTTTCTATCTCATATGGTGCAGGTGCAGTAACACAGTTTTTGGTGTTTTCTCTAATGTTACTGCTCCTATCTTATTTATTAGTTCGAACGTTGAGTCCCATAATGGGATAATTCTAGGACAGCTCCACCAAATATGTAATATTGAGCCGTCTATATGTAAACATCTCCAACAATTAGGAGGATTGCTTGGTGAGATTTTGTTAAGTCTTATCGGTACCAAGTACCATCTAAAAGATAGTTTTAGGAAAGTTTTCAAAATGTTTAAACAATGGACATATTTTTTTATTTTATTAAATGCCTGACACCATAAATCATGCTGTAAATCCAAGGATAGAGCAGATTCCCATTTCATAAACGTCGTAGGGATATTAGGACGAATAGCTGTTTTTATTGCTTCCATTGCTTTAGCATAAACATATTTAGAGGATTTAGTCGATAGAATATCTTTAATTAAACCTCCCAATTCATCATCTCTATTGATAATATCTTTCAAAAAACTTTTTATTCGTAAATAATTAAATATTTATTTTGAGGGCAATTCAAATAGGGTAGAAAGTTCAGCATAGTTTTTCAGCTGTCTATCATTGAATAAAACATTAATCCGATCGTTGTTATTATACCAATTTTTAAGATCAATTTGTGTCATAATCTCTTCCAAAGATTGCAATGATAAAGTGTAGGGAATTAAATTCTCAATATTAAATTTCCTTTTTTAGATTATTCCATTCTTTTAGAGTTTGGAATAATATTATAGACTCCTCTTCTGTTATACTCTTTATATCTTTGTTCTTATTGAGATTATTCCATAACAATGGTTCTAGATTATTTTTCTTAATTCTATGTGTTTCTAATTTATACCAGGGTTGGTCCCTCAGTTCAGTCCTTTGAAGGTTGGTGGCATGTATTATCATATTAGCCTGATATGATCACTTTATTATCATCTGTCTTATATATCACACGTAGAAGTATGATTGTAGAGCGATCAGAAAATCCTCTTGGATACCAATATTATATTAGCTTGAATAAAGTGTATTAGTGTATATTCTAAATACAACTCTAACAGATGTAAGAAGTGTCTCCCAAATATGTCTCAATATAATGTTTCCATAATGGCTTGGACCAAGTGTGTTAATGTATATTATAGATACCATCTAGACATATATATATCTGAACGATATCTCCCTTGTATATACATATAAAAGCAACGATCAAAGGGTCTATATAGATCCCATTAATATATATCAATAGTGGCTTGAATCAAATGTATTAATATATATGTCCATCTAATGTAATAGATGTCTCCCATATGTAGGTATATATGTAAACAAGGAGGGAAAATAAAACAGATGTGTATTCCGTAATCCGTATAGATGGTATCCGTTCGATATATAGGGGTGTATAATATCTCAATTGGCTTACCATAGGGAGTGAATATTTGTAGTGACTAATGGAGTGATATATAGCTGGGAACATAGGTTATATATTGCTACTTAAGTTAAATTTTCACTATATACCTGATGGTCTAAAAAATGCAAGATCACCATTTATCTATGTAAGTATATAATGGATTGAAATTATATACAAAACACCATAGACTATAGGATGTCCATAAATATGGTAAATTACTAAGGTAACTATACAATTATTACTACTATTTACATTATGTACAATTGTATCAGCCATAAAGAATAATCTATATCAATTATTCTGAGATAAATGATGTGTATGAGAACCCCTCATTCAGACCAAGAGGGGAGAGAGTCTTAAGTTTATATATCTAGAAACTCTCACTCTGGAGGAGTTTCTTGTCCAGGTCACCACCTCTAGGTCCAAGTATGACCTTTTCAATGCCAGAGAATCGGATTCCCTCTGAGGAGCCCCCATGGTGAAGTTCGAGGCAGGAGTATCAATCAATCTCTTTGGATTCACTGAATTCACATGTTCACAAATCCTAACTTTAATGTTACGAGAGGTTTTACCGACATAAAGTTTCTGACATGAGCATGTAATGAGGTTTACCAACCCCTTCGATGAACAGTTAAAGAATGTTTTAATATTGAATTCATGATTATTCAAGGAGCCTGAAAATATTTTGATGGTTGTAGTATAAACTTGCAGGCTTTGCACCTTCCGCATTGGAAGGTACCCAACACAGTGGACTTAAGCCATGTTTGTATATGAGGAGTGGTCCTGAGATGGCTTGGAACTAAAATATCTTTGATATTCCTTCCTCTTCTTGCTGTAACTGAGACATGGGGAGTTATCACTTCACGTATATGTGGGTCTTGGTGCAATAAGGGCTAGAACCTTCCCAGGATCTTTGTTATTGAATGCCAGCTGGCATCAAAGTTCCCTATACATCTAATAGTCTCCATTGTGGATTCTTTAGAAGTATTTTCAATCAGAAATTCGTTACGATCGGCTAGGAGTGCACGTTTATATGCCACCTTCACACATCTATTCTATATATCCCTCATTAGTAATCATTATAGTGATATCTAGAAAATTAATCTTCTTCCCACCTATTTCAAAGGTAAGTCTCAAATTGATGTTGTTGTGGTTGAATATCTCGAATATATCGACCAAATATATCGAATAAATTATTTAAAGAGTTCGATGGTGTCAGTCCAGACTGTGTCAGTCCAGACTATTAAGATATCGTCAATATATCTTTTCCAGTCTGACATGTCTAATGTGTCTCTCAAAGTCAGTCCCAAACACAACTGTCTTTTCCCACCAATCCAGGTGGAGGTTGGCATATGAGGGGGCACAAGCTGTCCTTCTCACCTGGTGGTAGTATTTCCTGTGAAAAATGAAATAATTATGCGTAAGTATAAAACGCATCAAATCCTGAACGAATTGATTATGTCTTTTGTGAGGCTTGTGGACGTATATCTAGGAAGGCCTTTAGATGTTTCAAGCCCACCTCATGTGGATTAGAGCTATATAGGCTCTTCACGTCAAGGCTACACAGGATGGCATTATCAGGAAGTTGTATCCCATCTAGAGTATTTAAAGTGTGTTTGGTGTCTCACAGATATGAAGGAAGTTCACTGACTGTTTTTCTCAGGATCTGATCTACATAAACACTCACATTCTGAGTTAGATTAGACCTGCCTGAAACGATTAGTCTACCAGTTAGTATGGGCTGTTGCTTATGTACTTTCGGTAGTGAATAGAATGTAGCAGTCACAGGATTTTTTATGAACATAAAATTATGTTCCTCTTTAGAGACCAATGACAGTGAGAGTGTTTCATCCAGAATATTTTTCAAACCTGACAGATATTTTTTAGTGGGGTCTCCACTTAGTGTTTCATATGTATCTTTATCTTCAATGAGTCGTTGAACCATAGAGATATAATCTGTCTTGTCTAAAATTACAGTGTTGCCACATTTGAGAAGGCTTGAAAATGAGATCATCCATATCTTTAAGTTGTTTAAGAGAAGTTTGTTCTTTAGGTGTAATGTTACGTCAAGGTTGGATTAAGAGGTATTTTTTATTTAATTTTTCAATTCCGCTACAGGTTAATTCTACAAATCGATCAATATATTTGAATTCTGCAAGATGAGAAGTAAACTCACTTTTTTTCTTAAGCTGTGTGAAGGGGGGTTGTGAGTTCTCAGGTATATCATTACTGGTCAAAAGGTCGACAAGTGTGTCTAGTAAAATGATATCAGAAGGTTGCAGGCCAAAATTCTTTGCTCTCTTTTCTTCTCTGATGCGATGGAATTTATGGAGTGCAAGTTTCCTTGCAAACAGATGTATGTCCTTCTTCCAGCTAAACAGGTCTATGTCAGAAACAGGGACGAAGGTCAGACCTCGTTGTAAGACTTGTGTTTCAAGTTTGGTGAGAATATGGGAGGAGAGGTGAATAATCTGATTTTTATCATGATCTGGTATCTTTTTCTTCTGTATTGTTGTGGTGGTCTGGAGTGACTCCGTGTCTGAGGGGCTACATTGTCCTCCATATTTGGATGGCCTAAAAAAGATACCCCTCTTTTAAGTATGCTTCTAGTATTACGTTCATAGGTGCTAGTTGTACCCGCCTTGTTGGAATCTGAGCCGCTTAGCTCATATTCTGATGTTGAAAGTGGCTCAGAAAGGCTTTTTCTAGCTCTCCTTTTCCTCCTATATATGTTCCCACTTTTAAAGTCTTTACTGTCTCTTACACATTTTGAATGTTTTTTGATGTTGTGTTGAAACTTGTCTAGGTTATTCTTAAACTTAGTTTCTAATGCTTCAAAACTGGAGTCATTCTTAAATTTCTCAATCTGATTAATCTGATCATCCACCTCTTTATTAACTTTTTCCAATATTTTGGATTCAAATTTACCTATCTCTATAAATCTCTTGGAACAGTTTCCTGTTGCCTCTTCCCATTCTTTAATAAATTCCTCCTCTTCAATACGTATAGCTGGAATGTTTTGTCCCCTAAACCTCTTGGTATTAATTATTTTTCAAGGTAGTTTTCAAGTGATGCAATTTTCCACCCTGTTTTAATTTGTTGCTGAAACAAATTAGTCAAACGATTAAAGGAATAGATAACATCATCACTTACTGAACTGCTTCTGAGTTCTTGGTCTGAAAAAACTCGATCTGTATCTGAACACCAAATATCTCTCTTGGATTTATCAAATAAAAAATTTGGCCATGATACACTTTGTAGTTGCTGTTGGTATTAAAACCTATTTAAACAGAGCAAACTAATAAATAGAGGATAGTGGGTAGCACCTGTGTCGCTATACCTAAGAAATAGCGCCCAGGTGTGTCCGACTATCCTTAGCACCAAACTGAGACTCCAGGGGTCTCTCAGGGCTTGACCCAAGTATAATCTAAACAAAAAAAGAGCAAACCAATAGATACAAAGAAGGCCAGCACAGTGCAGGGTACTTACTGTATCACCTGGAGATAAATGTAGTAGTTGCAAAAGTAACTGTTACACAATCCAAATACCTATAGCTAGTGGAATGTGTGGTATAAATTAGATCTGGTGAAAAAATAAATAATAGAGAGAAGGACAATAAAACAATAAAATAAGTTCTAATAGTCACCTAATAAGGTATGCTCCTATGTTACAAATATATAACAGCTAAGGGTCATTGGATAGATACAAGTAGAGATCGAAATATAAAAGGATAAGCTTTATTAGGTATGGCTCTCGGTATAGGGGAACATCTCCTGATCATAAATCTAGTGTTATATAGTAAAGTATCTCCTAATTATATACGTCCTATAGATCTGTATAGTATGTATCTCAATGGTAAATTGGTAGCTCCATATATATACTAGTATCCTTTCTCCCTCCAAATAGTACTTGATATAGTAATTTATCAATGGTACTCTTTAGTATCTAGTCAGATATAACAAATATGACTGATAATATTTAGCTAGGATAAGTTGTCAAAATGTAAATACTGAGAGTCATTGTTTTATTGTCTTCTTTTATTGTTTTATTGTCCTTCTCTCTACTATTTATTTTTTCACACATTCCACTAGCTATAGGTATTTGGATTGTGTACCAGTTACTATTACAACTGCTACCTTTATCTCCAGGTGATACAGTGAGTACCCTGCACTCTATGTGCTGGGATTCTTTTAATAGAATACACCTAAATTAATATATGTTTATATTAATGATATAATCAGAAATGCTAGAATTTAGCTGGTCTACACCCCCCCAAATACTCAGACACCACATACGCAATAGTCAGCCACACTCAGACTCTTCTACACACAAAATTCAGCCACCACACCACTAATACTCAACCAGCACTGAGAGGCACACTCAGACTCCTCCACCACATGCAGCTTTTAGCTTTCAACACTCTCAAGACTCAGCCACTGCAGACTATCATGCACACACAATTAAACCACCCCCACATACTCCCACTCACTGAGTCCAGGGGTCTAGCAGGGAGCTCTAATCTGCCATTCTGTTTAGGGCCCTGTTCAGTCTTAATCCAGCTCTGTACCAACGGGTGACCTGGCAATGAGTTTTTGTAAAGCCATATCAAGCTTTTGCATTTAACATTTTAATGGCTTGGTTAAATTAGAAGTAATAAAATGTTCATAAATCAATTTGATCACATCATGAGCAATTAATCTCTACACTAAAACACAATTTTATTGATGAGGCACTTAACTCCATTATGTTTCTATTACTCTCGGAATACCCCAAACCAATATATGATGTTTGTATATATGATACACCCCTTCACATGCAAATAAGCTAAGTTTTTCAAACTCACAAATCTGTTAAATCAATGGAAAAATATAAGTGTATTAAGCCAAAGTTGCAATCATTCAATTACAGTTCATAATGAATGTTCATGTGCAAACCACTATATTAACCATTACATTTGTGTTCTCACATACCCTTTTTATTTTTTGTTCATTAGCAGTCATTTTGAGGTCAGAGGACAGAGCAAGAGGGAGTTTGGCGGAATTACAAGTTTGGAGAGTTGAATTGTGTTAAGTATGACACATAATGCTCATTAACACAAAGTGCATACTCAAATCTACCTAACGCTTTTATTTCCTTTTGATAGTGTGAATGTGACTGTGCATAAATGAGTATTTGTTTGTGTGGCTGTTTGTCCTGGAAAGAGTTCCAATCCGCTCTAGGGCTTTTTGTCTGCTTTAGGGTTTTGTAAGTACACCCTTCATGATGGTGTACCAAGGTTAATTTTGCTAGCGGATTTTTTTACCAGGCAGGCTTTCCAAGATTAATTTATTTCAAGAATTCTGTCCATCAGGTTATTGTAGGTACATCTTTCACTCTGGTGTACGAAGGTACATAGAGTTGCTTTGTCTCAAGGATGCTTTTTTCTAGCCGCCAAAATATTGGGACATATAAAAAAAGAAACATTTGCGGCCTGCGGTGCATTTCTTGCAGTCCAATAATACCATCAAGTTTTTAAAACTGTCCGTCTCCACTAGACAGAATTACAGCATTTCAAAGGCCAGGGATTTTGAAATGCTGGCATTCAGGGCCAGGGATCGCGGGTGGGTAGCTGAAAGCTTCCATGGGACAGTGTGGAGATGCTGGAAAATTGTGTACCTGGCCTGTGCTGGTGCAGGAACCCACCCTCCGAGTCACTTGTGAATGACTGGCCTGATAACCGTGGAAATGACCCCTCTTCCTCCTCCTCTTCCTCCTGTGCTACATCCTCTTCCATCATGGCCCAAAGTGTTTTTTCAAGGAGACATAGAAGCGGGATAGTAAGGCTGAGAACGGCGTCATCGGCACTGGCCATGTTGGTTGAGTCCTCGAAACAGTGCAACATGTCCCACAGGTCTCGCATGGAGGCCCACTAATTGGTAGTGAAGTGGTGCTGTTCCGCAAAGTGACTGACCTGAAACTCCGCTATCGCCTGCTGCTGCTCGCACAGTCTCTCCAGCATGTGCAAGGTGGAGTTCCAACTTGTGGGCACGTCGCATATGAGGCGGTGAGTGGGAAGGCTGAAGTTACGCTGCAGCGCAGACAGGTGAGCAGCAGCAGGGTGGGAACGCCGAAAGCATGCACAGATGGCCCGCACTTTCTGCAGCAGCTCTGATATATCTGGGTATACACCGTGGCGGTGTAGGTGGAAGCGACAGCGGTGGAGGAGGAGGAGGTAGCCAACACTGTTTTTTATTATGTTTTTTTTTTTAATTGGGGTAGCCCCCCAAATATTGGGACATATAAAAAAAGAAAAAATAGAATTAGTGCACTTGAGTATAACAATGGCTGGGTGAGGCTGGTGTAAATGTCTATTCTGCACAAGGTACAGACAAGTCTGGTGGAATTCATGCCTGGTTCATTTTAATAAACGTGAGCTTTTCCACGTTGGCCGTGGACAGGCGGCTGTGCTTGTCTGTGATAACCTCGTGCCGATTGCACGTCCCCGTGATGGCGACAATGCATTCGGATGTCTGCCTTATCAACTTTCAATGCTATTTTTCCGCGCCTACCATGGTGACCATGGGTAATGGAGAATAACTCCTAACTTCAACATCAGGCATACTGGGTCCCGGTCGTCCGACCGCCGCCCAGAAAGTGTCTGGGTCCTGGTCACCCAACTGCCCCCCTGACTGTGAAACTGCGAATGGCTCATTAAATCTGTTATGGTTACTTGAATAACTGTGGGAATTCTAAAGATAATACATGCCGAAGAGCGCCTCTTCCTCCCCTGTCGGCTCATGCAGAGCCGGCACTATCCTGCCAGTGAGGGAGGCAGGAGAGGACCCGGGGAGCTCAACCAGCAGCTCCGCCGGGTTCCTCTTGCGAGATCTGAGCGTTGCCGTGGCAACGCTCAGATCTCGCGAGAGTGAATGCTAGCCCCAGGGGCTAGAGTTCACTCTCCACTGGACCACCAGGGAAAGCAGCAGGAACAAGAATCCTCCTTTCCTACATAAGGTAAGAAGGGAGGGGGGATATTAAGTAATGTACCCCCACCTCCCGCACACACACACACATACAGCACACACACACACAGCACACACACACAGCACCCACACACAGCACACACACATACAGCACACACACACATACAACACACACACACACATACAGCACCCTCACACACATACAGCACACACATTCATACAGCACACACACACACATACACCACACACACACATCACACACATACAGCACCTTCACACATACAGCACATACATACAGAACACACACACACATACAGCACACACATACACACACACATACAGCACCACACACACAGCACCTTCACACATACAGCACCCACACACACACAGCACACACATACAGCACCCACACACACACAGCACCCACACACAGCACACACATACAGCACACACACACACACACATACAGCACCCACACACATACAGCACCCTCACACACATACACCACACACACAGCACACACACACATACACGACACACATCCAGCACCTTCACACACATACACAGCACACACACACACACACATACAGCACCCACACACACAGCACCCCACACAAACACACACACTGCACCCTCACACACATACAGCACCCACACACACACAGCACCCACACACATACAGCACCCTCGCACATACAGCAGCCACACACATACAGCACCCTGAAACACACAGCAGCCTCTCACACACAGCACAGAAACAGCATCCTCACAAACACACACACAGCACACTAACAGGACCCTAACAAACACACACACACACAAACACCCTCACACACACACAGCACTCAAACAGCACCCTCACACACACATCACACTAACATCACCCTCATACTTGTGTATGAGGGAGGATAGGTATGTTGGAGCAGCATTATGTAGGGATTTGTAAGCAAGCGCCAGAATTTTGAATTGGGCCCTATATCTAACTGGAAGCCAATGCAGGGACTGACAGAGCGTGGAGGCGTGGGAGGTGCGACCGGACAGGAAAATAAGCCTTGCAGCCGTATTCATTATAGATTGCAGCGGTGCAAGCTGGGAACATGTAAGACCGGTGAGAAGGGGATTGCAATAGTCAAGGCGAGAGAGAACAACAGCATGAACCAGTACCTTAGCCGCGTCCGGCGTTAGATATGGGCGGATGCGCGCTATGTTCTTGAGTTGGAAGCGACAGGATTTGGCTATCGATTGAACATGGGGAGTAAAAGAGAGATCAGAATCAAAAAGAACTCCTAGGCAGCGAGCCTGGGAGGTAGAGGTGATAGTAGCGCCGTTGACTTGGATGGCGACAGACACAGGAGTAGCAGCACTTGAGGGAGGAAAAACTAGAAGTTCTGTTTTGGACAGGTTGAGTTTAAGGAAGTGAGCAGCCATCCAGTTGGAAATAGCAGAAAGGCAGTCAGAAACACGAGTCAAGGTGGGCGGAGAGAGATCAGGGGAGGACAGGTAGATTTGCGTGTCATCTGCATATAAATGGTATTGGACGCCAAAAGAGCTGATGAGTTTACCAAGGGAGGCAGTATAGATAGAGAACAGTAGGGGGCCGAGGACAGAACCCTGGGGGACACCGACATGGAGGGGTTGGAGAGAAGAGGCAGAGCCAGAGAAAGAAACACTGAAGGAGCGCTGGGAGAGGTAGGAAGAGCACCAGGAGAGAGCAGAATCCCGTAGACCAAAGTTACGGAGAATGTGAAGAAGCTGTTGATGATCAACAGTGTCAAAGGCGGCAGAAAGATCAAGGAGGATTAGTGTATATATATACACACATACATATACATGCGGCGTGTGTTTGTGCTTAAGGGTGCAAACCCTAATGCAATAGGCGACGCACGCCTATGTGCTCAGATATGAAGTGCATGCACCAAATTGACTTTTTAGCACCTAAAGAATTTGACTGTTTAAAAATGCGCTGTAACCACAGTTTTTGACGGTTCTATTTGACTCTCAGATATGAAGTGCACCGCAGGCCGCAAATGTACTATTTAGCAGCAAAAAAATTAGAATTTTTAAAACTGCACTGTAAACACAGTATTTGACGGTTCTATTTGACTCTCCGATATGAAGTGCCGGCCCCAAATGTACAATTTAGCACCTAAAGAATTTGAATGTTTAAAAATGCGCTGTAACCACCATAGGCATGCGCAGGCTTTTGCATAAGGGTGTGCACCCTAAAGCACAAACACACACATCGCGTATATATATTTATATATACACACACACATTGTAGGCTGTGTGTGTGGGGGTGCGGTGTGTGTCTGTTTGTGAGAGTGGTGTGTGTGTTTAAGGATGCTGTGTGTGAGTGAGGGTGCTGTTAATGTGTGTGAGGGCACTGTGTGTGTGTAAGGGTGCTGTGTGTAGGGGTGCTGTGTGTGTGTAGGGGTGCTGTTAGTGTGAGGGTGCTGTTAGTGTGAGAGTGCTGTTAGTGTGTGCTGTGTATTGGTGCTGTGTGTGTACATAAGGTAAGAAAGGAGGGGGGATATTACGTAATGTACCCCCACCTCCCGCACACACACACATACAGCACACAGCACCCACACACACAGCACACAGCACACACACACAGCACACACACACACAGCACCCACACACAGCACACACACAGCCATAGGTGTGCACACAGGGTGTGCCGGGTGCATGGGCACACCCCAATCCCCGCGGCACGCTTATGGAGTGAGACCGGCAGAGGAGATCTCAGCATGCAGAGCCGGCACTATCCGAGTGTGTTCTATTTGACTCTCAGATATGAAGTGCAGGCACCAAATTGACTTTTTAGCACCTAAAGAATTAGAATGTTTAAAGCTGCTATGTCACAGCAGTATTTAACAGTTCTATTTGACTCTCAAATTTGAAGTGCAGGCACCAAATTGACTTTTTAGCACCTAATGAATTGGAATGTTTAAAACTGCAATGTAAGCACAGTATCTGACGGTTTTATTTGACTCTCAGATATGAAGTGCAGGCACCAAATTGACTTTTTAGCACCTAAAGAATTTGAATATTTAAAACCGCAATGTAAGCACAGTATGTGACGGTTCTATTTGACTCTCAGATATGAACTGCAGGCACCAAATTGCCTTTGTAGCACCTAAACAATTGGAATGTTTAAAACTACAATGTAAGCACAGTATTTGACGGTTCTATTTGACTCTCAGATATGAACTGCAGGCACCAAATTGACTTTTTTAGCACCTAAAGAATTGGAATGTTTAAAACTGCAATGTAAGCACAGTATTTTGACGGTTCTATTTAACTCTCAGATATGAAGTGCAGGCACCAAATTGACTTTTTAGCACTAGTGATGTCCCGAACGGTTCGCTGAACCGTTCGCCGGATGGCGAACATAAACATAAACTTTGACCCTGTACCTCACAGTCAGCAGACACATTCCAGCCAATCAGCAGCAGACCCTCCCTCCCAGACCCTCCCACCTCTAATTAATTCAAAAACATGTTCTATAACCTAACTATAGCCCTATGTCTGTACATATCCTCTATTTTCTTTCTGCCCTTACTCTGATGACTAGGTATATAGGACAAGGATTTTTCTTATTACATAGTTACATAGCTGAAAAGAGACTTGCATCCATCAAGTTCAGCCTTCCTCACATATGTTTTTGCTGTTGATCCAAAAGAAGGCAAAAAATCTAGTCTGATGCGCTTCCAATTTTGCAACAAACTAGGAAAAAAATCCTTCTTGACCCCAAAATAGCAATCAGATGTCTCCTTGGATCAATCAGCTATTACCACACTAATTAGAAATGATATCCCTGTATGTTATGTTTTTGCAAGTATTTATCCAATTGCAGTTTAAACATCTGTATAGACTCTGACAAAACCACCTCGTCAGGGAAAGCATTCCATATCCTTATTGCTCTTACTGTAAAAAAAAAACTTTTCTTTGCCTTAGATGAAATCTCCTTTCTTCCAGCCTAAATGTGTGACCTTGTGTCCTCTGTATAGCCCTGTTTATGAATAGATTTCCAGACAAAGGTTTGTACTGGCCCCGAATATATTTATATAATGTTATATCCCCTCTCAGGCACTGTTTTTCCAAACTAAACAGATTTAAATGTTGTAACCTTATGTTGGAGCTTACTCCGTTTATAGCATTACTTCTTTTCTTAGAGTACAGTTCACTCTGGTACATATCCTCTCTCTTTGACTCCATACACCATGTTTGATTTCCAAAGCCTGGTTGTTGCACTGTTTTGATTCACACATTATTCTAATATAGCTTTTTGGCACTTTTGTCATGCTTTTATTCTACCACAACTTCCCAATTTCTGTTAAAGTGCAACCATACATACTATATAAATCCTTTTAAATGCAAAGTAGGGCTTTATTTTGATACCCTATATGTATACACAAGGTAGCATTAAATAGAAATGAAATATATAAAAAATTAAAGGTCTGCTCAATCACATGGGCTTTAACTTCTGTCCAATCAAGTGGTAGACAAGAAAGTATGATTGATGGTAAGCCAGTAAATGTTGATTTTATTCACAGATCAAGTGATAAGTAACCAATAGAGGAAAAAAGGAATGAGTAGTAAAACAATCTATACTTCCAAATAGGATTCTTCCAGACACTTTGACTGCAGTTACTGCGGGAGGCAGACCAGTAGTGGTAATGTGTGTAGTGTGTTTTACTCTCACTGTGTCTGTGTGAGAGATAGACTGGGTTATTGATTCTAGCATAAGACTAGGTTTTGTTTGCCGCTATATATAGCTAGCTTTTTCCAGGGGCACTTGAAGATAAGAGATTGCCATTTTGTCTGGTTTTTTTTTAACCATTTTTGAACATCAGAACTTTGGATAATGAGCCAGATTCGAGTAGCTTAAAATAACTAAATATAATATAATCGGCATTAGAATTGGATAACATACTCCACCCACTTATTGTATGCTTTATCCTGATAGAAATATTAATCGATAGTAAAGAGGACAGAGAAAAAAAGGAACAAGGAGAAAGAAGAGGTTTCTTATGAACCAAGTGTAGGGTACATCTTTGGTAGAGACCAGAGGTCTCCTTTCGGTCAATCAGCCAATGAAGTGGGAAGTGGTTCTGCAAACCCTATCTCTCTCTGCTCTCTAACTGGCCAGCCAAAGCTCCCAGACTTTGTCAAACTTCTTTCTGTGCCCCTCACTTGTGCTCTTAGCTTATTCATTAGGCATACATCTTTTATTTTATGTACTACTAGGCAGTGGCATACTAAAGGTGGGTGGGGGAGGCAGACCACAGGGGGGGCGGTCCGCCTTGGGTGCCACTAGGTAGGGGGGTGCAATGACCATGGCTAGGGCTTTTACTGCTGCACATATAGGGAAAGCAAGAAGTAGCCTGCTTCCCCAACTAACAGAGTCCAGGGAGTGTGTGTGTTTTTGTCTGCTTGTGACTATGTGTGACTATCTGCGACTGTCTGCATGTTACTGTGGTTGTGCGTGTGTGTGTGTTTGTGTGTGATTGTCTGCCTGTGAGTGTGTGTGTGTGACTGTCTGCTTGTGACTGTGTGTGTTTGTGAGACTATCTGCTTGTGACTGTGTGTGTATGACAGTACCCACGAGGTGAAGCCCCGGGGGCCGACTCCTTCCGGTGACGGCACGGCATGTCGGACGCCGACTCTGCAGACACACCCCTTTTATGCGCGCTGACGTCAAAGTGGCAATGTTGCTAAATTTCTAAATATTCCATGCTCCCTGACGTTTTGGGGGCATGGATTTTAAGGAATAGAGCACCTTTTGCTTTTGTTCAGTGCCCTATTATGGTTCACTGGTTGTTCCCTCTAGTGCTATACTGTTATTTGTCTGTGTATCCAGGTATTTTGACTTGGCTTGTGTTATATTGACTATTTTTCATTCTCGTATCCTGACCCGGCTTGTTTTCTCGTTTATCCTGTTTTCTGGTTCTCTGACCCGGCTATTCCTTATCATTATCCTGATCTCTGTTTTTTCCTTGACTTTGGCTAGTCTCCGACTATTTTGTCTACATTAAACCCGGCCATTCTAAGGTCCGGTAATATATTTTCTATTTGGGTTATATTCTGCGTGTTTGGGTCACTTGTCGTGACAATATGTAATTGTCTGCCAGTAACGGTGAGTGTGTGTCTGTCTGCCTGTGACTGTGTGATGGTGCCTGCAACTGTGTGTGTGTGTCTGCCTGTGACTGTATATGTTACTGTCTGCCTGTAACTGTGTGACTGTCTGCATGTGATTGTGTGATGCTGTCTGTAACTGTGTGCGTTTGACTGTCTGTCTGTAACTGTGTGAGACTGTATGCCTGTCACGACAGTGGGGTCTTAAAGTAGGGATACGTTTAATTTCTTTAAAGTCTCAGAGGAAGCTATGCTAAGGTGTTCAATGTTATAGTGATGTCTACGTGGTTCAACCATGTTATAGAACCATGTGTGACCAGGCAGCACGCACAAGGGCTAAGCTGTTTGTAAGGAACATGCCAATTCGCGAGTATCTGTTGTGTGGGGCAGACTGAAATGTGTGGTCCACTGTATCTGGGTGTTGTGCTCTCCAAATATCTAGGGGTCTGGTCTTTTGAATAAAATGGTGAAGGAGTTTATCTTGTGCCCCTCTGACCTCTGTTTAAACTTAAGTCTGCCAGTCCTCAGTCTCTATTCCTCTTCCAGCAATTATAATATCATGTGGAAGATTATTGATTAGATGCGTAATTTGATCCTAAATCCCCCATCTCTGGGTCATTTGGTTCATAAATATTGATTATTTGAATAGTATGGGAATAAATGGTCCCCTGGCACAAGAAGGGACTGAGGCAGCCTGCATGACCTGATGTGGGCATCTGGTATGGATGAGTATAGGAACACCACTGCATGTTCTATACTGATTAGTATTTGTGATCTGTTAATTGTAAGATGTCCGAGTTTTAGCGCTTGATCTCTTGGAGCATGAGGCAGTGCTTTTTTGAGGGTGTTGAGGCTTTAAAGTTAAGGGAGCTTATTTGTAACATAATAGTTTATGGTATTTATGGATGCTAAGTACATGCTTGGTGTCTGTCTAAGAGACACCTGCAGCTGAAGCCAATAAGTCAGATACTAAGTACTGAAGATCATGCCCCTTACCCGCTGATTCCAGATCCCTGACCCCGTCAGAGGGCTCAACCAAGAGAGAAGAGAAAGGAATAGAAGAAGAGAAAGTGAATATCTGTTGTAATAGGACCCCCTGTTTCCAGCTCCCTGATCCCAGCAGAGGGCTCTGCCAAGAAAGAAGAGAAAGGAATAGAAGGAAGAAGGGAAAGTGAAGATCTGTTGTAATAGAAAAGAGAAAGCGCCTGGGCTTATTAATCACCAGTAGTGATGTCCCGAATGGTTTGCCGAACGGTTCGCCACGGACGGAGAACATAAATATAAACTTTGACCCTGTACCTCACAGTCAGCAGACACTATCCAGCCAATCAGCAGCAGACCCTCCCTCCCAGACACTCCTACCTCCTGGACAGCATCCATTTACATTCATTGTGAAGCTGCATTCTTAGTGAGCTGTCCAGGAGGTGGGAGGATCTGGGAGGGAGGGTCTGCTGCTGATTGTCTGGAATGTGTCTGCTGACTGTGAGGTACAGGGTCAAAGTTTATGTTTATGTTCGCCGTCCGTGGCGAATCGTTCGGCGAACTGTTCGGCGAACCGTTCGGGACATCACTAATCACCAGGTATTTTTGGGGTGCACACCCCAGCAACCCTCGCATATCTGTCATGGGCAAGAGGTGTCAAAGCATTATAGTGAGTAGGTGAAAGATACCACTAGAGTGCCAACATAAAACATATCTAAGGCACTCTTACTCGTAAGAAGTAGTCATACCATAATCTAGTGCAAAAAGGAATGAATACAAACTAAATAAGATTGTGTTGGTGACCGACTGTCAACCTAGTCCTTGACCAATCAGTAGAGAGTTGTTGGCCATAGGTTAGCAAGGTGGTGTGATAGTGCAGGTGGCCAGTTGATAGGCATTGCCAAAGGTTATTTAGATCAGTCATGTTTAGGAAATAAAATACATAATGCAACTTTATACACCTAAATGAAAGAAAAATAAAATTGCTGCACCTGGAGAGATGCCTGTACCATGTCTTCTCAACTCAAGGCATGCTAACGAGTCTAGCCGTGTAGGGAAGGAAATTGGTCTCTCAGCAAGGAAGCTTCTGGAGGTTGCAGGTGTGTAACGATTGAGTTCTACGTGGTGTATATTAACTAGGCACCTGTGACGAGAGCAACCTCGCCACATTGCATTGGAGAAGCCTGGTTGCTCGACTGTTGCCTTTGGATTATGGCCCCATGTTAAAAGACATCTTTTTCCCCTGCAGAAAAGGCTTATTCGTGCCTTTTCTGCCCGGTGTTTGGTAGATTCAATCTACCGAACTAACACACGAATGACGGGACCACCTGGGAGCTGGAGTGTGTCGTCAATTAACCTCCCAGAAGCTGCGGTTAACCGCAGCTTAATTGACGAATACTGGGTAGCCGCCATTCGTATACCAAACACGAGGTCGCGGCCATTTTAAACACGCGAACGCACAGCGGTGTTCGATGCCCAACTCATGGAACTGAAAACGGATACATTTTAGCGCGAACACCGCTGAAGCCGCCGACTTCCCTTCTTGTTCGGTAGAAGGGCACGAACTGCCCTATATTCGGTAGTTGTACCTGACTACACCATATCCCAGATAGGAATCCTGTGGAGCTCATTCGTATGAGAACTGACTTTGTGAACACTTTGGCTACATGGCAATTGAACTGTATTCGTGTGGTCTGAGCGCCATTCGCTTAATAATGTGTGCTCAGACCTGAGCTATCTGGGGATATGTTAAATGTATATATTTATTGTAACCTTTATAACATGGGGGATTTTATCAGTAATTTCTATATTGGTATCCCCACGTGCAATTACTTCTCAATTATCTCCAGGGCAGAGGGGAGGAAACCAGGATGGATTGTGGGAATATAATGTGACTGTGTGTCCTAAATTTATGCTTGTCTGTCCTTTGTTACAGTCTCCCATTTAGTCCCCTAGAGGGGTGTCCACCAGGTGGGAGACCTGCATAAATACTGGGCAGGTAGCCCTCATAAAACAGACCACTGCTTGACCGTCAACACGGAGCCTTGTCTCGTCTTTGGAGGGATTTACTGTATGCTGATAGAGACTTATTGCTAGGAGTGTAAGCCGCTTGTGTGCTTTTCCTATTCGTTTGCTAGCAGCTATTCGTGAGGTTCCAGTTCGTGAGTTTGGAGTGCTATTTTGTATGCAGTTCGGGAGTTTGGAGCATTCCCTTACATGCGGTTCGGGAGTTTGGTGTTCTGCAGTAGCTGTGCCTGTATATCTGGAAGGGGAAGATCTCCTAAACGGCGGTTTAACCCTTTTATGCTGAGGGTGCCGTTACAGCACCATTGTCCTAGGAGTAGGAAACCTGTATCAGTCCCCCTGGGGTCTGTGAAGGTCAGCAGGCAGTACACGATGCATTATTAGTTGCCTTGTCATAAAGGGAGGGGGGATCATTCTCTCAACAAATTTTCAGGTGTATATTCACAAATACTAGTATGTAAGGAGGCTGCCTCCATTCCTGAACTAGCCCAGGGGTAGTCTAGTCAACCCACTCCCTGCAATCAGTCACTACATTTCTTACCATTCAGTCTACCTGGTGAGCAAGACAGGTGCATCCAACTATAACCTACTAATTATATACAAAATGTTCAGCTCTGATGCAAGGGAAGGAATGGTACACCTTAAGAGAACTCTTTACACATTGAATAGGTCTAAGATATCAGTTAAAACTATATAGCAACACTCGGTCTAGAACATAGTAGTTAATGAGCCAGGGAGCATAAGAGTACTATCTCAGTGAGGTTGAGATTGATGTTGTGATTCTGCCTCAGTCTGTAGAGAGGATCCAGGAACCTTGAAATATAGTAAACTTAACATACAGCTCCCCAGAATCCCCCCCTCACAAATAAAGTGTGGTCCCTTTGGTAGTCCCCTTTAGCCCCAGGGGTCAGCCACAAAACAGCAATGGAGAAACTTTTTTTTAAAATACACTACTGATCCCATGTGGGGAAGGAGACGGCCCATGGCCTATGGTAGGGGGCCAACTTTAGAATGCCATCCCATTCATGTAAAGGTAGTCAACATGGGCTGGTGTAAGAAATAGCCTAAATTAATTTTCAATCTTCCCTAACAAGACCTTCAAAGAGTTATCTCCGCAGTGTGTGAGTATACCCCTGTACCTGAAACTGCAGAGTCACTTGCACCCCTCGTGGAGATAGGGCCCACATGCCATATGTTGGTAAATAGTCAAACTGTGGTAAAATTCACCCCCAAGCTGTAAACCATTCTCATGGAAGTAACAGTAAGTCTGCTGTCACAGTCTGTTTTGACGTATTAGAAGAGGATGATACATCCCTTGGTTAGCTTGATATCATCCCTTGTAGCCCTTAGTGCCCAATGAGCTCTGTAGATGTGCTAATGTTAGTCTGGTAAACCTAGGAGCAGGGGTTAAAGGATGGCTAGAATCAAATCCGAAAGTGGGCCCTCACCTTTGCATTCTGGGAGGCCCTTCAGTTGTACGCTGTTTAGCCTGGATCTGTTGGCCAGGTCCTCTATGGCTGTTAATAATCTAGATGTGTGGTGATTTATTTGGATTGTCACCACATTGTGGGCAATTGTGGTGGATTGTAGCTGCTGTTCAAAAATGGCCCTCCTTGTGCCTTCACTTGCTGGGCAGAAATGCTTGTACTAATTTTCTCAGTTTGTGGTGAGGCAGACAGCACTGTGTTTTTTAGTTCCGGTGGCAGCTCCGGAGCGTGTGGGCTCTGTTTTTATGGTGTAAGCTTATCCATGATGGTTATATAGAGTGTAGTTAGCATAATTGCTTATCTTGGTTTTGTTTGCGGATGGCAGTGTGATCTGAGTGGTGCCTCACTCAGCCGCGTTCAGCTCACTCGGCAGTCAGACCACACTCCCTGTTAGGCTGCTGTTTTGACATGTCTCTTGAATAAAATTTAGACATGTTGGAAAGAATTTTGAAGCAGCAGAATGCAATCCATAATCTTCCCACCACTCCTTTGGCATTGACTCCCAACTGAGGCCTAAAGATTGGACAATAACAGGGCAGTTAGTACCAATTTTTTATTTTTATTTAGGAATGTGACAGAAAATAAAATTACTCCTGATAGGGCACTGATTTTTTTCCACAATGGAGCATGGTCACTGACACCTCAGACTTGATGTGTGGGAAAGCTTTGTTCTGGTCAGGTAGGAAAGGGGAAGTGGGTGGTCAATTGCCCACTGATTGTTTCCTCAAATTTTTTAATATACTCCAATTTTCAACGTGAAATGACTCCTGCTCCCCATTTTTCATAAATATTGGATGCCAAATGAAAAACATTAAAATAAATTATAATAAAACTATTATAAAGTTTTATCACTTTTTTAAATCCAGATTTACAATAATCTAATTTTGCAAACTCAGAATTGGAATTGCAAAATGTCAGATATTGTGTAGCCAGTTTGCCAGGCAATATTGCAGCCATTTTTACATGTCAGTGCATTTATAGGCAGCATTTCTCATGTTTTTTTGCTTTTTTACAGAGAAGCAACAAACAACACACACCCTCAAAAGGTGATAGATATAAACTGAATCACTTATCTGATAATTAGAGAAAAACAGCTTCCCAAAAATCACTTCCCAGGTGGTGATTTCAAACACAAATGGAAATACAGAATGTACAATCTGGGATACAGCTAGTCCAAAACATTTGGAGGGCCGAAGTTTGCCCACCCCTGCACTAGAGGGATGTCTAGAATAAAACTTAAGTGAACACTGTAGGTACTAGAACTATTTCACTGGATTGGTTATGGTGTCTGGAGTCTCCTAGCTGAGATGTACAGCAGCATGAACTAAATTCTTAATATACATAAAAGGAGTGCAGAGTAAACTTGCAAACAGTAAATATGTGTAAACTTATGAGGTGCAATGCAATAAACTTAAAAATGCAAATAAAGAAAAATGTGTTGCTAAACAGTGATAAGATGAAACACAGCCGGTCATCAGAATACATCTTATTGAACATTATTTTAAAAAATACTTAAAATTAAAAGAGGAGAAAACATGGTGTTAACAAAAAAGCAAGAATGTCCAAAGTCCAAGCACATATGTAGCTGTTCGGATGTGCTTAGAAGCTCAAATGTCGTTTCCCACTCTGTAATCCTTCACCTCCTCAGTAAGACTGGACACCTCAGGTACTCTACACGTTTCACCCCACCTCTCAGGACTTTTTCCAAGCATAAATGCCATTCTGGGGTCAAGAAGGACTTTTTTCCTAGTTTGTTCCAAAATTGGAAGTGCTTCAAACTTTGTAATGTTTTGTAACGTTTTCTTTATTTTCAGGTTCATTGCATAGCACGTCATTATTTTACACATATTTACTGTTGAAAAGTTAACTGTGCACCCTTTTTTTTCTTACAATCTTTATTTTATTTTTTTTCATTTTTCATTTATAAAGATCAAGGTATTGATACAGTGGTGAATTGTTAATTAAATAGTAGGCGTTAGGCACTTGGTTAATTATAACTCCAATTGCAGTGTGAATAAAGCATCACTAAACATTTTGTGAGAAGTAGTGTTTCTACATTATTGTAAATAACTCTGTTCAAGGACGGTATCAGGGCATTGACTAGGTCTGGTGTTCCTTGTATATGTTTTATGTTATACTTTTGCATTTACAAAGTTCTATTGGGTTGCTGCACATTGTTAAGTTTTTTTCACAAACTACACTTTTACCACTTTACACATTTATTTTGAACTAAATTCTGCTGTACCATCATTTTATTTATTTTTTTCTGCAGAAGTGGTTTCATATTTTTCCAGCCTGTGCAAGTCTATTAATTATAGACAGTTTCACACCATGAACTCAATTTTAACATTTGTCTTTTTCCTCCATAGTTGTATTTTATTGGATTTCATGCACATAGGCAAACATTCACATCAGTGTATTGGTATTGAAAAAGGAAACTCAACATAACATATGGAACATTTCAGGTTAGCTACTCTATGTGTACTACATCAACTCATGCTGATTGCTGTTGGTAGTGTGTATCAGATTCCTGGTGGCTCCTTAATCTGAGGCATAGTAGGGATGCTGGCCTCACTGTGTGACAGTGGTGGTACCTGGTGGACAGTTGTGCGGATTCAGACTCAGGGATGGTGGCAATGGTTCGGGGGGCAGGGCAGTCCCAGGGAGTGGACCTATGGTAATGGCTCAAGTGTACACTGCTCTACTTAACATACTGATATTTAAAGTCTACGGGCACCCAGGCTGTTGATCTTGAGGTGGGTCAGCAATTTGCCTTCCCGGCCACTCCCCGCACTCCCCCGCTGCAGCCGCTCCCCGCACTTGCCGTTGCATCACTCCGTTCCATGCAGCATCGTAGTTTCTCTGTGTGATGATTTGGTCACCATGAGACACCATCAGGGCTCCGTCAGCTCGCCAGCGGTATCTCACCGAGTGGTCTCTCAATTTCTTGGCCACTGGGACCAGTCTTCTTTTTTCAAGTAGTGTGGCAAAGGGGATGTCACTGAAGAACAGAATAGAGGCGCTTTCAAACTTCGCGCACCCCATTGCTCTGGAGCGTGCCATGATGGCTGATCGCACAGCTGTGTCTCTGGTGACAATTATAGTGTCTCGTGGGGCTGCCTCTGGCGCTGTCATTGCCTTCCTGACCCTGAACGCTGTAAGTATCATTGTGGGGTCTGCTTCCCCCTTCAGACCAATGGTAGTGATTAGCTTCTGGGTGCATGGGAGTTAGTGTGTCCCCCTATACCTCTTCAGGTATGCCCCTCAGGTGTATATTGAAGCACCTGTGTCTGGACTCCAGGGACACCACAGAGTGGTTTAGCCTCTGTATCTGCTTTCCAGGTTAGTTTCAGTTGGTTGCAGCTGAGTGTCCCGGATCCTGCCTCTCTCTCTACCTCTTGGAGCTTGTTCTGCATTGCCCCCATATCTTGATCCGACTTCCAGATTTGGCGCATTTCCAGGAGCATCTGCTTTATGTCCCCTTTGGTTGCAGGAGACGAGTCATCATCAGATTCTGCTTCCCGGTGTAAGCCGCCTTGTCTTGGAGAGGTAAGTGGTTCCTCTTCCTCCTGTATGGATTCCTCCGATGTGTCTTCAGTGCGGCTCACTGTGGGTGCCATTTTAGGCGGTGTGGCCGCTCGAACGAGAGCCTTATATCGCTTTGTTTAGGGGGTTCTGGCACTTGAAATTTACGGTACTTACGACCCATGTTGTCTCTGGGGGGATGGAGTAGTGGAGAATCCTCTCCGGATGAATAGGCCAGTAGAATTTAGATAAAACCGCTGGAGTGAAGCAGAGCTCCACCAAAGCACGTCTGTTCAGACTGTTGGTCGGCCACGACCCCCAATTTTAACTATTTTTTATAAACTATTAGCAAATGAACACAATCAGATTACCCATGTTCTTACACACATAATGCCCAAGCTGTCTTTGTTCCATATTGACTGGCAGGCAAGAATGCCAAGCATTACTTGCTGTACATGCTTATAAAGGTAATGCTGCAGTCCTGTTGCTTAAAGGGAGAAATACGTTTTACCTTGTGGCCATTTCTGTTCACTTCACTCTGTCTGCCTGTATATTTGTCCACCTGTCTGTATAGACTAATTATTGGATCTGCATTAAAACCAGTCATACATTTTCAAATCATACATTCTCTGGCGCACCCACTGCCAGAAACACAAACACTCACAACTACCAAAAACATGCAGCTCCCAGACACACAAACACATAACAAAATATTCAAATTTTTATTCATCCTATGTGCTGACCTTTTTGCTGCCAGAGGGTGACTTTTGTCTAGAAAAACGAGGCTTAAGCAGCCTTTTTTGCTCCTGCCAGTCCTCCCTTTCTCCTTTCCCTTGCTGGCTCAGAGCGCGCACATGAGAAGCCTTTGATTGGACTTCCATGCAGCTTTCATGATGTCAGATGGGGCTGTGCCAAGCAGTGCTGGGAGCTTCATTCAGCACTGGGTTAAGTTAAGTAAAACATTCTTGTGGCGGCCACCGGCCACACAGGTCTCGCCGCCAAGGATGTCCCTTTTCTCCTCTCTGGAACTCTGCGGTGCCGGATTCAGTGATTTAGCTGCTAAGTGATTATAGCTTGCCAAGTGATTAAAGCTCTGGAGTGATTATAGCTTTCCCCCACAGGAAAATCGAGACCTAATGCTGGGAGTGAACTGATTTAATGGTTCATGGTACAGACAGTTTATACACAGGCCCTTCAGCAGAGGTTCTCCATACAGTTACATACAAACTCCTCCTCAGCGTCCCGGTGTCTGGGAGATAATTGAGTATACTTTTGCTTAAACTAATTATCTCCCAGGCACAGAGCTACAATGTTCAAAACACCACAATAATACAAGAGACCCCTCAAGTTCTATATTTCCAGATAGCCTGGATCTGAGGAGGCGCCCAACATATCCAAAAAGCGCTCGGATCCCACGAACACAGCCGAATCGCCACCGGGGTAAAGTTTGATCGACTGCACATATGGCACACTCTTCTGATGTGTACAGAAATAAAGGCAGGCGAGAAAGGAAGTTCAGTAGTGGTCGTGAGTTAGTCTGTCTGATTTCAGTTCCATGCACTCGATGACCAAACACCGCGTTCGTGCAACAAGATGGCTGCCAACTCATTTCCCACGTGTTCGTACATGCGAACAGCGACCACCCAGCCGAAAACGTGAAATAACTAGGTGTGAAACAATGATAAAGGTGTCAAGAGGGGTCAACAGGGGTTAACTAGCTCAGAGGTGGTCAAAGTACGGGGGGTATAAATGGGCAATTTGTGTGTTTGTTTAGTTCCCAAACCATTTGTTATAAATGAACTTTCAGCAATGGTTCGGTGACTAGTTGTTCTCTTGCAATTCTTTTATTACTTTATTTCAGTGTTTTTATGTGGGGTAGACCTAAAGAATAATACCATATAAGGCATTGCTCTACAACAAAGAAAAAGGGTTGTAGAAACTCATTTAAGGAACACTATAGTCACCTAAATTACTTTAGCTAAATAAAGCAGTTTTAGTGTATATATGATTCCCCTGCAATTTCACTGGTCAATTCACTGTCATTTAGGAGTTAAATCACTTTGTTTATGTTTATGCAGCCCAACCCACACTTCCCCTGGCTATGATTGACAGAGCCTGCATGAAAAAAAAACTGGTTTCACATTCAAATAGATGTAATTTACCTTAAATAATTGTATCTCAATCTCTAAATTGAACTTTAATCACACACAGGAGGCTCTTGCAGGGTCTAGCAAGCTATTAACATAGCAGGGGATAAGAAAATTGTAATTAAACAGAACTTGCAATAAAGAGAGCCTAAATAGGGCTCTCTTTACAGGAAGTGTTTATGGAAGGCTGTACAAATCACATGCAGGGAGGTGTGACAAGGGTTCATAAACAAAGGGATTTCACTCCTAAATGGCAGAGGATTGAGCAGTGAGGCTACAGGGGCATGTTCTATACACCCAAACTGCTTCATTAAGCTAAAGTTGTTCAGGTGACTATAGTGTCCCTTTAAGGTTGCAATTTTTTTGAACACGTATGAATTCTTTATTCTGGGGGACAGGGCTTGAAAAGTATTCCCAGCAGAATGAGGCGTTCATAGGCTTCCTTTATACACTTGATTCTGTATGAACTAATCTTGGTAGCTTTTTTTGGCATCCAGGTCCTGACTAATTAACTAATTGCACATCAGGTGCAAACAAATCCCACATTCTGCTGGGAATCACTTTCAACCCATGCCACAAATGTTTGCATTATGAGTGAGGGTGTAAGAGTGGGTGGTAAAGAGGATTAAGCCCAGAGTCTAAATCGTAGTAGAAAAAAAAAAACAAAGCGAAGCAGATCACATATTGCTGTAAAGTCAGGATGGAAACATATGGAAACAGACTGTAGAAATCAATAGGGTAAAGTTTTAAAGGAACACTTCAAGCACCAGAACCACTAAAGCTCACTGTAATTGTTATGGTGCCAGGAGTGGCCAGTGCACCCCATTGTATGTAGTCAAACCATTCTAGAATCATTTTAGCTTACACTACTTCCCATGGAACATCAGAAACAAGAGCTTCCATTAGCTCTAGCAATACAGAGCTGGCTCATTGGCTAAAAGTATCTGATGAACACTCTCAACCAATGTGCTAAGCCATACACCTACAAGCTTAGCTCAGATAGAAAGGGTTTAGCTCTCCATGAGAAATAGTAGAGCCACAGAACCCAGGTAAAAGGTCAAACCACTCAAAATGGTTTAAATCTTTACAAAGGGGCAGGTGGCAGGACACTTCTGGTATCATAATCACTGCAACACACTGTAGTGGTTATGGTGCTCAGAGTGTTCCTCTAATAAACATAAATGTGCAACTGTGCAGCTCTAGACATAGCAGGGTAAGTGGTCTGTTTACAAAGTAGGAGCCTACCCCATGCTCCATTCAGCTGACCATCAAAAAGCATGCCTTCTAGATCCTAACATATGCCTTATAAACCAACCATGTATTTTATGTTGCTTGACATAAATTATATATGTTTTGCATTGCAATTTTTATTTTGTATTTTAACACTATGTGAATGTGATGGCTTCTTGGTGGTATAATTGACCTAAAAACTCCAGACATATTCTCCTGTGCATACTTGTGTTACACCTGCCCATCATAAAAACATGATGTCAAGCTATTAATCACCAGTTTTTAATGTTCCTGACATCATATAATTTGTTCATGGGAATTTTGCTAAAAGCTGAAATCCCCTTTTCCGGGAATATATGAGTAATAAGGAAGTATTATTTGTATTGTATTATTTGTAGCCAGAAATAGTTATATGTAGAAGGTAAAATCAAAAGAGGTATTACGCAACTCAACTTGAAGATTTGTATGCAAGACTTTGTAATAATACATATTTAATGAAGATTCCAAGCATGTGACTACTACAGCTGTAATTGTATGGTGCCAGAAGTATCCTGGTGCCTCTCCATTGCTAGTAGCCAAACCATTTTTCTCTCCCCCTCCCCCCCCCACTAAAGGCCCAGAAGATGGGTACTTAAAGGAACACAATAGTCTTAGGAATACAAAGCTGCATTCCTAACATTATAGTGTTCCTCTGTCCCTGCACCTTCCCTACCCCTCATGTCAATCAAAGTGTTAAAAATCCTTTAAGCACTTACCTGATTCCAGTGCAGAGGTCCTTCGGCCCTGTCTTTCTCTGTCTCCTCTCATGTCAGTGCAAATGGAACCTAATGGGCCTGCATGGCAAGCACCGCATGCGTGTTAGCAGTGGCGTACACACAACCCATGGGGCCCCTGTGCGAAAACTGATCTGTGGGCCCCCCCGCATGCTTACTCTGCGCGGGCTGGGGCCGCAACACATGGCCGCGGGCACCTGGTCTCAGGGGTCGCAAGGCTGCGACCCCTGCGACCGCAGTATGTACGCCAGTGCATGCAGATACACATACACTTAAAGGACCACTACAGACACCCAGATCACATCAGCTCAATGAAGTGGTCTGGGTGCCAGGTCCCTCTAGTTTAAACCCTGCAGCTGAAAACATAGCAGTTTCAGAGAAACTGCTATGTTTCACTGAGGGATAATCCAGCCTCTAGTGGCTGTCTCATTGACAGCCGCTAGAGGAGCTTCTGCGATTCTCACTGTGAAAATCCCAGTGAGAAGACGCTGAATGTCCATAGGAAAGCATTGAGTAATTGCCACGCATGCGGATCGGGCAGAGAGATCCCCAGTGCCAAGGGAGTCCGGCGCTGGAGAAAGGTAAGTGCTTAATACACACACACTCTCATGAACAGACGCATAAACACTAGCTAACAGACACACACATTTACTGACAGACACACACTCAGTGACAGACATACATACACACCCACTGACAGACACTCACTCACTTACAAAACACACACTCACTAACAGACGCACACAAACTAACACACTCAGTAACAGACACACACAGTAACACACACACACACACACTCTAACACACACACACTAACAAACACACTAACACTAACACACACACTCACACACACTAACACACACACACACTCACACTCATGTTTAAAAAAAAAAAAAAATCCCCCCAGCCTCCCTACCTTTGGGGGTGCTGAGGGGATTCCCTGAGGTCCAGTGGGGCTCCTGGGTGGCCAGTCATGTCATCTTCCGGCTCCGGGAATCAGTGCGGTGCGCGAGGGAGCTGAAGAGGCAGCAAACAGGGTAGAGTGCTCCCTCGCGCGCCCGCCAGCCTGCCTGCCGGGTGACATCAGGGCCAGCCTCCGGGGGCCCTGAGGTGGCCAGCTCCTGGGCCCCCCAGGAGAAGAGGCTGGCCACAGTGGGTACATACCGGGTCGCAGGGCGGCCTGGGCCCCCTGGTGGGCCGGGCCCGGTCGCAGCCGCAACCCCTGCGACCCCGGTATCTACGCCACTGCGTGTTAGGCCTTCCACATAGGAACACATTGCATTGAACCAATGCATTCCTAAGGGATTTTACAACACACTGGACATCTTCATGCAAAGTGTGAGGGTTTCCAGCATTGTTTTACTGAATTAAACTCCCAGAAAGCACCTGGGGTTGAAGAATTTTATGAGTATGCCTGGGTATTAATTGCTAAGCAGTGGCTCTACACACACATATATATATATATATATATATATATATATATATATATATATATGTAACAAGGGCTTGCACTCCTGGTTAAATTCTTGATGCCCGGTGCAGGTCTGGCAAAATCATGTAGATATAGTAGAAAGGACCGCACTCCAAGGTCTTTGTGATAGTTTTCAAATAAAATTTAACTTTTATTTAATCCATATAAAAGTCAAAGTTTCAGCCCCCACATGGAGCTTTCATCAGGACAAGAAAGCTCCATGTGGGGGCTGAAACGTTGACTTTTATACGGATTAAATAAAAGTAAAATTTTATTTGAAAACTATTGTTACGATTGCCCCGGTCTAGCAGGAGGTTGGATCGCTTGAATATCCTGGTTCCCGAAGTCAGAGAGTCGAACGAGGTTTCAATCGGTAGAAACCTGTAAATATAGAATATCCCACTAGCTACTATAGTAAAGCTAGGATTCCCGGATCCCTACAACACGAGTCGAGGCTGCAAGTTGAGGGTAAAACGAACTGAGTTTAATGGCACACAAGCATGGCAATTTATGTAAGTCCCCAGGTCCAGGGACAGCCCCCTATGGACCTGATGGGATACATGTACAATGCAACCAGTCAACCAATCACAATACAATGTATCTTTCAAACTAGTACCCGCCCAGCTTGGAGGGTGGTCGGCCATTCGGTACTTCAAGGGGTAACAAGGTTAAGTGGCGGCACACGCCAAAAGCTGGGTGGTCCATCATTCGTACTGTCGAATGAAGCTTTATAATAGTTCGTGTAATTCGTTCGTATGGTCTGCAAGCCGGTAGAATAGGGTTTTTTTACCGAAAAGAGTCAGGTTATATCAATAGAATGAGTTCTTGTAACAACTATCACAAAGACCTTGGAGTGCGGTACTTTCTACTATATATATACATACTGAACAAAATTATAAATGCAACACTTTTGTTTTTGCCCCCATTATTCATGAGCTGAACTCAAAGATTAAGACTTTTTCTACGTACACAAAAGGCCTATTTCTCTCAAATCTTGTTCACAAATCTGTCTAAATCTGTGTTAGTGAGCACTTCCCCTTTGCCGAGATAATCCATCCACTCACCCACCTCACAAGTGTGGCATATCAAGATGCTGATTAGCAATCTGAATCTGGTCTGCCCCTCCACTGGGGGACCAGGACCCAGTATGCCTGATCTTGATAGTATGAGTCACTGTGTGGAAATGGATTATCAGGGCCTGGTGCACAGAGCCGGACTGGCCCACTGGGATACCGGGAAATTTCCCGGCTGGCCGCGGCACCTGGGGCAGGGCTGCCAGCCTTAATCATTACTAATGAGGCTCCTGTAATCCCGGCTGGCCATGTGCGAGCTGGGAGCAGGGGGCGCCAGGCGGCCGACACAGCTCCCACATGGCCGGCCGGGATTATAAAAAAGAAAAAATATATATGTAACGGATCGCCTGGCACCCCGACTGGGTACCTCCGTTAAAAGATGCTCCTAGCACTTCCTGAGGACTCCAAACACTGCAGCAGACACCACAACCACCGAACCGGAGAAGCATATGAATCCTCTCAAGCATATGAATGCTGTATACAGTTGAATAGGAACCATATGAATAGGTTTACTTTCCTAGCAGTCAAACTGGAACAGCATACAATAAATCCTTCCCCCAATAATGAGACGACACTTCACTTTGAGGGTTAAAACAGGAACTCTCTGTACTGTCACATACAGTCTCTTTTATTCCCAATCCACAAACATAGTACAGCCCACAGGGCGTTACAAAACAGCCAATCAATCCATACAATACACCCAGACACTCCCACACAAAATCCTCCCCTCTGGCTGTGATATGATTACTGAACACAATGGGTAATCTAATTATCACAGTCAGAGAAATACAGTTTTATAAAACACATCACAGGGACCCCAAAACATGCAATAACCCCATGAAAAGTATATCCTTGGAACTGGGGGATCTGGATGAACCACATATCCAAAATTCACCCAGATCCGTTCAGTACTTTGGAAAATACAGTTTAATGCAGATTCTGCAGAACATATACAGGCTAAATAAAAAACAATCACTGTATAATGTGTCTCCTGCTGTATAGTCCAAAACCACCGCACGATGTCTCTGTGCAACAAATACTGGCGAGATGGCACCGTGTTGAAAAGTCCACACAGTGTCTGTGAGTTAAAATGGCCGCCATCCATTGTTCTCACCATGTGCTTCTGATACAGGAAATGGTGGCCACCCAGTAACTCCACAGTATGTCCCCAGATGGTTCTTAAAAGGGCCAGCAGCAGCACAACACAAATCCATTATGCCCAAAGGGCAATACATCCCAGGGGCCATAGTCACATGGCAGGAGGCTGGCAACCAGGCTTCTCCAGTGCATAGTGGCGAGGTTGGTTCCGCCACAATATATATATATTGCGGTGGGTCTTAGCATAAGGCGGGGGCGGGGCTTAGAGTATGACGGTGGCGGGGCTAAATGACCTGGGTAACTGCAGCATGGGAAGCAGGAAGGAGTGTTTGCTTCCCCAACAAACAGTCTCCAGAAGGTCCAAGGGATGTGGAGGTAAGAAGCAGGTCTGTGTGTGTGTGGCTGTCTGCCTGTGAGTGTGTGACTGCCTGTGTGTATGTGTGTGTGTGTGAGAGTGTGACTGTCTGCCTGTGTGTGTGAGTGTGGCTGTCTGCCTCTGTGTGTGTGTGTGTGTGACTGACTGCCTGTCTGCCTGTCTGCCTGTGTATGTGTGTGACTGTCTGCCTGTGTGTGTGTTGCTGCCTCTGTGTGTGTGTGGATGTCTTTGTGTGTGTGCGCATCTGCTAGTGAGTGAGTGAGCTTCTGTGTGTGAGTGTGTGTGTGCGCGCGCGCGAATCTGCTAGTGAGGGAGCTTCTGTGTGTGTGTGCCTGCTAGTGAGTTTGTGTGTGTGTGCCTGCTAGTGAGTGAGCTTGTCTGTAGTAAGCATGTGTGTGATTGTGAGCTTGTCTGTAGTGAGCATGTGTGTGTCATTGAGCTTGTCTGTAGTGAATGTGTGTCAATGAGCTCTTCTGTAGGGAGCATGTGTGTGTCAATGGGCTTGTCTGTAGGGAGAGTGTGTGCGCATCAGTGAGCTTGTCTGTAGTGAGCGTGTGTGTGTGACAGTGAGCTTGTCTGTAGTGAGCGTGTGTGTGACAGTGAGCTTGTCTGTAGTGAGCGTGTGTGTGACAGTGAGCTTGTCTGTAGTAAGCTTGTGTGTGTCTCAGTTTGTCTGTACTAAATTTATGTGTGTACCAGTAACCTTGTCTGTGTGCATCAGTAAGATTGTCTGTGTCTGCATGTGAGTATGCTTTACTGTATAATTTAATTACCCTGAAAGGACTAATATTTTGAATTAGAAAAAGAAATATACCAATAATATATAGCACAATGACTTATGGGGCTGGCATAGATTTTTTTTCAGGGCTGCTCCGTATCCCCAGTCCGGCCCTGCTGGTGCAAGGTAACCGCACGCCCCCTGGTGTTGAGCACCAGTGTTTGTGCGGCCACATACAAGGGCCCTGATGCAGCCTCTGCGGATCCCAGGTGCCAGATATTAAAATGCAGACCTCCCAGGATCTGAATAGGGAGGCTCTGCAGCAGATATGTATCCAGTACAGAAACAAGGTAAGACTAGATTAGACACCAAACAAGAAAACAAGACAAAACATGGAGAACCCAGAACCAGAGCAGTCTGAAAGCAGAACATGTACACATGAGGAAAACAGGAACAGGGCAGGACAGGACAATACATGAACTGGGAATACAAGACAAAATACAAGACAAGTGATACAAGACAAAACAAGAGGAGACAAGACTAAGTACCATATGTGTAAAACACTGGAGATTTAGACATACATAAATGGCTGAGATGTATGCAGCCCACCACTGCGCCAAAGTACTCCAATTACGGTGGGTCCTATCTGCCTAGATATGCATGACTAAATAAACAAAAATAAAACACACACAGCACTTACCTGCAAGAAAGGGGCAAAGGGGTTGGAACAACTGCCTGTAGGAACCAACTGAAACAAAAGGATTAATGGAACAGGAAAGGGTGTGGCAACATAAAACAAACATATAAAGGAATCCAGGAGACTGGGAATTCCATGAACGGAATAAAGGAATGAACCCAAAAAACTCAGCATAAAGAAAACCAGACATGGAATAGAAAACCAGAAAAACCAAGAAAAACGAAACAAGAATTGTAAAAAGAGTACTGGATACCAGAAGCCAAAGCCAGACATCTCTGCAGAACAGAGCAGGATGTGACACCATGCATAACTGTCTCACAAACTTAGGGACTTGCAGTGTCCTGTGGTAATCTGTGGCAGCACTCTGATTATCCCAAGCTAGGAAGACAGCTACTTATGATCTGCAGCCAACAGAAGTGCAAGCCAGAAGTGCCAGACTGCCTCCCCTACATTAGTTGAGCAGACTAAGTATGTCACATAATACTGTGAGTGGTTTTGCTTTGGAGCTCTGGATTATACTTATTTACCTTGACCTCTTTGGAATAAAACTTTGTAGTAATGCACTGCTTCTCCATTTATCACAGAGCTCCACAACAATAAATCTCACAGTAATGTAGAGCTCTGTGACAAGATCATACACTACACAACAATATAACTCTAAGTAATGTGTCTTTTAGTGTATCACCAAGCTCCCTAACTATAAAACAGAGTAATTTGCATTTTATATACCAGAACTCAACTGTAATATGATGTAATGTTTGTGTTGTCTGTGTATGTGATAGGTGTGATGACTGGGTTGTGATATGTATGCTATTTATGTATGTGTTGGCTGAGTGTGATATTTGCAATGGGTGTATTGTGTGATATGTGTGTATTGGTTGTATATGATATTTGTGCTGGGTTTATTGGCTGTGTGTGATGGGTATTTAATTCAGATAAAAATATGCATTTAGTGTGAATGCAGGTGTATATTTTTGCAGAGTTATGTGCACACAGTCCCACAATCAGATGCACACAGTTAATACATATACACTATCAAATCCACCACATGCATACATAGACAGGGACAGGCAGTCACACACATACTCAGTTACAGGCAGATAAACACACTCTCACACAATTACAGGCAGACACACACACAGTCACACACACACACACACGCAGACAGTCACACAGACACACACACAGTCACACACACAGACGACAGTCACACAGGCAGACAATCACACATGATACCTCTGTTCATTATGGAGAAGTGGAGGCAGTGCAGCTCCTGGAGACTGGTTGTTGGGGAAGCAGGGACTCCTTCCTACTTCCCCTGCAGCAGTTACGCGGCACTTTTAGCTCCGCCCCTGCCATCAGTTTAGCGCCACCTTGCTGCATGAGAAGCTCTGCCCCGTCGCATGGTAAGCTCCGGCCCAATCACACGGTAAGCTCTGGCCTTGCCGCAATATTGTTTTTTTTGTTTTTTTTTATAATCTCGGACAGCCATGTGTGAGCTGTGTCGGCCGCATGGCGCTACCTACTCCCATGACGCCCTGTGCGGCTGCAAAGCTCGCACACCCCTAAAGCCAGTCCTGTGTGTGGGTTATCTATACTAATAAATACAGTTTTAGAAAATTGTAATTCTAAAAATTCATTTGTTCGAATTTGCTGATACACATTCAGCACTGTATGTATTTCAGAAGACTTATATGAAGTGTGAGAAATGGATGTGTACTTGAGTTATGATGAGAAATTGATGAGAAATTACTGATATAGAAATTTTGAGAAATTACTGCTATGGTTTGTGAGCAGCAATATAACACTGTGGCTGTTACAAGTGAAATGGAAGCAAGTCACAATAAGTTGTATTTAGCAGTCTGCACCAACTTAACCTGGATAAACCCCAACAACCTCATGATGAGTAACATGGTGCAGTATGGAAGAAAACATAAGGCTGGTAACTGCATAGTTTAATGGCCAAGGCAATTGCCATGGTCACCAAAGATTAGTTGGCAGTGTGATGTATAATCAGGCTGGAATGTTGGAATTTAGAACTAGCTGCTTTTTATATCATAAAGAGATTACAAAGCCAATATATGTAGAATACCTTCTTGTTTTTCTGGTGTGTATTATTTTACTAAGCATGAATGCAAATTGCAATCCATGCTGAATAGTCTGTTGCAAAGGAGTGGAGTTAATGTTTGTCAGTTTTCAGAAGAGGGATACCAAAGATCAAACCTGGAAAAGTGGAAGAAGATACTAAAATAAGGATTGTAACTCTGAATTTGTGTAAACGTATGGGTTTGTTCAGTGGTCAAATATGACACTAATACATTATCTGTGAATTCTTTAATATAAAGCTGTACTATTGACCTAACAAACAAAGTTGCTAGGTACTCCAAATTGCTTTGAGAGTCTATGAAAGTTTTAGAAATTACAGTTCCCGGGCTTGTGGTTTGGATGTCACGCTGCATGGACATCTAAAATGTCTGCTCTTTTATATGTATTTATGCACTTTTTTATTTCTATATCTAGTTCCTTGACAAGATCCTGTCAGAAAAATATGAAATTATAGGGAAATCTCTGTAGGTTCTATATAGTGGTGCTATGGAGACAGACTCAGGCACAGAGTGTAGTGGTGTTGTGGAGACAGGCTCAGGCTCTGAGTGTAGTGGTGTTATGGAGACAGGCTCAGGCACTGAGTTTGTGGAAACACCATCCTCTATGTCAAAGTTGTGCAAGACTGCAGCCAATGACAAAAAGGATAAGATAAGGCCTGATAGAAAGCATTTGTTGGGGATTCTACATAAGAGGTGTGGAGAGGGACAATAGCAGCCTTGTGAGATGTCTTCCTGGAGCTACTGCTCACAGAGACAGGAGACATATTTGTAACATTGTTAAGCTAGCAAAGAAGGAAGGGGAATCGGATGTACTTTTCCATCTAGGGACAGATGACTTGGCTTGTAATGATGTTTCCAAGGTAAAGGAAGTTGTTTGTGTTTTTTCCAATGGTATATGGCTGGTCCCTGCCAAACTGTCATTCCCTGAAGTTCTGCCTGTGCATAACACTCAGAATAACAGGAGGATGTATATTAGGGACTTTAACTTGTGGCTTGGTGAATGGTGTTGGGAGCAAGGATTTGGCTTCATATCTAGTAATCACACAGTAACTCGTGTAGGTTTGATTTATGGGCCCTTTATAAATTGAAGAGTTAGATAATCTACCAGTTGAGGAAATAGCTAAAATGACAATGAAGGGGAAAGTTATCATCATGGGTGACTAAATCTAAAATAGCTGCTTGTGCCAGGAGCACACATTTTCTAAACTCCTTATTGAGATCGTCTCTAAAACAAGTTGTTGAGGAGCCAACTCGTAATGAGGTCATACTAGATTTAGAAGAAGAGATGGAGATTTGGAATCAGATATTACAGTAGCTAAAAGTTTAGGATCCAGTGATCACCAGTCAATGTGGTTTAATATAAGAACAGTGACACAAAAAAAATTAAACTTTACAAAAACAGACTTTTGTAAAATTAGAATATGTGTAAAGGAGTCATTATCAGACTGGAGCAGTTTAAATGGAGTCCAAGAGAAATTGGATTATTTAAAAGTTGCACTACTGAAGACAACAGAAAATTGCATTAGGCTTGTCAATGAAAGAAAAAGAATAAAGAAACCAAAATCCGCAGAAATGGCAAAAGTAGTAAAAAACATTTAGTAATTATAAAAAAAAAAACAGAGTGAGGAAGATAGATCTATAAGATTAGGCAGAAAGAGGCTAGGCAAGTTATAAGAGCTTCCAAATCACAAACAGAAGATAAAATAGCACAGTCTGTTTGCAGTAATTAAAGGGACACTCCAGTGCCAGGAAAACAATCAGTTTTCCTGGCACTTCAGGTCCCCTCTCCCTCCCACCCCCCTTCCCAGGTTGCTGAAGGGGTTTAAACCCCTTCAGTGACTTACCGGAGTTCAGCGCCGATGTCGGCCCACGCTCCTCCCACGCCGACGTCATCCTGTGCATGTGCGTCCTCCCCATAGGAAAGTTTGCAAAATGCTTTGCTATGGGGATTTCAGCGACGCCAGAGGTTCTCACATAGCATGAGGTCGTCCAGCGATGCTATAGCACAAAATCTGTGCTAGAAACCCGGAAACTCTAGTGGCTGTCTAGTAGACTGTCTAGAGTAGGAGTTAACTCTGCAAGGTAAATATTGCAGTTTATGAAAACTGCAATATTTACAGTTGCAGGGTTAAGGGTAGTGGAAGTTGACACCCAGACCACTCCAATGGGCAGAAGTGGTCTGGGTGCCTGGAGTGTCCCTTTAACACTGTAAAAACAAAAGTATTGACAAGCATCTAGTGCAAAATCATAAAGTGCTTGAATGGCTAAGTAGTACTTGTGTGATAAGGTACTCACAAGGAAAGAATATGGCTCAATATTAACGCCTGTGTGATGATTATAGGGGATCCCACTCCCTTTCAATGAGGTAATTGTTAGTCTGTCGTCTGGTCATATAAAACGATCCACTGAGACAGTGTAAAGATTAAAACATAAACATTTAAGGAAAATAAAAGTAAAAAACAGTATAACATCTCTTACAGTGGAGTCCACATGGATAACAGATAGCAATACGCGTTTTTGCCTACTGTAGAGGCTTCCTTAGTTGCTTTTCTTCTGTCAAGGTTGGTGGTTTCTTTATATGCTGTCTCTAATTAGAAATTGCGGGCACCCGGTGTTGATTTTTCTTTTACGTCGTTTTGTGATGACGTCCTTCATCGCGGCTGTGCCAATGCTTTTTTACATCTTTATGCACCTTTGGTAGATGATAAAAAACGGGTATTCGTACGTTGATGATGGAGAGATATTGAGCTTCCTTTTCATTGATGATTTGTAATTATTTTCCTTTTGCTATAAACTTTTCAAATTGCAACAACAATTGGAACACAGGAGTGTGTTCCAAGACGGGCATGACTGAACTATACGAGGTACAGCTGCGACAAATGACATCACAAAACGACGGAAAAGAAAAATTAAGACCGGTGCTCGCAATTTTTAATTAGAGACAGAATATAAAGAAACCACCGACCTTGACAGAAGATAAGCAACTGAGGAAGCCTCTACAGTAGGCGAAATGCGTATTGCTATCTGTTATCCATGTGGACTCCACTGTAAGAGATTTTATACTGTTTTTTACTTTTATTTTCATTAAATGTTTATGCTTTAATTTTCACACTGTCTCAGTGGATCGTTTTATATGACCAGAGGACAGACTAACAACTACCTCATTGAAAGGGAGTGGGATCCCCTATAATCATCCCACATGGGTTAATATTGAGCCATTTTCATCTGGCTCTTTCCTTGTGAGTACCTTATCGCACAAGTACTACTTAGCAATTCATGCACTTTATGATGTTGCACTAGATGCTTGTCAATACTTTTGTTTTTACAGTGTTAATTACTGAATTCCTGTACACCACTGTATATCCTTCACCCAAAAACCAACTGAACTTGATGGACGCAAGTCTCTTTTCAGCTATGTAACTATGTAACTATGTAACGATACTCCACCTACTGTGTTTGTACATATACACACTAACTGACAGACATGCATTCACTGACAGATATACATACACACTCACTGACAAGACACACATGCACAGTCACTGATAGCAATGCATACACACTCACTGACAGATGCACACTCACTCAAACACACACTGTAACACACATATACTTACTGACAGACACACACTGACAAACACACACACACACACACACTCACTCAGTGTCACATACAAACATTCACTAGCTGACAGACACACACTGAAAGACATACACATTCACTAACAGACATACATTCACTGGCATACACACATACACACACTGACAGACATACACATTCACTGACAGACACATATACCCTCACTGACAAACTCCTTTGCTGGAGTGCTGGAAAGGATTCTCTATTTCGCTGGGGTCCAGTGGGGATCCTTTAACTGCCAAGCGATCGGTCGGTCAATTGAGGTGGCAAGGGAGTTGTGATCTCCCTGCTCAACTCCCTTGCGCGCCTCTCGGTGATGCCGGGGCCAGAGTGACGTCATATACCGGCATCACTGTGGTGCACGCGAGGGAGCTGAGTAGGGAGAGCTCAGGGGAGAGTTCTCCCTCGCCACCCGCCTCTAACATCAGCAGATGCCAGCCTTGGGGGAATTAAGGTGACCAGCCATCTAGCTCTTGAACCCCCAGTGCAAGATGCTGAAAAGGCATCTGCTGGGGCGTTTGGGGGGTAGATTTTTTTCCGCCCCTCTGAAAGTGCTGCCCAAGGCAAATGGTTCTATTTCAACTGTCAAAAGTAAAGACAAATAAGTCGATGGGGCCTGATTAAATGCATCCAAAGTTATTAAAAGAGTTTGGTAGTGTACTAGCAAAACCAATAACGGATTTATTTAACCAATCATTATTAACAGGAGTAGTTCCAGAAGATTGGAAGTTAGCGAATATTGTGCCCATTCACAAGAAAAATAATAAGGAGGAGTCAGGCAACTAATTCAGTAGTCGGGTAAGTAATGGAAACCATGCCAAACTATAGGATTGTAGAAAATCTAACAACACATGGATTTCAAGATCAAAGACAACATGGGTTTACTTCAGGGAGATCATGCCAAACTAATCTTATTGATTTTTTGACTGGGTAACTAAAATAATAGATCAGGGTGGTGCAGTAGACATTGCTTACCTAGATTTCAGTAAGGCTTTTGACATTGTTGCACATAGAAGGCTTATCAATAAACTGCAATCTTTAAGTTTGGATTCCAATATTGTTGAATGGGTAAGGCAGTGGCTGAGTGACAGGCAAAAGGGGGTTGTAGTAAATGGAGTATATTCGAAGCTTGGACTTGTCACCAGTGGGGTACCTCAGGGAACTGTACTTGGACCCATTATCTGTAATATTTTTATTAGTGATATTGCAGAATGTCTTGATGGTAAGGTATGTCTTTTTGCTGATGATACTAAGATATGTAACAAGGCTGATGTTCCAGGAGGGATAAGCAAAATTACTTATTTATATAGGTAAGCTAGAAAAATGGTCAGAATTGCGGCAGCTGACATTTAATGTGGATAAGTGCAAGACAATGCATCTTGGATGTAAAAACCCAAAGGCAGAGTATAGAATATTTGATAGAGTCCTAACCTCAACATCTGAGGAAAAGGATTTAGGGCTGATTATTTCTGATGACTTAAAGCAGAGGCGGCTCTCTAATTAGGCAATTTAGGCAGCCGCTTAAGGCCTTGCACTGGCCACCTAAATTGCCTTGCACTGGCTGCCTAAATTGCCTTAGGGCAGACTTACATGTTGGGTCCTCGTTCCATGACTGAGGACCCGACATCAGGAGTGTGCCTGACTGCTTGCCCTTTATGCCGCCGGGTGTGAGGCCTCTCCAATCTGTCCAGAAAGCCAGCCTTCAGTCTGCAGCTCCGTTGGATGTGAGCAGCAGACAGAAGTGTCTCGCAATCCCCAGCCAATCAGAGCATTGCTGCGGGTTACCACAGCAACGCTCTGACTTCTGGAGATTGTGAGACTCCTATCACGTGGTCTGCAGCTCACACACGGCGGAGCTGCAGACAAGATAGGAAAGCCCTCCAAACCACCATGGAGCCAGGAGACTGGACCACCAGGTAAAGAAAAGTTATTACTATTGCCCCTCCTTTCCTCACACTGCCACCCCCTCCCTCCCTGACACTGCCACTTGTCACCCCTTCACTCTGCCCCCTATCACCCCCTCACTAAGCCCCCTTGTCGCCCCCTCCCTCCTTGACACTGCCCCGTCACACCCTCCCAAAGCCTCCTGTCTCCCCCTCACTCTGCCCCCTGTCAACCCCTCCCTTCATGACACTGCCCCCTGTAACCCCCTCTCTCAGCCCCCTGTCACCCCCTCACTCTGGCTGCAGCATGCCCCTCTCACTCTGCCCTGGTCACCCCTTCACTAAGCCCCCTGTCACCCCCTCCGTCCCTGACACTGTCACCCCCTCACTAAACCCCTGTCACTCAGCACTCAGCCCCTGTCACCCCCTCATTTTCTCACTCTGACACCCCCTCACTCAGCCCCCTGTCGCAGCTCTTTTCTCGCTCTGTCCCTGACACCTTGCCCCCTCCCACTCAGCCCCCCTGTCACCGGCTCCTTCTCTCCTCTGTCCCCTGTCACCCCCCTCACTCAGCCCCCTGTCACCCCCCTCTTTCCCTCACTCTGTCCCCTGACACCCTCACTCAACCCCCTGTCACCCCTTCTTTCTCATTCCTGATTTCCCCTGTCATCCTCCTCTCACTCTGGCCCTGTCACCCCTCCCTTCTCTCACTAAGCCCCTGTCACCCCTCTCACTGGGCCATCGCCTCCCTCCACCTCTGTCACCCCCTCACTCAGCCCCCTGTAACCCCCTCACTCAGCCCGTCACCCCCTCCGTCCCTCACGCTGTCCCCTGTAACCCCTTCACTGAATCCCCTGTCACCCCCTACTTCCCTGACTCTGTCCCCTGTCACCCCCCTCATTTCTCCTCTCTGTCCCCTGACACCCCTTACTCAGCCCTCTGTCGCTCTTTTCTCACTCTGTCCCCTGACACCCCCCCTCTCACTCAGCCCCTGTCACCCCCCCTCTTTCCCTCACTCTGTGCCCTGTCCTCCTCAATACCTGTCCTTGCTAACTTTCTCGTCTGTCCTGTCAATCTCCTCGGGCCCTGTCACCCCCCTCAACTCCCCTCACTAAGCCCCCTGTCGCCCTCTCACCAGGCCCCCTGTGACCTCCTTCCTTAACTCTCCCTGTCACCCCTCACTCAGCCCCCTGTCACCCCCTCCCTCCCTCACTCTGTAACCCCCTCACCCAGCCCCATCACCTACTCCATTCCTCACTCTGTCCCCTGTAACCCGTTCACTGAACCCCCTGTCACCCCCTACTTCCCTGACTCTGTCACCCCCTCATTCAGCCCCGTCACCCCCTCCTTCCCTCATTCTGCCCCCTGTCACCCTCTTCCTCCCTGACTCTGCCACCTGTCACCTCAACCACCTGTCACCCCCTCCTTCCCTAATTCTCACGCTCCCCACTCATCTTCATGTCACACTCCCTCCTCCAACCCTGCCACATTCAACCTGTCACACTGACACCTCTAATCCTGTCACACAACCCCATTACTCTGCCACACTCACCCTGTCAATTAACCCCCTTAATCCTGTCAACTACACCTCTGCTTGCCTTTCACATTCACTCCAATAATGCCATATTCAACCCATCCCTGTGATACTCACCTCCCCAACCATGCCACATTCACCCTGTCACATAAACGATTTAATTTTGTCACGTTTACCTCCCCTCACACTGTAACACTCCCGCCTCCAACCAGGGCCAGATAAAGAGCCCAGTGGGCCTGGTGCTGACAATTATGATGGGGCCTAATTACAGAGTCTTATCGACAAAAAACACTAAAACAGTCATACCTCTCAATCCGTTATGTATCTGGGAGACATGGGGACACAGATATTTGGGGACACTGGGAGACATGGGGACACTAGGGACACAGAGACATGGGAACACTGAGACACTAGGGACACTGGCTGGGAGACATGGGGATACTGAGACACTGGCTGGGAGACATAGGGACACTGGGAGACATGGGGACACAGACATTTGGGGACACTGGGAGACATGGGGACACAGACACTGGGAGACTAGGGGACACTGAGACACTAGGGACACATGGAGACACTGTGTCCCTAGTGTCTCCAAGTCCCAATGTGTATCCCTATGTCCAACAAGCATCCCCATGTCTCACAGTGTCCTCTGTTGTCTCAGTGTCCCCATGTTTCCCAGTGTCCCCAACTGTCTCAGTGTCCCCACATCTCCCAGTGTCTCAGTGCCTGCTGCCTTTCCCCCATCCTTCACATACCTGAGCTGTAGTCTGTCTCTGCAGGCTGGGAGCTGCTGTCAGGACTCTCTGTGCTGTGTAGCTGCTCCCCCGTGGATCAGTGAGTAGAGGGAGGCAGGTCCATCAGCCCCTATGTTAATCCGGCCCTGCCTCTAATCATGTCACAGTTGCCCTCCCTCATACTAACACTCACTCCCCAACCCTATCTCATTCACCCCCTCATCTTGTCAAACTCACCCTGCCAGTTTCCCCTTTTCACCCTTTCACAGTCACCCTTGAAGACAATCCTCATACACACAAAGTCATAAAACATAGCTTAAGAAAAGAAAAAGTTACCTGTGCTCTCTCCTTAATCCCTATGTATATTTAGACAAATGGAGGTCATTTAGTTGGTCCAATGGCCATTGGAGGGAATGCCCGTCTGCCAACATCAAGGCAGACCCCCCTAAGCGGGTCCTAACACTGACCCTTCAAGCTGCTTCCTTGAGCTACTGGCAAAGACATCTCTAATGAGACAGAGAGGGGTATTTTTTATTTTTTCAGGAAGAAAGTCCCAGACGAGGACTGAAACTTTGAAGCAGCTTTTTTAACATATGGATTAATGCAATTTCACCTTTTTAATAATTTTTTGGAAATCCGTGAGTGCTGATCATTCTCTATTGGTATATATATATATATATATATATATATATATATATATATGCATACACACAGTGGGACCTCGGTTTTAAGGCGTTCTCCGGGACTTTTCTTATTGCGAACAATTTGTAAACCAAAACGCGGTTTCCCATAGGAATGCATTAAAAACCAATTAATCCATTCTGGAGGTCAGAAAAAAGTCAAAATTAACTGGCATGGAAACTAACCCACAATGCAAAACACACAATAAAAGGCATGCAAACAACGAAGCTCAGCTTTCCACAGCTCTACAGCTTTCCACAGCTTGAGACTGCTGCAAACAATTTCCAGAATGGCTCCAAAACTCGATGCAAAAGCAACTCCACAGGCTCCAGCATGCAGGGGGCGGTGGTATAAACCTCCCAGGTGCAATGCATCCTGGGGAAACTTGCTTTGTATTGCGAAAATCATTTGTAAACCAAGGCATTATTTTCAATGGATTTTCATTTGTAAACCGAAAATTATGTTAACCGAAGCGTTTGTAAACCGAGGTCCCACTGTATATATATATTATATGCATACATACATACATATACAATCTATTGGGAAGCACGTGTAAAGGAATTTAGAATGTGTTTTAGAACATTGTTTTCTTATCTGTAACTTTATTATTTTGAAACTTATTTTTTTAAAATCCCAACCAAAATGATCATTTTTCAAATAACCCCTTCACACTGGCACTTATGTATACATGACTGCCATGCTATACAACCTACCCAGCAATCATGTATAAATGATTAGCAAATTGTGCCATAACGCAGCGACACAGGGAGCTGCAACAATGCAAGCCTCTGAAGATGAATACAGAGATTACATCTCTATATCCAAAGCTGCAAGCTTGCCCTTCAATATACGTTCAGCTTTTCATGCACACACAAGGAAACCCCTATTTTTTTTCACTCATGGTGTTAGTGGTTGGGCCTCATGTTTGAATTTCGCCTAAGGGCTCGCAAAGTCTAGAGCCGCCCCTGACTTAAAGGTAGCCGCCCCTGACTCAATGTAATAGAGCAGCAGGTAATACTAGCAGAATGCTTGGTTGTATGTTTAACCCCTTAAGACCGCAGTCAAATGTACAAGTTGTGTTCAAAACAAAACGTAAACAAAACCTGGCATTTGCGCTGTATGTCTGTCCAACCGTAATTCACCTCTTTCATATTAAATGCACCCACCCTTATTATATATCATTTTATTCAGGGGAAACAGTGCTTTTGTTTAACATCAAATATTTAGGTATGGAACATAATTTAATATGAAAAAAATATAAAAAAATGGGAGAAAAGAATTTTTTAATTTTTTTTTAGTTCTACGTGACATTTTAACTGTGAATGTCAAAATACTGTTTGCTTTTACTGCAGGAACATACACATATTTGTATTAAGCTATGTCTCACATGTAAAACAGTACCCCCTATGTACAGGTTTTATGGTGTTTTGGGAAGTTACACTGTCAAATATAGCGTGTTACATATTTCAGTTTTTTCACATTGAAATTTGCCAGATTGGTTACGTTGCCTTTGAGACCACATGGTAGCCCAGGAATAAGAATTACCCCCATGATGGCATACCATATGCAAAAGAAGACAACCCAAGGTATTGCAAATGGAGTATGTCCAGTCTTTTTTAGTAGCCACTTGGTCACAAACACTGGCCAAATTTAGTGTTAATATTTGAAAATGCAAAAAACTAATTTGAACGCAAATTTTGGCCAGTGTTTGTGACTAAGTGGCTACTAAAAAAGACTGAACATACCCCATTTACAATACCCTGGGTTGTCTACTATTGCAAATGGTATGCCATCATGGGGTAATTTTCATTCCTGGGCTACCGTACGGTCTCAAAGGCAACTTTGCGAATTTTAATGTGAAAAAACTGAAATGCAAGCCTTATATTTGACTCTGTAACTTTTGAAAACACCATAAAACCTGTACATGAGGGGTACTGTTATACTCGGGAGACTTCGCTGAACACAAATATTAGTGTTTCAAAACAGTAAAACGTATCACAACAATTATATCGTCAGTGTAAGTGCCATTTGTGTGTGTAAAATGCAAGAACTGTCACTGACGATATTGTCATTGTAATACATTTTACTGTTTTCAAACACTAATATTTGTGTTCAGCGAAGTCTTCCGAGTAAAACAGTACCCCCCATGTACAAATTTTATGGTGTCTTGGAAAGTTACAGGGTTAAATATAGTGCAAAAAAATTTAATTCCCTGAACTTTTGGCCTGGGTTGTCAGGCAGGTCTTGCAAATTGTAATTAATAAAATGACCTAATTATGTAAAATGATTACATAAATATATACTGTAACAGAGTGTTGGGGATGATGGTGGTCAGGGGTGTATATCTGGCACCCAGACTTTTGCACAGCCACTATCCTGACATGTGGGTAAGCACATGCAGCCCCAGGGAAAGTTAAGTTTAAATGTAGGTTTTATTCCTCTGTTGTTATTTGGGTCCCAGCGGTGGAGTATTCGGAAGAGCAGGGTGGGCCGATTCTCCACCCACTGTCAGAGTGGCTGTGCATGAGTCCAGCCCAGGTTTTCTAAAGAGTTCTGGCTCACTGCCTAACAAAGTCATTAGCCTCACCTGTAGGGGCTGTGAGCAGCTATATAACTGCAGTTAAAGCAGGGTGAAGTGAGGGAAGTGTTTTGTGGAGAAAGAAGGGTTGATGTTTATTGTATCCTGTTACTTCATAACAACAGACAATAAACAGGTCAGATGCCTTTTTGAAACTGGACTTTGTCTTGACCTGGTTTTCTTACCCTAGAGGGCTGTGCGGTTGCCAAAAGATCCTGGACAAACACACACATGAAAGTAAGTTTGTCACAATATGCAGAATTATTATATGTATTAAGGCAATTTGCCTGCATTTGTGGGAGGTGCTGGTTTTCTACCCCTAGCCTACTTAAGGCACTCCCCTTGCCTGGCTCCTTACCGTTCGAGGTCAGCGTTGAATGAGGATCCACTTCCGGGTTCTCTCAGACTCCATCTTGGTTTCAGTATCCAGGAGGTTTCACCACGTTAAGCTGTGTCCAGGAATCCTGTTCAGGCCTTTCCGCCCGTCCAGCTTCTTCTGACTCCGTTCTCCGTTGTAGATCGCGTCCCAGGGACTCCTAAACCGTAAGTCAGACCTTCCTGTCACGCCAGGACTGGTTCCCACGGCGTACGGTACAGCACGGGTCCTCGCTTTACGGCTTTTCCCTGGTTATGACACGAATGTTTCAAGCCATTCGCGGGCTTTTCATTCGTACGGTCATTCGGCTGAACATGTTTTAAATCGTTCAATAGTCATTTCGCATATCCTATTCATGTTATTTAAACGAATGTTCATTCGGTTGTTTTGCCGTTCGGCAAATTTTACATACGCTCATACACGCTTTGGTTCGCATAAATCATACGGTTAAACTATTCTAACTTCTGTGTTCCCCTCACATTTGCTTTCGGCTGTTCTGTGTGTTCACGTATAATCCTTTCATGAATTATATTCACCAATTCATGTGTATATAACATTCGGTTAAAGTATTGCTTGCTTAAATAGATTATTGTTGATTACTTTTAACAAATTGTCAGTATTGTATTACGTCCACAAATCAAGTCCACTTCTCTGTGTATACCATTTGACTCCCACGCTTTCAGGGGTCTGCATTACTTATCCATTTATACGAATGGACTCAGCCTATGTTACAAGCCTCATTTCTGGGTTATTAATACAACATATACAAGGATAGGTTCATTTAAGCAATAATTCTCGGGTTGATACGTCTTTGCTATACATACATATCATATAGATATACATCACTTTACATCATGTTAAATCATTTTGGGGTATCCCTGCCTTTGGTCTTTCTGCTACATATCATACATAACGCTGTGTTAATTAGGCCATGACCTCATCCATGTCCCTTTCTATAAAACCAGTTACATTTCGGTACAGATCATTGAACTCCCACGCCAGGAGTTTTATAACTATCCATTTCATTTCAATTTACTCAGCCTACATTACAGGCCTCATTTCTCTGTCATGACGATGACACATAAGGCTTAAATCCTTTTGCATGCATACTCGGGTTGAATCACACGTACTGATCCAACCAATCATACGTCCCCTACACAGTCATATACATATGTATATAACCTACGTTTCATGTTTTCCTTTACACACCATTATCACGTAACACATAGATTGTTTGTACATAGGCCACGGCCTCCCTCAGATGTCTTATTCAAGCATGCAAACATTTCTGAGCCACTCATAGCTATTCCCATGGTATCAACATAATTTTATACATTGCTGCTACAGACTATAAGTCTGGTTCTTTTTACACCCCACACTCATCGTACTACTCTCTTTTACCCATTTTTAGGCTGTCGAGCTTATATAATTGCTCCACACGGTTTATTCCTGTGATTTATCATACTACCAGGTACGTACACCTGCTCATATGGTATTCTACCATACATTTCATTTCATCCCCCTAGTTTAGAGTACTGGCAATAGGGTCACAGGATTCCCAATAGGTATTTACCCCATCTTGGCTGTCGCCATTAGTTAGTGGTCCCGCGAGGCCAACACCCCGCCTCAAACGTTTCGGAGGCAAACACCCATCGGGCCACACGTTAGCTAGCCGCCTCGCATGTTGCAAAGAGAGGGCCTCACCTGTCACTCCCTTCCCCTGTTTTCTGTCGTACAGTCACCGAGAGGCCTAAAACTCCTGCCACTACGTCAAGTGGCCTCAATAACCCCTCGCGCCAACGCATAGATAGAGCCTCTCAAGCCGCTTGGCAATTAGTAGGGCCTCACCTGTCACCAAACAAGCATAATACTTTCGCCATCCGGCCTAGCTAGCCTGCCAGTACAATTTGGTGGTTCTATATACTAATTATTGTTTTATTTATAGTATGTCTCAGGAAGGGGTAGAGGATTTCTCCCTGCCTAGCACCCCGGCTAGAGCTGTCACTCCCACACAAGGAGGAGAGCTAGCTAGTCCAGCATCAATTAGATCCTGGACAATCCCGCGCATAACCACGGAATTAAGGAGACGACAAATCCCCTACCCCGCTACAGCAAGGAAGGCAGAACTTTTCAAACTGCTACGCACATCAACCAATAACATGGAAGCCGGGGAAGGATCTAGCCAGTCCAACCCAGGGGACATACATGCCATGTTATCCTCACTCATGGCATCCATGGGCAAGGTCAACTCCAGGCTGGAGAAACTTGAGTCGGTCACCACGGCCCTCACTCTAGCAGGGCCACCCGCGGCTGCGGTACAAACACCAGCCTTGCCATTAGTCGCTCCAGCCAGCCCCCTGGATGACCAGGAAGTTAGCCCGGCCCACATGATACCTGAGCATATCAAAAGGGATATCCTGGAAGGTAAAGACGTCAACCTGGCTTCCCTGTTGATTGCCTCCCAGGACATTGTGGAACATAAGACGTATGCTTATGATGATGTTTCTGTTATTGTCAGATCTAGGGATGCCCGCCTGAACAGGAAACTGACTATCCCTGAATTTGTACTAGCGTTTGGTATTTACAGGGATGTCGTCTGTGCGGTTTATCCCAACAGAAGAGAGGAGTTTGATCTCTATATGCACAAGCTGGTAGACCTGGGCAACAAATATGGTGGTTCAGCATTCTATGACTACCATAGGTCTTTTTCTGCAAAAGTGGCTGGAGCCTTCTCCCAGTACGGTACACGATCCAACTGGGGAAGGATTGATACCGTCTTATTCTGCAGACACTTTGCAGGTCTAAGAACACCAGCTTGTGCATACTGCTCCTCCACAGCCCATACTACAAATTTTTGTCCCAACACGGCAGACGGACATGCCTCCACACAAGGAACTAGTTCCTCTGGGGATCCAGGGAAACTATCCAAAGACAAATTGGGACGCCCAATCAAGTTTCTGGGCAAGTCCCAGATATGTAATAATTTCAATGTTGGGTCTTGTAATTACAGTGGATGTAGACTATTGCATGTCTGTTCAAAATGTTTTAGGGCACATGCTAAGACCATGTGTCCAAATAAAATGTATTCTAAGCCTTACCTTACGTCCATTAATATGCCAGTATTCACAGCATTGATGTCTCAGCACCCATCTAGACACCTGGTAGATTTTCTTATTTCTGGTTTAACAGAAGGCTTCCACACAGGTATCCTACACATACCAGCTGGCACTCTGGAATGCCCAAACCTACAATCCGCCCAACACAACCCCACAGTGGTTGACACCCTCATAAACCAAGAAGTGGAGGAGGGCTTTGTATTGGGGCCTTTTAGAACTCCCCCATTCACAGAATGGCGCACCAACCCTATTGGTATTGTCACAGGGAAATCTTCCCAAAAACACTCATCATTGACTTATCGGCTCCCCACTCATCGGCCAACCCCAGTCTTAATTCCCTCATACCCTCTGAGGAATTCTCTCTGCAATACACCACCATAGATCACGCCATTACAGCCATCATACAAGCAGGGGTGGGAGCCTGGCTCAGTAAGACCGACATTACTAACGCCTTCAAATTACTCCCTATCCACCCCACACTGTGGCACCTGCATGGCATCAAGTGGTCCGAGAACTACTATTTTTTCTCCCGGTTAACTTTTGGGTCCAAAAGTAGCCCAGCTATTTTCGACACATTTGCCGAAGCACTATGCTGGTTACTATTGAACATAGCCGGATGCCCTACAGTATTACATTACTTGGACGATTTCCTACTGGTCGAGGAGAATACTGCACCTCCCACTAGCCTCAAAGCTACCACTAAGCTGTTTGAACAACTAGGTGTACCCATCTCCCCAAAGAAAACAGAAGGGCCAGACACGGTTATCACTTTTCTGGGTATCCAGTTAGACTCTGCCACAATGCAAGCAAGCCTACCTTACGAAAAGATAGACAATATTCTCACTTACATAAACAACTACCTACAGCTCGGCACTTGCAACTGCAAAGAACTACAGTCCCTGCTGGGGTCACTAAATTTTGCA
>OW240916.1:75141368-75256138 GCA_933207985.1 Pelobates cultripes | reverse complement strand
GAGCGGCTCGGCCACGCTACAGGGAAGGTGAGTACCAACTGCAGCCGCCTGAGCGCTCTTAACAGAGCGCTCAGGCGGCTGCAGAATTTAAAGGGCCGGCGTATAACACGCACCCACGATTTCTCCCCTATTTTCAGGGAGAAAAAGTGCGTGTTATACGCCGATAAATACGGTAATTGATTGAGGAGGCTCTCTCTTACAGCTCACCACAGACATGTTTCAACCTCTTCTGCCAGATATCTCTGATATATTGTGGGTAGTGATGTCGCGAACACTAAATTTTCGGTTCGCGTATGGCGAACGCGAACTTCCGCAAATGTTGGCGAACCGCCATAGACTTCAATGGGCAGGCGAATTTTAAAACACACAGGGACTCTTTCTGGCCACAATAGTGATGGAAAAGTTGTTTCAAGGGGACTAACACCTGGACTGTGGCATGCCGGAGGGGGATCCATGGCAAAACTCCGATGGAAAATTACACAGTTGATGCAGAGTCTGCTCTTAATCCATAAAGGGCATAAATCACCTAACATTCCTAAATCACAATGGATATGGATTGACACCTGACATATGACATATTGACACCTTGACATATGGATTGACACCTGTCCTCAGAGCCCCTGATGCACACGGACCCAGAGCAGAATAGGGACTGTTCCCCCTACATAGGGTCACTTGGCAGATATGGATTGACACCTGTCCTCAGAGACCATGATACACACTGACACAGAGCAGAATAGAGACTGTTTCCCCTACATAGGGTCACTTGGCAGATATGGATTGACACCTCTCCTCAGAGCCCCTGATACACACCGACACAGAGCAGAATAGAGACTGTTCCCCTACATAGGGTCACTTGGCAGATATGGATTGACACCTGTCCTAAGGATCCCTGATACACACTGACACAGAGCAGAATAGTGACTGTTCCCCCTACATAGGGTCACTTGGCAGATATGGATTGACACCTGTCCTAAGGATCCCTGATACACACTGACACAGAGCAGAATAGGGACTGTTCCCCCTACCATAGGGTCACTTTGGCAGATATGGATTGACACCTGTCCTCAGAGATCATGATACACACTGACACAGAGCAGAATAGAGACTGTTCCCCCTACATAGGGTCACTTGGCAGATATGGATTGACACCTGTCCTAAGGATCCCTGATACACACTGACACAGAGCAGAATAGGGACTGTTCCTCCTACATAGGGTCACTTGGCAGATATGGATTTACACCTGTCCTCAGAGCCCCTGATACACACTGACACAGAGCAGAATAGGGACTGTTACACCTACATAGGGTCACTTGGCAGATATGGCGTGGTCGTGGGAGGAGGATGACTTTCACCTCTTCCCCTGTTAGATTCCCGTTGTGCTGTGACATCACCCTTATACGCTGTGTAAAGCATACTTTTAAATTTATTTTGCAAATGCTGCATCCTTTCCGACTTGTAATTCGGTAACATTTCCACCACTGTTTGCTTATACCGGGGGTCTAGTAGCGTGGACACCCAGCACAGGTCGTTCTCCTTCAGCCTTTTTATACGAGGGTCCCTCAACAGGCACGACAGCCTGAAAGACCCCATTTGAACAAGGTTGGATGCCGAGCTACTCATTTCCCGTTCCTCCTCCTCACACAGAGCAGAATAGGGACTGTTCCCCCTACACTTGGCAGATATGGATTGACACCTGTCCTAAGGGTCCCTGATACACACTGACACAGAGCAGAATAGAGACTGTTCCCCCTACATAGGGTCACTTGGCAGATATGGATTGACACCTGTCCTCAGAGACCATGATACACATTGACACAGAGCAGAATAGAGACTGTTCCCCCTACATAGGGTCACTTGGCAGATATGGATTGACACTGTCCACAAGGACAAGCTGCAGGCTTCCTGGCAGGGCCCATACAAGGTGGTAGAGCAGGTTTGTGATACCACCTTTGTGATCGGTGCGGTCACAGGCACGGGAGGCAAGTGCATGCTCCATGTGAACATGCTCAAGCCATACCACGAGCGCACGGAAGAGGTAACCGCGATCTGTGCACCTTCCACTGAAGATTATGATAATTTGCCACTCCCAGATCTCCTAGACCTAGAGGACTAGAGCGGAGACCTGGGAGAAGTACAGCTAGGAGAACGGTTAGACCCCCAGGAGCGAACCCAGGTCCAAAGACTAATCCAGGGCAAGGGGGCCACATTTTCCAACCTACCTGGGTACAGTCCGTTAACCACTCACAAAGCTGAAACCCTAGACCAGACCCCCCTTCGCCAAACCTGAAGCAGTTAAAGAAAATATTCAGAAAGAAATTGAGGAAATGATGCAGTTAGGGGTGATAGAACACTCTGACAGCCCCTGGGCCTCCCCAGTAGTACTAGTACCGAAACGGGACGGCACGACCCATTTCTGTGTAGACTACCGGAGGCTAAATGATAAAACAACCTCAGACGCCTCGTCTATGCCCCGGATAGACGAGCTCCTAGACAAAATGGCCAGAGGCCAGTACCTCACCACAATAGATCTGTGCAAGGGGTACTGGCAAATTCCATTAGCCGAGGACGCCATCCACAAGTCGGCATTTGTCACCTCGTTTGGCCTGTATCAGTTTAAGGCCATGCCATTCGGGATGAAGAATGCCCCGGCTAACTTTCAGAGGATGGTAGATCGGCAACTGGATGGGTTTCAGGAGTATGCCTGTGCCTACTTGGATGATATAGCCATTTTTAGCTGCTCCTGGCCATAACACCTGACCCACATAGGAGCCGTACTAGACCGGATTAGGGAGGCCGGACTGACCCTAAAGCCCAGTAAGTGCCATATAGAAACGCGTAAAAACCTCCCCAAGATAGTAGTATGGGCCCCAGTGTGTGAACAGGCCTTCCAACAGCTCAAGACGGCGTTCATTAAATCACCTGTACTTTCTGCTCCTGATCCAGCTAAATGCTTTCTCGTCCATACAGACGCTTCTATGTTTGGATTGGGAGCAGTACTGAGCCAAGTCGGAGCAGATGGCGGCGAGCAACCAGGGGCTTATCTAAGCTGGAAACTTTTGCCCAGGGAAGTAGATACACTGCCATTGAAAAGGAGTGCCTGGTGGTGGTGTGGGCCCTCAAAAAGCTGCAACCTTACTTGTATGGACAACCGTTTACCTTACTCACAGATCACAACAAATTTGGGGCACGGCGCGTGCAATCTAATGTGCCACCAGATAGGAGTGGTGTGTTTAGTACTATTTTTATCAGTTTAATCCCTGTTATGTCCCCTATCCGTTGATGTGGAGCAAGGCGCAGCAGCAGAAGAGGACTCAGCCGAGGAGGTTATGGAAGAGGATGGAGTAGGAGGAGTAGAGGAGGTGGCAGCAGGCCTGCCTGCAAGTCATGGCGGTGTCACCAACTCCTCTGCAAAGACACGCATTCCATGCTTGGCAGCCGTCAGCAGGTTTGCCCAATGCGCAGTGTAGGTGATATACCTGCCCTGACCATGCTTTGCAGACCAGGTATCAGTGGTCAGATGGACCCTTGCCCCAACACTGTGTGCCAGACATGCCATTATTTCCTTTTGCAAAATCGAGTACAGGTTGGGGATTGCCTTTTGTGAAAAGAAATTTCGTCCGGGTACCAGTGAGTGAGTGGTGGCACTGGGCACAGTATCCACTGTGAGCCTGACACACCCGCTGGCAGACAACTAACTGCTATTCAATCTATAACAGTGAAAAAAGTTTTTCGTTTTTAAATGCAAGCTATTGTGACACCAGTGAGTGAGTGGTGGCACTGGGCACAGTATCCACTGTGAGCCTGACACAGACACTGGCAGACAACTAACTGCTATTCAATCTATAACAGTGAAAAAGTTTTTTGTTTTTAAATGCAAGCTATTGTGACACCAGTGAGTGAGTGGTGGCACTGGGCACAGTATCCACTGTGAGCCTGACACAGAAGCTGGCAGACAACTAACTGCTATTCAATCTATTACAGTGAAAACATTTTTTTTTAAATGCAAGCTATTGTGACACCAGTGAGTGAGTGGTGGCACTGGGCACAGTATCCACTGTGAGCCTGACACACCAGCTTTAAGGACACTGACTGCTATTTAATCTATTACAGTGAAAAAAGTTTTTGGTTTTTAAATGCAAGCTATTGTGACACCAGTGAGTGAGTGGTGGCACTGACTGGGCAAATGGGCACAGTATCCACTGTGAGCCTGACACAGAAGCTGGCAGCAGTGGCAGACAACTAACTGCAATTACATTACACAGAAAAAAAAAAAGCAGACTGATGTTCTAACCCTAAAAAGGGCTTTTTGGGGTGCTGTCCTTACAGCAGAGATCAGATGAGTCCTTCAGGACTGTAGTGGACGCTGTATACCCTAACCTAGCTATGCATTTCCCTATCTAATCAACAGCAGCTACACTTTCCCTCCTCTCACTAAGCATGCAGCTTGAGAATGAATCTAAAATGGATGCCTTCCAGGAGGTGGGAGGGTCTGCTAGGGAGAGTGTGCTGCTAATTGGCTGGAATGTGTCTGCTGACTGTGAGGTACAGGGTCAAAGTTTACTCAATGATGACGAATAGGGGGCGGATCGAACCGCGCATGTGTTCGCCGTCTGCGGCGGACGCGAACACGCTATGTTCGCCTGGAACTGTTCGCCAGCGAACCGTTCGGTGCATCACTAATTGTGGGCTATTGACAAAGCACATCAAGCACTTAGGGCACGGATGATGGAAGGGAATCCGCCTAGAAATGTGATTGTACAGACTAATTTTTATTCCACCAAAGAGGCTATCATTAAGAGGTGCAGTAGCTTGGAGGCCTCTTTCAACGGCAAGTATTGCAAGTATTTCAAGACCTATTACTCAGAAGTGGCAAAATCAAAGCCAACCAATGCTTACACAACATTCAGTTTGCTTGGGTCATTCATTTAAATTACTTGATTTTAAGAACAGCATGATATCTTTCCTCCTGCCCTCTGTAGACCCTCTGTAATTTTTGCAGTCCCTTGGATTTTACATTGACAGACAATTTTGTTCCTTATTTACAGTCTGCCCCACTATTGCAGTATCTGCCAAAAGATTTGCCTTGTAATCGGAGAAACTTCAGACACTTCTCAAATTATTTTATGGCTGGATGCCTGGATCCTGATAATTCCCAGAGTTTTCCCAGAGGACCATGGTGGTACCGAAGGGTTTGTTAAAGTACAGAGAACTATTATATATCACTCACCAGTGGTATTTATTTTGTGTGGATTCCACAATTGATTTGTGTTCTTCGCTTGAATGTCATGGCCCTGTTATTATCTTGAGGACTTCTGATGGGCCATTTTTATTGCACAAATTATGACACTCCATCTTATTGCTTTGTGCTTACTAGCGCTGCTGTTCCCCACATTCAGCTTTGCGTTCAGCCACTGTCAGGGTTGCTGGTCCTCCAGTATTCTCCCAGATGCTACATGCTCTCTCAACCGGTCCTTTTACTGAATAACACATTAACCAGAAAGAATCTGGCATGCTCAGAAGGTTTAATGGATTGGCATGATATAGTTTTGTACTAGCCATTAGTGATGTCCCGAACGGTTCGCCGAACGGTTTGCTGAACAGTTCGCCACGGATGGCGAACATAAACATACACTTTGACCCTGTACCTCACAATCAGCAGACACCTTCCAGCCAATAAGCAGCAGACCCTCCCTCTCAGACCCTCCCGCCTCCTGGACAGCATCCATTTTACATTCATTGTGAAGCTGCATTCTTAGTGAGCTGTCCGGGAGGTGGGAGGGTCTGGGAGGGAAGGTCTGCTGCTGATTGGCTGGAATGTGTCTGCTGACCGTGAGGTACAGGGTCAAAGTTTATGTTTATGTTCGCCGTCCGCTGCGAACCGTTTGGCGAACAAAGATGAACATCTGGAACGCAAAGATGACGACAAGTTTTAATAGCAAGCAAGCTGCCTATTTATAATGTCCTGTCCCACTTATTGTTGTCCTGATGTGGTTCTAGTTATCCCAATAGCACATTATTTTACATTTAGTTTCTCTTGCATCTGACTCTTGGCTTGCTTATCATTACTAGTTACCTCTGTACTCTTTTGACCTTGGCTTGTTTACTGTTTGTTCTGTTTTTTCCAATGCTTGACATCGGCTATTACTCTGACAATGTCCACCGTTAGCCTGGCTCCTACTGGTTCACAGCTAGTCTCTTCTTTGTTGTGACAGACATACATGCTACTGTTAAATTTGGCTTGGCCTATTGTTTTTTTTTTTTTTTTTGTCTTTTTCAAACAAACAAACAAGCAAACAAACAAGGATATAACTAAAATAATGATAAAGTTAAAGTTAACTAACAAAAAAATTACAAAATACACAAAATCCCAGGGGGGAAAACAATGGAAAAATTGGAGATTAAACAGAAAAAACAGTGTTGCTTAATTGGGATCCAGATTACAAGTGATCCCAGATCCCGACCCCCTTCACTGTCACTTTACTTTGGAAGATGCTGGGATAAAATGGTTTGTCTATTTGTGGAAATGATACTCCGTCATTAGCTTCCCAGACTTGCAGCGTAATTCATCCCTGTATTGTGTGTGTGTGTATATATTTATTTCCTGTCCTTACGTGTTTTATACCCCACCTCCTATAGACTGTAAGCTTGTTTGAGCAGGGTCCTCTTCAACCTATTGTTCCTGTAAGTTTTCTTGTAATTGCCCTATTTATAGTTACATCCCCCTCTCATAATATTGTAAAGCGCTATGGAATCTGTTGCTATTATTGCTATATAAATGGTAATAATAATAATATAATTATTATATATATATATATATATATATATATATATATATATATACATATTATCCTTGCACTCTGGCTAATAAATTACATACCGGGTGCTTGAAGTCCTAGGGAAAATTCAAATATCCAAATTGTAGCAGGTGACCAGCACTCACGAATTCATGAAAGGGTTAAAACATCCAAAGTTTAATGAGAAAAATTAAAAAATTGTTGACAGCTCAACGTTTCAGTCCTCCTCTGGGACTTTCATCAGGAACAAACATTGTTCCTGATGAATGTCCCAGAGGAGGACTGAAAAGCTGAGCTGTCAACAATTTTTTTATTTTTCTCATAAAACTTTGCTGGTCACCTGCAACAATTTGGGGATATATATATATATATATATATATATATATTTGATCACTTTATAAAGCTACTTAGTTAAAAAAAAAAAAAACAGTATCGCATGATTTTGCAATATTCTGATTGCATAAACTAGTTAGGTAAACGCCCCTTTTTGCATGATTATAATAGCTTAGATTTTTTTAAATTTTGTCAGATACCCCTACTGTAGGTGGACGCATTGCGCAGTGACTTTCCTGACTAAACTAAGACTCCAGACAAAGGGTGAAAAATGGGGCTTCCCAGCCGTAATTGTGCTTACCTAGATGTAGTTTGTAACGGCACCCCCAGACATAAAAGGGGTTAAAAGCCGTTTAGGAGATATTCCCTTCCAGATATACAGGCAGCTACTGTAGACACCAATCCACCAAACCGGAGAAGCATACGAATGCTCTCAAACATACGAATGCTGTAAACAGCCGAATAGGAAAAACATACGAAAGGTTTACACTCCTAGCAGTCGAACTGGAACAGCATACAATAAATCCCCCCCCAAGAACGAGACAAGGCTCCGTTTTGAGGGTCAAGCAGGAACAGACAGAGCTGTGGGTTTTTTGTTCTTATATACACATTCTTACGCATTAGTACCACCCACAGGGTTTTGTAAAACAACCAATAAACACATACAATACACTAAGACACTCCCACACAAAATCCTCCCCTCTGCCTGTGATACAATTACCTTACACAATGGGTTAATGTAATTATCACAGGCAGAGAAATACAGTTTTTCCACATTATTCATAACTTTAAAAGTATACATCACATTCACATAATACAGAATCAGCATACTCCAAATACAAACATATGTCAAAATCATCCAAATTGGTCTAATGGTTCAAAAGGTAGATTGAAGTCCTTTGTGACCAAATGAAGCATGGCTTTTCTTCCCAAAACCAGTATCTCCAATTATCTCCAAGGACAGAGACAAAACTCCACTGAACACATGGTAGCAAAAGACAATAAAATACATAAAAATATACAACTGTGCAGCTATTGCATAAAACAGGTACATTCAACATATCCCATAGCTTAGATCTGAGCGCACATTATTACTGAATGGCGCTCAGATATCATACATACAGTTCAATTGCCATGGAGCCAAAGTCTTTCCCATAGTCTTTCAATATATGAATGGGCTCCATGGCATAGCTCTCTGGGGTATTACTATTCAAATAGGGCAAGTACCGAATGCCCCAGCTTTCATGTCTTTACAGGGGAAAATCAAGCGTTTCAACATGGGACCATAGTGTAAAGGCAGCAGGCGGGCAACCAGGCTCCTCCAATGCAAAGTGGCGAGATTGGTCTCATCACATAGTTCTACAATAAATTAATCAGTGCTGCATTTCTTTATTCTTGTAAAAGATTGTAATTAGAAAGATTATACTATATTAACCTTAATAACTTGTAATTGTAATTATAAATATAATAATTAGTGATGTCCCGAACGGTTCGCCACGGTTCCCCACGAACGGTTCGCTGTGGACTCCAGTCAGCAGACACATTCCAGCCAATCAGCAGCACACTCTCACTCCCAGACCCTCCCACCTACTGGACAGCTCACTAAGAATGCAGCTTCAAAATGGATGCTGTCCAGGAGGTGGGAGGGTCTGCTGCTGATTGGTTGGAATGTGCCTGCTGACTGGAGTCCGTGGCGAACAATTCGCGAACCGTTCGGCGAACCGTTCGGGACATCACTAATTATAATGTTATGTCCTTAATAAAGTACCTTTTATTATTTAACCCACTCAATTTGTGCCACATCCTGCATCCTTGAAACTTATAAGATAAAGCAAAACAATCCTTTATCTAGTAAAGACCTCTTTCATCATATCCATGATCTAACTCAGGAACTTTACTCATTTGTAGGAGGTAAGGAAAATGTCTGGCCTCATCATCTTGAAGACCTTTGTATACAGGGGTCATATCAAAAAGGTCTCATTTTTTTATTTATATGATTATGTCTGTGCACTGGGACCTCTGTGTTGTATTGGATAGTGGGAACAAGATATAGGTAAGGAGTTAGATAGTGAGTCAGGGATATCTGGTAGCAGCCACCTGGGTACCATTTGCATTGCATCTCAGGAGGAGATGTATAAAGTTTTATTTAGGTGGTACACTATCATAGTCCACTTCAGGATGGGAAGACACCCCTGCTTATATAGCTACATAGTAGTTTACGTTAAAAAAGACTGAAGTTCAACCTTAAAACTAATTATTTTATGTTCTTGATACAAAAGAAGTAAAAAAAAAAGCCCAAATTGTATCTTTTCCAATTATGCCACAAAAGGGAACAAAATCCCCCTTGACTCCATAATGGCAATCAGATTTCTCCTTGGATAAACAACCTGTTCATATAGATATCAATTGTCTCCTTAAATATTCTGTTTATACATCCTCTGTATGTAAAGAATTCCACCTACCATACGAAGAACCCTTTCCTCTCCTGTAAGCGAGTTATGGTTTTGTGTTAAGTTTCTTACTCACAATATTAATCTCGGGTGGGGGACTGGTAGTGGGTGGTAGTGAGGTGATACGTAGCGTCTGTAATGGTGGGATATGGCCTGTTGTGGGGAGATATGGACTGTAGTAGGAGGGATTGGGGCTTTAGTGGAGGGTATGGGCTGTAATTGGCAGGTTTAGGAAATGTATGTGGGTAGAGGCTGTAGCAGGGTGGTGAGAGGCTACTGTTAAGCCAACCAATGTGAGTGCTCTGACAGGTAAAGGAAGAGACTGACAGCTTAGCCTCTACATTTACCTGTCACAGCACTCTGATTAGTTGGCTTGGAATGCAGAGGGCTCTGAGTCATTTTACACAGCGTGGGAAAGTTCTTTGGAATTTTCCCACGCTGTGTAAAATGACACAGAGCACTCTGATTGGTTGGATTCCAAGCCAACCAGAGTGCTGTGACTGGTGAATGTAAAGACTTCTATGCTGACAGATTTTATTAGTTTTTTGCCTAGATTAGGTGTTTTAAAAATAAATAAATAAAAAAATAATAAAATCTGTCAGCATTGAAGTTGCTATTTAGTGGATAAGTGAGTGAGCCAGATCTTGTGTATTGTATAAATTGGCCCCCTGCAGCACCCCATTTATGCATATTCAGGTGAGTGCAGCCAGCCCCCTGGTTTCAAATGTAGAGACTTACCTGTCAGTCTCTTTATTTACCTGTCACAGCACTCTCATTGGTTGACTTAAACCAACCAATCAAAGCGCTCTGAGCTAAATTGCAGGGCGTGCAAAGGCTTTATAAGCCTTTCCCCGCCCTGCAGAGCTCAGGCTGTGCAGTGCCCTTGCTGGGTAAACATGGAATATTTTTTTACCGGCTGATTTTATTTTTGGCACTAGGATTTTTCCTACGAGTATTATGGTTTATTTGCCCTTTTTTGTGGCTTTAAAAAGAAGGTTTTAGAAAAGAGAAGACTTCAAATAGTATTTTATTTATTTATTTACAGAGATTTAGATTTATGGTCTCCCCCTCACTATTTTTAGGGTGAGGGGTGCAGGTAGTACTTTAATTTTTTTGGGGGGTGGGGGGTGACTAGGGGCTTGAGGGACTATACTTAGTCCCCACCCATCACCCATGGGTGGGGGCCAGGTGGGAGGACAATATTTCATTTAGAGCCCCTACCCACTGCTCATGAGTGGGAGCCGGGGATGGGGAGGACAGTAGGTCCCCACTTATTGTAATTTAGGGCCCTCAAATAGGTCTCCCCCAATTTCATTTAGAGCCCCCACCCACTGCTCATGGGTGGGAACTGGGAGGAGGACAATAGAGACCCCCTTATTGTAATTTAGGGCCTCCACCCACTGCTCCAGAAATAGAAATAGATTTATACCAGAAATAGATTTATAAGGAAATTCATATATAAAGATAGTGGGGAAAATGACCAGACATCTTTTTACAAGAATAGAGTAACTAAAAGCTGGAATCACATCAACCAACATGAACATCATAGTTTTAATAACCAACAAGTAAAGACACCAAGAACTTTTAATGCTAAAAATCAGTCAAGAAAATCCAATGAGGACCTCTCTCAGACCTCTATAGAGAGAGCTTCGCCACCTCACCGTCGTCCTCCCATGGCTAATAAACCATCCTCTCCAACTGCCCCTATTGACACCAATAGAGATTTTTTAGGGAAGGGGAGAGACCGAAAAAGGGGAGACATAACAGAATTTTTTCAGCTGAGGTCTCAGACAAGAGATCCAAACAACAGATTTTCCCCCTTGAGGGAGTGGAATACACCAGGGAAAAGGAGAAGGATGAGTGGCAAAAGCTTCAGGAATGTAACGCTCGATAGATCACAAGAAGAAAAGTTAGGAGTTTTTAATATTTCTAACCTCATTTTAACTTCAGAAGAAATTTTTCTCTTAAACAAAGGGTTAAAATGTGTGCCAAACAAACCACCTAATTTATTTCAGTTATTTGTTGATGCTCAGAAATTCGTCAGAAAAATGTGTATCAAAAGTTTTTCATTTTTTTTCATTATAAAACAGAATGCTAATATCCAGAATGATTCCACTAGTAGTGGGAATACCATCTCTAAATTTAGCCCAAATTTTGAGAAACTTGGAAGAAATTTGAACAAGAAAGAGAAATCTAATAATTTAACACAGGAAGAAAAAAAAACCTTAAAGGACCACTCTAGGCACCCAGACCACTTCAGCTTAATGAAGTGGTCTGGGTGCCAGGTCCAGCTAGGGTTAACCCATTTTTTCATAAACATTTCCTCTAGTGGCTGTCTCATTGACAGCCACTAGAGGCGCTTGCGTGCTTCTCACTGTGATTTTCACAGTGAGAGCACACCAGCGTCCATAGGAAAGCATTATGAATGCTTTCCTATGTGACCGGCTGAATGCGCGCGCAGCTCTTGCAGCGCGTGCGCTTTCAGCCGGCGGGCGCTGGCTTTGTCTCCGCCTCATCCAATATCAGTGTGAGAGGGAACCTATTGCACATTGAACGCCATTAATGCATTAGGCCTTCCCCATAGGAAAGCACTGAATCTGGTAAACAGCCACTAGAGGCAGTCTGAATCCTGCAATGAAAACATTGCAGTTTCTCTAACACTGACCTAGGTACCTATAGTGTTCCTTAAGAATAGTTACTCCAGGTGTAAAATGCCTCATTGCAAAAGCACAAATTGAACAATGGGTAAAAGAAAGTTTCTTTCAAGATGAAGAACATCACCGAGACAAAGTGAAAGATAAACAGTCTGTATGTGCTAAATTACTTTTTGTAATTATTTAAATTTTTGCCTAGCAATTTAAAGTTAAAATGTCTATACACATAAGAAGAAAGGGATTAATTAGAAGTGTGTTTGTTATGTGAATATTTATGTTCAAAATATTCTATTTCTACCCAGACGATGCTACTCAATGTTTTGTTGCTAGATGTCAAGTTTAGATACACTGTGTAGGATTATAGCTAACACCGTTCTCGAAGGTTTTATCTTTGAAGATCCAACACCTTCATGTTGCATTTCACTAATTTCTATTTTTCTCTTTTTGCATCTCTAACATTGCTACTGACATGACATAGGTCAAATATTTAACACATTTTGTTTAGTTTACAGTCCTGGAAAAATCACAAGTCGTAGAGAAATAGATACTTTACTCAATGTTCTTTTCCATATTGTGTGGGCACCGTTTATTTAAACAAACTGTTGATTTCTTAAAATATAGTTTTGCGTTGCACAGTTGTCTTTCTGCTCTATCCCAGCATACTATAGTAGGTTGGCATATATTTCAATATGAAAACACATTTTATTTATATATATATATATATATATATATATATCTCTATCTATATCAAGCAAAGGTAAAAACCTAAATAACAGTCTACGATAATGGCTATGTTTTGAAAGGGAGATGATTAATGAGTGAACATAATATTATTATTATTATTATTATTATTATTATTATTATTATTATTATGTTATTTATATAGAGCCATCGAATTCATTTTGGATGTCTGTCACAAGCACACACAGAATTCTGGTGACAGGTGTCCAATGGCCATGTCACGCGTGCTGATAGGGATTCAATATGCATGTCTAGTATGAACAGAGCTGATCTTAGTCAGCCCAGACCTCTAATTTTGAAATAGTGAAAGATTCCCAAATGATGCTGTTGGCAGTAGAGTTACACCTCTGGTAGCAAAATGGTTCAAATCTACATTTGCAGTGTTTCATACATTGCACATACAAACTCCAAGCAAAATAACCACTTCAAATCACTGAAGTGGTCATGGTGCCTGGAATAACACTAAACATATTGTAGCAAAGCTTCTAATTGTGTTTTCTATTTACAAATATTCAGGCTGGTTTAAATAAATTGCATATAACATCCATCAATCAATACAGTAGTACCAATATACCAAATAGGAGACTCATCAATCACTTCCATAACTGATCACCCTTTAGTCACTTAAATGAAAACCACATTATACAAAACAGGACCTGCATTTAACAACATGGCACCCATATCTCACACACACATTGTTCATGAATGTGGACTCACATCTCGGAGCACCCAGTTGCCCATTGAAGCTATAACTCATTCAGAATCAGTCTATCCCATGATACCAGATTTTACACAGCACAGATGCAATGCACTAGATGTTAAAGTTCAGGTTTTATGGTGTAGGGCAGACATACATTGAGTATCCCACTTACTGAAATAGACCTTCATGGAAAACACGTAAAAAGAGTTACAAAGTTAGCCTACTTGTAATCAGGGGAATGCATATTGAAAAAAAATACCAACTTATAACTGAAAAAAAGTGTTATATATATATATATATATATATATATATATATATAATGCACTCATGTAACTGGAATCAGAAAAGGACAACTATCTTCTTCACAACTGGCCAAAAACTGATAAGATATACTAGTTCCACCACTAATTTAAAAATATTTAACTGGTATGGTAATTGATGTCAGCTCTCCCCAAAGTAACCTCCCAGTAAATATCCCTTAGTATACCAAAAAAAAACAAAAAACAACACAGTTAAGCAGCTGTTTCGTACAATCCAAATAAACATAGCATATTGTAATACAGTAAATGTTTAATAAATAGCGCTAAATAGGGTTGAATGATTTTGGAATATATATGTGCACAGATGTCTTCCCTGATATTTGGGAATGCCCATCCTAATGTTTCCAATCTGCTTTATCCAACGGAAAGTAAAACCAGCCAGGTGGTAAGTATAAAAAGGCTGTTTATTTAAAAATACAATCAGGTCCAATGCATTTCTTCCTTTTAATCAGACACCCAGTTCTGTTTCTTCCAGGTAGTTTAGCTCAGGGGAGCTAAACTCAAGAGACAGTCAATTATCCTGAGCACCTGCCTTGCAAAGACTTCTTATTGAGCTGCATTGGGAAGTCTGTGTCATGGGTTATTACCCTAACTTATAGGATAATGAGATACCGACAAATAGAAAGTCCAATTTATACATATTACTGGGCCTTAGATTGTCGGACATAATTTTATATAAAGCTATAGACGAAGTCAGAATAGCCAAAGTCAAGATAATAGAAATATGTATATACGAATACACAAGCTAGGTCAGGATTCCAGAAATACTCAAATTCAATAATCAAGCCAGATCAAGATTCACAAAATACCCAAAGTCAATAAAGAAGCCAAGTCAGGATACAGAAATACTTAAAGTCAAATACATGTCAAAGTCAATAGCAAAATATCAAGAGAGACTTACTTTAAGCACTAAACATGGATCAAGACAAAAAAACATGATAGAGCATTGAATAAGTGCCCAAACAAGCATTATATAGGCTTACATCTCTCACTTCTGTGACTCCAAAAAGTATTAACATGGGGTTGTCTAGATGACGTGGTCACTTTAAGAACGCATGTGGTGTTTCACAAATTCAAACTATCTAAAGATGCGCCATTCAAGTGGGCAGCCTCCGAAGTTCTACTTGGAGTTTGAAGATGCTGCTGAGCGTTGGATTCGGCCCATGCGAATAGATCAGAGGTACGGCTCGCTGGAGCCAAAGTATCATTCGCCTTTGTATGTTTCAAGCCGAGCGGCTGCCTGGAGCATTCAGCCCATGCAACGTGAGGAGGAGATTGGTCCAAGGATATGAAACAATTAAGTATTGTGACAGTCTGTGATTGGACAGAAGCAGGAAGTCTAGGCTGGGGAAGAAGGGGAGGGCTTGCAAAAGCTGCAGACAATAGATCTGCAGCTTTGCAAGTTGTTTTAGATATACCCCAAAATTAAATGCATGCATGTTTTAATTGGGGGTATACCTACTAAATAGTGATCTTTTTTGTTTGGACACTGAAGTGTTCCTTAAACTTCAGTGAAGCTTTTTCCTATTGCTGCCTAGTTCTAACTGCTGCAATTCTAAGGTCTATCTATCCTTTCATTAGGTTACTAACTTTTAGCTGTGGATCTGTCAGTATCCTGACATGTGTGCAGTGGGTCAGTTCTAGACCTAGTTACAGAAACCACAGATTTCTGAACCTGACAGCTCAATTCTGAAAATTTTTTATTTCACTATATCGGTTGATTGACTGAGTTGTCAGTGAAACTGACCCACATACATTAGAAATTGACATGGATTTGATTAAATGTAGTTCTGTAACAATGACTCGTATTTCATGGCAAGATTCAGAGTCAATCTTGCAAAGTTTTTACTAGAGAACAGTGTATTAACAGCTCATAAATCACATCTAATCTAGAGGGATTGTTAAGGCTACAGTGCTATAACCTTTAAAACACCTAACTTTTATATTTGCTCTAATGACCTATAGTACACATTTCCTTGGATTGAGTATAATTCTACATTGACATTTCTCAACTGTATTTATGAATGAGTACTCATCTGCATGAAGAAAGCAGTCTGTATAATATGTCCAGGTCTTATTTCATATGGCAGGTTCAACGACCTTTGATTTTCTAACTGGGTCTTGTACCTCAAATGAATGAATGGAAGGAATGGGGCAAACAACTATTTGGTTGTTACGAGGTAGTTTGTACTGTAAAACCTGAAGCAATACTCAAAAGATTTACAAATGTCTGGAATTTGCAATTCTGCCTCCAAATATATTGTAACTGTATGTCAGCTGGACCAAACGCTTTGGGGCCGGCATTCTGAATACAAATAAAAAGGTGGACAGCGCACCTTGTGTAACAATAATAGAGAGATAAATATTTACTGCACTTTTGAATGGTGTTACTAAACCAAATAGGAGTTCGCCCAGGTGTAGCTGTTAAAATAAACTCTCAAACAAGACAATAAAGTCTATACAAAATAACTGATTCGATAAATAAAGAAATGTATTTTTATTACATCCAACTCACATTTCCATGAGCTTGTACATAACCGGCTTAAGTATATCAGCGTAGGTGTAGTACAAATTTCCTGGATTAGGGCTTCTGATGTTGAATTCTCCCAGAATAGAATGGAAATAAGAAGCACCAAATTAGAGTAAAATATCCAAATTTATCAAAACCAAAAAACATGAAAGTCATACATATCAGTAAGTAATGTGTTGAATATAAGTTGTAAAAATGAAATCGGATTTCGGTAGAATGCCTTCCTCATATTTACCTTTTTCAACTTTTTTTTGTGCAGTAGCCAGTGTTGTTCCAAACTCCGTCTGCTCAAGAGTGGGAACTAAGGTCTCCTTGGTCAAATTAGGACTTCCTTCCTTCCTACATACCCATAATCGAATCCCAATGGATGAGATAGAGCATCTTGGTGTGCTGACAGAGGATTTGATCTAAGTGAGAAATATACGGGTACTTGGGTATTTTTAAATGAGCCTGTCAAGTCGATCTGGGCATGCCATACTTTAGAGATATTGCTCCAAATATTTCATGTCACTTCCACTCTCCTGGTTGAATCTCTGATCTGCTAAGATGATCTGCCAATAGGATCTCTGGAACTGGCAGATATACTGCTTTTAGACACTGAATATTAATCTGAAAAAAATCCATGAGTGGAGGCAATTCTCTTAACAGTTTGCTTTAGGTGCCACTTTGGTGGTTCACATAATATTCCACTTCTGCGTTGTCCATTTGGATCAGTACCCATGAGTTTGTAAGATAGGGTTGAAATACATGAAGACTCTTGTATATTTCGCTCAATCCTCTGAGATTGCAATGTAGCCTCATCTCCTTGTGTGACCATATCCACTGAATCCATATTGAGCCATATTCCATGTAGGCTCACATCCATAGTATGATGGTACGCCATCCTAGTACCTCTAATGGGAAGCCAAGAAAGAGGTGCATCTCTTTGACCTACCATGTCAAATCTTCCCTTATTAAAGTAAGGAGTAGTATTCTCTGTTCCCAGATGGAAACCTTTGTGTTGAATTCCCTTAATAATTCTGCCTGGACTGGACCTGTTTTCTACTGGGGCCATTTGATGGCAGTCTGGATATGTATCAACACTGTATGAAGGAACAAAACTATTATCAGGAAATCGTCTAGGTAGTAGAATGTTCTTTTTCAGAAGAAATGCAACCAGGGTAATGACAATCTTTGAAAAAGGCCTTGGAGCCACACTCAATCCAAATGGGAGACCTGTGAATTAAGATCGAGACTTGCAGGAACTTTATGTGAGTTTTGTAAATTGGAATTGGAATCTGATACTATGTATCCTTGAGATCTATGGACATCATCCAATCTTCTTTCTTGGAAGTATGGTGGAGATTGATTCCATCTTGACTGTTCTTATTTTCAACTTGGAGTTTAGAGGTTTTTAGATCTAATATCAGTCTCCAGTTGCCTTGAGGGTTTGGCACCAGGAGCACCATAGAATAGAATAATCAGTGTAAGGGACTATTTGGGATCGTTTGAAGGCCTTCTTTGAAGGGAAGGTTGCAAATTCTATCCTGCATCCCTCTCGTATAATAGATAGGACCTAAGGGTTTGTAATGCTTCTGGTCTTCCTTCCAGGACTCCTGGCTGGACCTTTGCACTTCCAGAAACTCTAGAAGACTTTGAGGATACTGGAGGTTGATAATTTCGCCAGTATGAGTTCCTGGAGTATTCCCTTCCAGGTATATAAGCTCTTATTTTATCAAAAGGAATAGTCTCTATATGTTTTGTCTGTCTAGTCAGATTAAATAGGTCTTCTCTTGAGGAAGGAAGCTTTTTGAAGCCTTGTCAAGCACTTTCACGAACAGCAAATCTCCCTGAAAAAGCAGGGCACAGAGAGAGACTTTGGAGGTATAATCCACTCCTCAAAATGAATCCATTCTGAATGCTACTGAACAGGCCATGCTTTTTGCCACCATTTTGGGTATATCAAGAGTAGAGATGTCGCGAACCGTTCGCGAACGGTTCGCCACGAACCGTTCGTGGTGAACTCTGGTCAGCTGACACATCCCGGCCAATCTCCGGCAGACCCTCCCGGGAAGGTCTGCCGGAGATTGGCCGGGATGTGTCAGCTGACCGGAGTTCGCCGCGACCGTGGCGAACCGTTCGCGAGAAGTTTGCGGACGGTTCGCGACATCTCTAATCAAGAGATGCCCCTAAACTAAATTCTGTTGCCAATTGAAGTCTTTTAGGTTATCAATACGGTATTCTCGACTGACACCTCTAGCTATATCTCTTCTAAATTTTCAAGGCAGACATTTAAGGCTCTGGACATGCTAATGCCAAACATGATCTAAAGTTGAACATAAAGATAGGCAAGACTTTATTAGATCTCAGTCAAGTCGCTTTTCCATTGGTTCCCTTAAGTACACCATAGACTATTGGAAGAGTAGTTCTATTTGCTATACAAACTACTCCTGCTTCTATTTTTGTAACCTAGTTCCACCACTTGCAGTCATTCAGAGCATAGGGATATACCGATATACATATAGTAGCAGCTTTGTTACCTTTTTCTTAGGTTTATTTCATTTTTGGAGCTCTACCATGTTTGATTTCGGGTCCTTAAAAGATCCCTTACCTCTTTCTGGAATCCCTAAAGGGAAACTATACTGCCTGGAAAACAAACTTATTTTCCTGGCACTATAGCTTCTCCCTCTATCCCTTCCTCCTCCCCCCTCCATGGTGCAGAAAGGTTTAATAACCCATTCTGTCACTTATCTGGGTCCAGCACCAATGTCCCTTAGTGCTGGCTCAACTCAGCACACGCTCCACATGATGTCGGCGGGGGAGTCCTAATGCACATTCACAGTAATGGCCACGCTCCCATTAGGATTTCCCCAATGCTTTCATATGGGGATTCCGGTGACTCTGGAAGTCCTCATGCATAGCGTGAGGACGTCCAGCATCGTTTAGATGAAGTCACCTATTCACCCAAAAGTCCTATCCTCCCTCTAGTGGCTGTCTAACACTTGCAGGCAATTATTGCAGTTTATTAAAACTGCAATCATTACATGCTCAGGGTTAAGGGTGATGGGAGTTTGTACCCAGATCCCTTCAATGAGCTGAAGTGGTCTGGGTGCCTACAGCATTCCTTTAATGTATCCCTTAGTGTTATTAATTTGCTCACTGACCTTCCATCCAGAGATCTGGAAGAGTAATCCAATTCATCCAAACAGAATTTCCCTCTGAACCTGAATATGCGTGTTCAATCCTGGTACGTTTTGCCAGGATTAACTTTTCTGTAGTGAATTTAAAACCCTTGGCTATAGCCTGAGATATCCATTTTGTGAGGTCCTCCTGAGGGGAGCTCCTTTTACTCTGCTGCTTTGGCCAAGCTCATTCTGCATACATTTTTCTTTTCTGGTGCAGTTTGATTGCATTTTATACAGTGATTTCCCTTTCCCTTATGTTTTCTGTGTGACAGATCACAAATTTTGCTGGAGATGTAATAGAAAAGGCCAAGACTGATATAGTATGGACTCAATTGGCACTCTTTTAGTCCCTCCAAAATGTATTGGCTCACCTATGTCTTCTAGATTCTGAATGTCTTGAGGCAGAAGGAGAAGCCATTTTAAGAAATTCTATATGCAAATAAGATAAGACGTATAATAATTCTAACAACATAAATAAAATAGAGACATTATGTAGATAACTACCTCTGAACACTTAGAAGAGGCAGTGGGCAACACACTCAAGAAAATTATCTGAAGGAGCCAACCAAAAGATCAGACAGGAAGAAACTGGAACCACTGTCTCTTCCCAGCAAAACAAAGACAAATGCTCACCATCCTTCTAAGCAGCATCGAGCTACGTGCATGCCCAGATGTAACTTCCTGACTTCGATGCTACTGTGTATGCTACGAGAACCTGAGAGCAGAAGAGCACAGTGCATCTGGCATCGCCATTTCCCTCCAGTCGGATCGGAGCACACAAGCTGCAAGAGGGAGATGTGAGAGCTTATTCCAACTGGCCTTAGCAGAAGGAACCCATAGAGCCCTACCACAACACAATTTTTTGCGATTATCAAGGTGTATTCAGCCTAAAACAGGTACATAATATGGTTTCTTCAGAAACACTGTTACTGATGGGCCTATGACCTATATTGACCAAATAAAAGGGACATTTTTAAGGCATTTGCCAATCCCTATTATCAATACTATAACCCAGTGTAATATGTATAATATTTATTAGTAATGGTGATTAGAAGTAATAAGCAAGATGTACTCTTACCCATTGTCCAGTGATATCTATCCCACATTGCAGTAGAATATATGCACTAAACCTTAGTCCTGCTCTTACAGGCTGTTTACAGAGTTCTTCAGATGAATAAAGGCTGAACATCTGGTATGCTCATGGTATACAAAAATAAAAATAAAATAAAAAATGTCCTGTTTTTGTCTGACTGATTAGGGCGGAGCTGCCCATAAGTGATGCCAACATGATTAGCCAGGAAGGGTATTACTCTATTTCATGTTTATTTTTCTATGTATTTGCTGTTTTCCTATTAGTTTATATGCTTGCATAAGGAACACCTGGGTAGGACTTGACATACTGTCTATCATCTGTCATATTAAATTTAATCTGGTTTGAAATTAACAATCTAAATTCACAAAATGGACAGTATTTTATTTTTGTATTTTCCATTTGCCTAGGTACAGTGTTTTGGGTCTGTTAAATTACATTGTAAAGCATTCATGTTTGAGTTTCTTTTTAGGTACAGACCTAAAGTGTACATACTGGCATCATAATGTAGATGGATATTGAGCATTGCTAGTCATCCTTCAATGTTTTTTAATGTCATTACCGCATGACTAATTCGAGATTTCTTATACACAGAGACATTCAAGGATTTGTACAAAATATCCATATTTAAATGAATGTGTGTAATTTTTTTAGTTATTAGTAATACTATTTCAACAGTAAAAAGAGTGAATACTTGGTTCATTATACAACAACCAATTGTGTATGTAATATTGAACGTTTCAGCTGAACCAAACTATAAATATTCTGGTATGAAAGGAAACAATTAAGTCACCTCTATGTTGCATTTGTTACTATTTACACATCACAGAATAATTCTTTATAGATTAGTAGAATGCGGGCCAAGTTGCTTTTTTCTCGTGACAGACCCTCGTCTAATAATGTATTCTGTTTCTGTTTAAAAATGATAAGAGAAATGGATAAGTGTAATATTTCTAAAGTAGATCCAAGTGGCCTATAGAAAATATTCTGGGAGGTGTAAATTGTTAATGTAACATAGTAGAATCTACTGGGTGTGACGGTTGTTTTGATTCGGGTCGAGAGAAAATCACGTATCTGTGCTGGGGATGGCTGGGGGTCTCTGATGTTTTAAGCTTAGCGTAGAACTCATGGAAAGCTGCCATCATATCAGGCATGAGATGTGATTGCTTGCCATTCGCCAGTATAATGGTTGGTATGAAAGTGTGTTGCCTACGTTGCTGGAGTGATTGCGCCAGGAAGCGTCCACTATAATAGCAATAAAATTTAAGATATCGGGGCGGGGCTTGGACACCATCCTGGAAGGTCGCAGACAGATAGAGCTTCTGCCTAAAATCAGGGGAAAAGTGATCAAAAGGGGGTAAAACACCCCAAAAGAGAATATACCCACAAGTGAAATCTAAACCTGCATCACAGGAACGATCTCGGAGCGGATCATAACCCCTCCACCCTCGCAATACAGCAGATGTGACCTCCATTCTATAGCGGCCTGGTGCCAACCTGGCGGGAGATGCGGCCAGTCCCTTCGTCGGGGGCGACCCAGGAACTCAGCCCAGTGGTCAGTTTGTGCCCCGTACTTCCCCCCCTTTGGGCCGGCGGGGGATATCCAGGCCCCCACCAGATGACTACTTACCTCTACAAAGCAACTAGTCTGCAGCAGTGATGATGGCACACATGAGGCCTTCGTTAAAATGGCCAAAGAGAAACCTTCACAATCTCACCTGCGACACAGTAACTGGGAAGCAGGATTCATGCAAAACATGTGCCAGCAGTATTGGAGAGGCTGGGAGGAACGGCGAAAGCCACCTATGGCGCCCGCACCCTTGGAGCTATCTCCAGAAAGAGCTCCAGAGCATCGGCGCACCCCTCCTGAATGGGGAACCCTGAAGGTAAAAGCACATATCCGCAGTCCATACTCCGTGAAGCTGAGCAGCCGCAGAGGACCCCGTGACCCTCCCATGGGGACATTGAGAGAGGCTCCTAGACATGGGAAACGGGATCCTTCTAATGAGGGCTGTAGAAATGCTGCACGGCACGGCAACGAGGGAGATAAGAAGACTAGGGACCTGGCCACATGGAAGCGGAGGGTCTCTGGGAAAGCAGCACGGACTCCCCACATGGCCTGGGCACAGGAGGGTGGAAAGCCCCAGCATAGCTCACCAACCATGGTCCGCATGCAGGGAGCCGGGACCAACATAGAGCCCTCCTGAGGAAGAACAACACCACCCTGCTGCACAAGCTACCTGCTAATCTCCGATGGCCTACCTGTGGAATACAATGAAGGGACACCATGTAATGTATGCTTGTTCTCTTGCAGAGACATTTACTCTTACTGTTTGTAGTGGATGGTACTGTGGCTGTCCTTAAAGACTATGATAATCCAACAATTCGTGTGTTGTTTCTGCTTTGTATTTCATTGTAACTGGCATTCGTATGATTGTTCGGTAGTTTACATCTGTATTTCATACGAATGGAAACTACCAAACTAATAGAACTCCCCAGAGAGAAATGTGTCCCTAATTAAGCTGTAAAATACGTGTTAACCGCAGACTAATAGGTGGTTTATGGATGTATCTGGGTGGCCGCCATTCGGCATGCGAACACGTGGCGGCGGCCATCTTACGCACGAAAGACTCAGCGGTGTTTGGTCGTTGAGTGTCTGGAACTCAAATCAGGCACTCGATTACCCGAACACTGCTGACACCTCCAGAGCTCCATAACTCACAAACAGGAAGACGAATCAGCCTCCTGTTCGGTGAGTTTGGAGTACCGAACAAGGGCATTCATGCCAATGCCGGTTTAATGGTGGATGGCATGTATTTCTGTGTATTTTACCTCCCGAACGGAGACCGACCGCAGGGCCAAAACGCATGGAACCCTTTTCGGATACCACCTCGTGTGCGGTCGGTCAAATTTCACCCTCCACCTAACTCCCGAACCTCTGGTCTGATCTGGGTGAATTTTGGATATGTTAGTCACCCAGATCAGGGCTACCAGGGGATACCCTAAGTATTGGTGTACCTGCTAATCTTGGGGTACATCCATAACTTGGGGAAAACTGTAACCTGTATAATGGGATTAGGTGTCATACTAAGGGGAGGAGATGTGTGGAAGGTAACTGCTATTTCATTGGGTACTGTACTAATGAAGGTGAATCCCTCCCTTGCATGGGAGAAATGCTTAAAAGGAGGTTGTGTGTAATAAAAGTCAGTTCTGCTCCTGATGCTGTGTGTCGTCCAGTCATTGGGATCTGTATGGGGATATTCGTGGATTACCTTGCTTGTTGGAATTAATACTTCATGGGATTTTTCATCACTTTTCCTGAGCCTCACTAGGATCTTAGTGGAGTTAACCTGTGAAATACCAGTCCTCCACTACACTATTCTTTATGAGCTTTCACGGGGCAATCAGTACTCACTGGGCACAAAGCGGACTCAACATTAATTACAGCTCATCACTGCTTGTTTTCTCTCTCCCCCTCTTTCCTTTACACCCTCCCTCTCCCACCGATAACTCAAGGGGATGTTCACTGTTTATAGATAACTGCTCTAACTTGCTCTAATCTGATAATCTACTGTCTATGCTAAGACCTATTTGTAGCTAGAACACAAAGGAAGTAACCTGTATGTGCAGGGTGTAGGCAGACTTAAACCTCCGCTACCTGGTGGCACTCTCGCACAAGAGTATTCCTGGAGAATCCTGAAATAACTTCATCAAAGCTCATAATTTACCTCAGTAGCATGTATCCGATCTAATAAGCCTGTAAATAGTTAGTATGACCTCTAATATAGTCGGTGAGCCTGACACATGTTGACAACACTTGATTTCTCTTCACTGACAATCCAATTATTCTTGTTATTTTTGCTTGTATATATATAAAAAAAACTGTGCAAAACTACTCTATGACATGATCAGAAATGTTTTTCATGATTGTTGAGGCATGTCTTGGCTATTGTGGCTCTGCGAGCCGGATCTGTTCATCCATGCACAGAAAAATAAAGAATTTAAAAAAATTTAAGATATCATGGTAAATAATTTTGAGGAACAGAATCTTGACCAAAATAGTCAGTATTATACAGAGAACCAATTTACTCAGACAAAAGTTCACAACAACCAGGTCACTGTAACTAACAGAATTCTGTAAGTAAGGCAGCAAAAAATTACTTGGCATTGTGGCATAGTGGAAAATGTATTCATAGTTACCGTAATTGTCTTTTCCTGGCTTTTATTCATTGCAGTAAATACAAATGGTCTAGCACCGCTTACAGCTGTTAGGACAGGAAAACACCAAATACTTTAAAAGGATGCTCCATTCCCAAGGTCCTCAGTCAGTAACAAGCTCTACAGTAGATAAACAGAGACATATTATTGGGTGGGTAGTATATCCTGCCATGAATAATAGCCAGGAAAATAAAATTACAGTAAAGTATGAATACATTTTCCACTTTCCTGGCACCTGGTTGTTCTTCTGTGCCCTAATCATCATAGGCTGCAATTCCCTCATGAACAAGTGGCTGTGTGACCCACCTTAACAATTGATATAGGATACAGTCACAATTATAGTTGAGCAAATTCGGACCCACTTGTTATTCAGCAACCCTCTGAGGTGAAGAAGAGCCCTAAAAATGGCTCGTAATTCCATAAAATTGGATGGAAATATTGTTACTTCCCTTATCCACAGATCTTGTGTAACATGGTCCAGACAATGCACTTCCAATCCTTGAAAACTGGAATCCGAGCTTAAAATTGCCCAGTGAGGTTCTGTTTACTGGAAACCCATAGCTATATTCTCTCTTTTCAACTCCAGGTAAGGTGTAGCTCTACTGATGGTGACATTGTCAGAGGCTTGCTCCAATTCATCTTTCTCTTGTTAAACAGAGATAGGAAGAGCCTTTGAGGAATCCCGAGATGAACCCAACTGACAAGTCTGGTGGTGGAAACCAGGTGTCCTAGTAGATGCATCTACTTTCTTGCTGTTACCAAGTAAAAATGAAGAAACTGGGAGAGAAAACTTCCCCAATCTGTGGGACCATTCCTGATATATGGAAAATGGAGAGTATGAAATTTTCCACCCAGAAATGTCATCCTCTAAACTGGTGTGAGACTGCTTTTCTTGATATTCATCAAGCAGCCAAACTACAGGAAATCTGAAAGGAACTATATCCCTCTGTGTGTCTGTCTTCTGTGGGTCTGAGGCTATCAGAAGTAGATTGTCCACATGATGGATCCAAGTGGTGTTCTGGACTCTCTTGGGATATGGATCTGATTGACACCATCCCGAAAGGCTCTGACATTCAGTCTTTTGTTGACCATTCTTCCATGTGCCTTTACTTTTTGCACCAGAAGATAGGTGAATATTGTCCCCGGAACCACTCCAGGACCTGAGAAATCACCTCTTTGTCCAGAAGGTTTCTTACATATTCCTTCAGTGCTATATCATTTGATTCAGCAGTCTGAATTCTCTTGTTGGTATAGAGACTCCCGTGTCTGACAAAAAAATCCAGTCTATACCCCATCTGGACTATGGATATCACCCAAGTCTCCAGAATGTGACAAGCCCAGGTATCTCTGATCAGAAAATGTAAGGCTCATAGTACTGGAGGGAAGCCACAAGTTCAATTAATGCTTCATAGCTCTATTAGAACTGTGAAAGGCAGGTTTACCAATTGCCATGAGTTACCTCTGGAGTATTCCCTGCATGGTCAGTAACTCCATGTATCTCGGAAATGCTGGTCACTGCAGGTGCTTGTATATATAAGGCCCTCAGGTGTCTTCTTAACCCCTTAAGGACATGTCATGATTCCCTTTTATTACAGAAGTTTGGTCCTTAAGGGGTTAATGGATTGATCCAAAGCTTTCACAAACAGCAGCACCTCTTAAAATAGACTGCTGTGAAGGGCAAACTTGGAGGATGAGTCATCCATCCCAGAAACAGAACTATAATGCTCTCCTAGCTGATATAGATAAAGCCATGTGTTTGAGAGAATATCCTAGTTACATCTAGGGAAGCTTCTGTGAAGAAGTCAGTTATCACCTGAAGACTCCAGACTGCATCTGCAATATTGGCTCTTAATATATCTCTCCACAGCAGCATTTAGACTTTTAATCACACTTTTCATGGCTCAGTGAGAGCTGCAGCTGGATGGCATCCTGCATCGGCAGGTATATATATTTGGACAGGCCTGTGTCCACTTATGATCCATAGGCTTGCATAAAAATGCAGAGTTGTCAAGCGGTAGCATCGTCCCATAGGCTACCCTGGAAACAGATGCATCCACCTTAGGTGGTGTAGTCCAGGAGGTGGAAGTACCTTCCTCCACAGAGTAAAGTTTGGCCTCTTTTTCTTACCTCTAAGGCCTCTGAAATACCTTGGAACTTCCTTTGTATAGGTGATGCTGAGGTGGCAACATTTTGAAGACAGTCAATACATAACTGTTTTCCTTCCATAACTGCATTCCAATCACAACCAAAACATAGTGTAGATTCAGACATCAAACAAACAATAAAATAAATACAAAATAAATATTGCCTGTGGCAAAGTACTAAAGTACAAAAGGGCACTGTCAAATTCTATTACCAAGAAAAAACAGTGAAACCAATTTAAAACTGGCTGAAAACAGCACTTACCCATGTCTGGAGAACCTGCAAATACCTTCCAAATAAGTTTGGGATGTTTACTGTAATTTTCCCTCCATTTTAGGCACTTTCTGGCACTTGTCCTTATCCAAGATGGTTTTTGCGACTTGTATTTCCATAATGCAAGTCATCGGTATTGGGTCCTTTAAGACACAAGCTGCACATGCGTGGGCGTCTTCCGGGTGCATCTGCCATTTAGAGACCAGGGAGAGAGCTTGGTCTGCAGCATACATGGCCCCTGAACACCCAGGGAACCGGGAATAAATCTCCGGGACCGAGGGGAAGCATAAGAAAGTAAAAGTGCCTGCAAGGTGATTAAAAGGCAACAAGGTGCAAAAGTCACCAATGTTTAAAGACGCCACAGTTTAAAGGCTCAGCTGCATAATGCACTGCAGTTTAAAGACATCACAGTTTAATAGCATCACAGTATAAAAGCCCACAATATAAAAGTATCGTATTATAAAAATACCACAGTATAAATCCACCACAGTGTAAAGGCACCCTAAAATCGCAAATAATTAATGAAAAGAGAAAAATATATACGTCCATAAGTAAAGGGAGCGAAATGCTCCCAACCTAAGGGCTGTTGGACAGGAAAAACACTGAGGACCTTAGGAATGGAGCCTCCTTTTAAAGTCTATAGTGTTTTTCCTGTCCTATCGGCTGTAAGGGGTGGAGCTAACCCATTTATATATGCTGCCATGATTAGCCAGAAACTAAGGAAAATTTAGCCATACATAGCGTAATTTTCTTTTCCTGGGTATATCCATGGCAGCATTACAATAGGGTTAGCTCCGCCCACTTGGCTGTTTAGGACAGGAAATAAAAGCTATAAATACCCCTTCTATCAGATGGGATCTAAAGTCCAGTTCCACACTCCTAATAAATAAATAAATAAGGGAGGCATGCTGCCATAGATATACCCAGGAAAAGAAAATTACGGTAAGTATGGCTAAATGTTCCTTATTCCTGGCTAATCCATGGCAGCATTAAAATAGGGTAATACCCACGCTAAACATCTGATGAGAGGGAAGAACACCAAAATGCACTGAACAGTTGCTGAACTTTAAAACTTTATTTGTATATAAACATTTCAATTTGTTTATTTTACTTATCTGCACTATTAGTTTTCTTTCTCTTTTTTTGTTTTAGGTTTAAAGAACCAATGTAGCTGCATAAGTATTGTCAAGCATATTTAGCACTGTTTAGTGAATAGCACTTTTTTCTTTATTTGAACTTTTACGTTTATTGCACTGCATTTCTTTTTTTACACAAATTTTCTGTTGGAAAGTTTACTGTGCACACTTTTTCTGTATTTTATTTAATACTTTTGTAGTCACAAACTTCTATTGGGTTCCTGGACATTGCTAAAAGGTTTTTTTTTCAAGTACATATTGCACCCTTACCACTTTACATATTTAACTTTGTATCTGAGAAAATGGGCAATGTACTTTATATTAAACACTCAAGTTTGGGAAATCACAATCCTCCCTTAGAGCAGTTAGCAATAAATTAATGGGACAATGAATGGGACAATGAAAAACTTCAAGGAACATGCTGTGCTGAATAAAAACTCCATTGGAATCAATCACTCTGCACCTGTCTTTCAGTTGCTCAGATCAGTAGGTCCCCATCAGTGTCTTTGCCAGGGTGGGGGCAGAGCAGGCCATGGCCCCCCTACATCATGCTGTTCTCCCCCTTGTGCCCTCCAGCCCCCAAATATAAGAGAATAATGAATCCTCTATCTGGGATTATTAAAAAACATACACATTGTGGCAGGAGCGGGGCTTACTGTGCTGTGAGATGGGGCCAAATGATGGTGGGGTGGGGCTAAAGATGTCCAGAAGACATCGGTCTGGGTCAGTGGCGTCTCTAGGATTAATTTTTAGGGGGGCACATGGTGGGCCAGTGACAAAAGTTGGGGGGCAGTTATAAAAAATGTATGTACAGATGATACTCGAAAAATTAGAATATCGTGCAAAAGTTCATTTATTTCAGTAATACAACGTAAAAGGGGAAACTAATATATGAGATAGACACATTACATGCTAAGCAGCAAGATAGTTCAAGCCGTGATTTGTCATAAGTGCGATGATTATGGCTTACAGCTCATGAAAAATCTCAGTAAATTAGAATATTACATGCAATCAATAAAACAAGGAGTGTACATAGAACAATATCGGACCTCTGAAAAGTATAAGCATGCATATGGACTCAGTACTTGGTTTGGGCCCCTTTTGCAGCAATTACTGCCTCAATGCAGCGTGGCATGGAAGCTATCAGCCTGTGGCACTGCTGAGGTGTTATGGAAGACCAGGATGCTTCAATAGCGGCCTTCAGCTCTGCATTGTTCGGTCGCATGTCTCTAATCTTTCTCTTGGCAATGCCCCATAGATTCTCTATGGGGTTCAAGTCAGGTGAGTTTGCTGGCCAATCAAGCACAGTAATCCCACGGTCATTGAACCAGGCTTTAGTGCTTTTGGCAGTGTGGGCAGGTGCCAAATCCTTCTGGAAAATGAAGTCAGCATTCCCATAAAGCTTGTCTGCGGAAGGAAGCATGAAGTGCTCTAAAATCTCCTGGTAGTTTAAAGAAACACTGTCTGTTAATGGTCTTCTTATCTGGGATCACTTCCACTATTCAGGGCCAGCTCATTGGTCGAGAGCATCAGCTGATCTCACTCAGCTAATCAGCTAAGCTTTGCATCACTGGGATTAGCTTAATGGAGAGAGCTTTTGGCTCTCAGAGAGGTGGTGAATGGAACCTGGCAGACCCTGAGTAAGTTTGCACACTGTTAACACATTTTTTGACCAAGTACATAGGGCATGCTATGTTGGTTATATTGCTTGAAGTCTTCCTTTAAACCAAAACAAATACTGCAAAGCCCTTATGGAACATGATAGGTTAAATATACAGCTGTCACCTATTACTTGCAACAATTCACCATAAAATTATACAAACAGACCGTTTAATTGCTAACATGTACCCATCATGGATGGTTGTACTACTGAAGGGGGAGGATGATCACCAGCCCTAACACTAGCTCCCATGTAACTAGCTTCAGCCTCAGCAACAACCTCAGCATGGGCCCCAGCAGCAGCAGTAAAAAGATGCTGTGGTACATGGGAGACCAAGAGGTTTCCAGATGAGACTGAAACAAAGGCATCCTTAAGATACACCTCAACAGTAAAGGGAGTGGTCCTCTAGGATACTACTCGAAGGAGTTCCAGTTTAGGACTTGAGGGATGTGGAGATAAAAGTGCCTCTGTTATCATTTGTGTACTGCAGAGGTGCATTTAGCTCACATGCCAGAACTCATTGACTTCCCTTCACCTCTTCCTAGCCAGCATTCTGGCAGAGGTGCCTCCTTACCTGCTGGTAGAACCCCTCTCTCAGTTCCTAGGATGCCCTCAGATTGCACAGTTGAGCTCAGAGCAAGCCCAACAGATGTCTAAGGCAACCAAAAAACCCTGTTCCAGCCTGCAGCAGTGGCACACAGGATCAAGGTGGGTGAAATACTGTACCTCACATCTCCCTGCACACATATGAAGCTGTCTCTTCCTGACTCTACTTCTTTCTGTGTGTCTCACTTCCTCTCTTTCTCTTCCTAGTTTTCTAGCTGTCTCAGGCTCTCCTTTCCTTGTGTCACTCTCTGTGTTTCTCTAGTTTTATAGCTGTCAATGGCTATCCTTTCTTTGTGTCACTCTCTGTCTCTCTCTAGCTTTCTAACTGTCTCGGGCTCCCCTTTCCTTGTGTCACTCATAGTCTATCTATTTCTTTCCCAGTCTAGCTCTGTCTCCCTTTGGCTCTCTATCTTTGGCTATCTCTGGTTTTTCTCCTCTCTGTGTGCTTCTCTACCTTCCTCTCTGTCTCCTCTGAATCTCTATTTTCCTCTCTGTTTCTTGGTATTCCTCTCAAACAGCCACAAAGACAATCACGCTCATCCAGCCCTTACACACACACTCCTCCAACTACACACATATATGCAACACTTAGTTAGCAACAGCACAATCACACAAATAAATCACACACATCTCCACCATGTGTGTTGCTTAGTGGGAAGGTCCTACAAGGGAGTCCTACTTTAATTCTTGCAAAGGGGCTCAGTGGCCCCTAGTTAAACTCCTGGCAAGGGCTGTAATTGAGGCATAGGATTTTGTACAGTTCTGTTAGTGTAGTGGGCTGTAGTAAGTAGTAGTCAGGGCAGGTCATAGTGCAAGTGAGAGAGAGGAGATGTTGAATAAGTTTGAAGAACTGAAGAGTTTCTACAGCGTGCAGATTTATATGGGTGTGGGGAAGACAAAGAGGAGAAATGGGTTTAGCCGATATAGTGAGATTATAGGAAAGAAGATGGTGGTCTGAAACAAGAAAAGGGGTACAGGTGAAGTGACATATTGAGCTGTAGTAGGAAAATTCCAGGATATAGGGTATATTGTGAGAAACCAAATGAGGATGTGAGTGAAAAATGTTTAGAGGCAGCAGGGGTAGATGGGATATCAAAGGGAATGTTTAGTCCCCAATCATTAGTGATGCTACCTATGGAGAGAGAAAGTGAGACAGGAAGGCAACAAAGTTGTCAAGGAACTGGGAAGTTGGTCCAGTAGGGTGTTAGGTGACTGCCACTCTGAGAGAGAGGGAGGAGAACAGGTGCACTTCAAAATAGGAGAGGTGAGAGATGGGAGCAGAGGCAGGTACTGATAGGTACAGGAGGGGGAGAGCAAGATCCCACCTGAGCGATCATGTTTGTCACATGGCCTAGGGGTATGGCTAAAGTGGAGGCCACCATGTCTAACACAGTGACAGTGACAATGGAAACAGTGGCAGAAGAAGAATGCCAAGTTTTGGTAGTTGCTTAAAAGTTGAAAGAGTTAGAAACAATCAGGTCATGGTTTTCTGTGAGTTTCTTACATGCAGTGATTGTTCCAGAGAACACAAGAAAAAAAAAGGGATAAGCACTGTGGCTTAAGGGAAATAAGATTTTTACAATTGTGCGTCAGAGAAGATGAGAAGATGAGAGTGTGATGAGTGAGACTTGTAAGAGTGTGTATGGATGGAGACAGGAGAATTATGTGAGGAAAACATGGCAGTTTATGGGAGACCATCATGGGGGTTGAGAAAAGTGAGGGTCAAATATGGATAATATGAAGGTTGTTATTGTTATAGGGAGATGCAGTGAGATTTTGGAAAATGACAGATAGAAGAAAAGAATAGACAAGGGGAGCAGTGTGAAACGCTACAAATAGTAACTATTACCTGGTAGTAAACAGTTGTACAATGATGTTTGCAGTTCCCTGCCCCAGTTTCTAACAAACAGTTAACTCTTGCTAGCCCTTTTGACTAGGCCACTTAGGCTTGAAAGCCTTGCAAATCTCACAGATTTACCAATACCTATCCATTCTTATAGAATTTCCACACACCATTTCACAACTCAAAGATGAGTAAGAGATCAAGGTGTTTTGGATTAGAGAGTTGACACCTAGAATGCATTATATTGTAATATTTTTCTTTTCTATTTCCTTTTCTTTCTGGATATTGTGGTCTGGATTTTGTTTCACCTGGTTATGATGCCGATTGATTAGAGAGACAGATAGATAGATAGACAGACACACACATATTATTATTGTTATTATTTTATTATTTATATAATGGATGGACTAACAGACACATAATTGTAACCAGACAATTGGATGCACAGGAACAGAGAGGTTGAGGGCCCTGCTCAATGAGCTTACATGCTAGAGGGAGTGGGGTATAGTGACACAAAGGGTATAATTAGGTTACTAGAAAAGTATTCACTGAGTACTTAGGTTATTTTTTAAAGTTGCAGGAGACGAGTCATGGGGGTGGAAAAAAGAAAACCCGTTAACAGTTTAAATGATATGCTCTCCTGAAGAATTGTGTTTTCAAAGATTTTTTGAAGGAGTCGAGACTGGGTGAGATTATAATGGAGAAGGGAAGGGAGTTCCACAGAAAAGGTGCAGCCCTGGAAAAGTCTTAGAGGTGAGCATCAGATGTAGGAGTATGGACAGATGATAGATGTAGGTCTTCGGCAGAGTGCAGGGGCCTCGACGGGACATACTTGTGTATTAGGGAGGATAGGTAGGTTGGAGCAGCATTATGTAGGGAGTTGTAAGCAAGCACCATAATCTTAGTAGTCAAGGTGAGAAAGAACAACGGCATAGACCAGCACCTTAGCTGCGTCTGGTGTTAAATAAGGGAGGATATGAGCTATGTTTTTGAGATGGAAGCGGCAGGATTTGGTGATAGACTGCACATGAGGAGCGAAGAAGAGGTCGGAGTCAAAGAGAACACCTAGGCAGTGGCCCTGCAAAGTAGAGGTGATTGTGGCGCCATTGACTTGGAGGGAGGTAGACATGGGAGAAGCAACACTTCAGGGAAAAAAGACCAGAAGTTCTGTTTTGGACAGGTTGAATTTAATTAGGTGAGCAGCCATCCAGTTGGAAATCGTGGAGAGGCACAAACTAGGGTGGGCAGAGAGAGATCAAGAGAGGACAAGTAGATTTGTGTGTCATCTGCATATTAATGATAATAGAAGCCAAAGGAGCTGATAAGTTTACCAAGGGAGGGAGTATAGATGGAGAACAGGAGGGGACCAAGGACAGAACCTTGGGGAACACCAACAGAGAGGGGTTGGGGACAAGAGGCAGAGCCAGAGAAAGAAACACTGTAAAAGCTCTGGGAGAGGTAGGAGGAGCACCAGGAGAGAGCAGTATTTCGTAGACCGACATTATGGAGAATGAGAAGAAGTTGTTGATGATCATCAGTGTCAAAGGCAACAGAAAGATCAAGGAGAATTAGGATACAGTAATGGATGCAAGATTTAGCTGTGATTAAATCATTGGATACTTTGTTCACAGCCGTTTCAACAGAGTGACAAGCGGGGAATCCAGACTGATGCGGGTCAAACAGAGAGTTGGATTCGAGGAAGTCTGTCAATCTCGCATACATAACTTTCTCAAAGATCTTGGAGGCAAATGGCAGTAGCGATATAGGGCGATAGTGTGATGGGGAGTTGGGATCAAGGTTGGGCTTTTTCAGAATCTGCGTTATGGTTGCATGCTTGAAGGGTGAGAGAAATGTGTCAGAGTAAAGGGAGAGATTGAAAATTATAGTGAGAGGAAGTGCAAGAGAGGGAGATGGAGTGTGGATGAGATATAAGGGAAAAGGATAAAGGGAATAGGTGGTGGGGCGGGAGGACCGGAGCAGAGCAGAAACCTCTGTTGTTGTAGTAGGTGCAAGTGAGCAGAAAACAGCGATGGGAGTGGGGTTGGGTGATGTATTGGAAGGGGAGGGAGAGAGGTTAGAGATTTCTTCCCTGATTGTAGAAATCTTCTCAGTGAAGTGAGTTACAAAGTTTGAGGCGGACAGGGTGGTAGAGGGAGGGGCAGCAACAGGGCAAAGGAGAGCATTTAAAGTGTGAAGTAGGCATTTGGGTTGGTGGGACAGTGTGCTTATGAGGGTGGTGAAGTAATATACTTTTGCAGAGGAAAGAATCAGAGTGTAGGAGCGCAGCATAAATTTATAGTAGAGGAAGTCCGGTGCAGAATGAGACTTTCTTCAACAGAGTTTAGCAGTTCTGGAACATCTTGAACTCTTTGTCATGTTCTTCAAATCATTCCTGAACAGTTTTTCCAGCGAGGCATGGTGCATTATCCCGCTGAAAAAGGACAATGCCATCAAAGAACACCATTGCCATGAAGAGATATGTGTGGTCTGCACCAATCTCTTGGCAGGTGCTACAGTAACATTCACATGAATGCTCCCAAAGTTTGCCAGCAGAACATTGCCCAGTAATAACACTTCCTTTTCCAGCCTACCTTCTTCCCTTCCCTACATCCGGATGCACTCTTCCCGAGGTAAACTATGTACATGCATCCGGCCATCCACATAATGTAAAAGAAAATGTGATTCATCAGACCTGTTTTTTTTTTCCATTAAAAAACAAAGAAAAAAAACAAATCCCTATGCACATTTAAATAACTGGAGTTTTTTTTTTTTTTTAGTATCTCTCCAATTACCAATTTAAGGTGATGTGACAGATAGGGGTCTTCATGGGCACTCTGACCAGTCTGTGAAGCACACTGCAATGCACTATGTGTCCTGACACCTCATTTCTCATGTAAAAGACGAAAGGGAGAAGGTTGTGCTAATGTATATTATACTTCTACTCCTATGAGCATAAAACAGAAACAGAAATTATTAAGCATATAAAATAAAGGCAGGATACCATAAATATCAAGTAAAAAGGATAAAAATCGCATAAAAATTTCCACAAAAATGTCCAAAATTTTAGTGGAGCTTGCAAGGAAACAGGTCAGGTCACAGGAAAAGTTTTTTTCTTATGTTAACCCAATATCTTAAACACCTTTCTTGAATTAAATAGAAAATAAATGTACTCACATTTACCAGAGCTAAAAACCAGCTCCAGTATAGAAAGGGCAGAGTGGTAGAACCCTCACTTCTAGGATATGTGAGAGGACGTGGTTGTCAGAAAACTCAGCAGTATAGCAGCAATATAACCCTTAAGAAAAAACAAAACAGAAAATAGTGCTTTCTGTATAAACTAAACTAGGGGAATAAAAAGATGAAAACGTACTCACATTTTATTGAGCAGGCTAAACTCTCAATGAACAAAGCTCAGGTGGTATGATCCCTACCCTGGATTCTTTGGTAAGTTCCTCACTGGGATGGAAAGCAGGATGCCAGGCAAACTACAAAAATAATCAATATAATAGTAAGAAACATAAAATTCAGGAAGCTGGCATAGTTTGTATTATCCCCTTAAGGGCCGCGGACGTTTGAGGTATGTCTGACAAAAAATGGTCCTTAAGGACCCCGGATATACCTCATACGTCCGCGGTAACTTTGAGCGCTGGCAGGGATCATGATCGTGTTTGAAACAGTAAAACTTATCACAAGGATGAAATCACCAGTAAAAGTACATTTGTGTAAAAAAAAAATGCAAAAAAACTAATAAAAACGCTAACTTTGGCCAGCGTTTGTGACTAAGTGACTACTACAAAAGACTGGACATACCCCATTTTGAATACCGTGGGTTGTCTACTTTTACAAATGGTATGCCATGGGGTTAATTTTCATTCCTGGGCTACTATATGGTCTCAAAGGCAACATAGGCCCAGCAAACCAATGTAGCAAATTTCAATGTGCAAAATGGAAAAGGGGAAAACCCTACATTTGACCTCTGCAAGTTTGCAAAAACCCATAAAACCTGTACATTGGAGGCACTGTTGTACTCGGGAGATGATGCTGAACACATATTGTAGTGTTCTTTGTTTGTAACACATAACAGGAACTGAGAATTCATGCCTAAAGTACAATGTGAGAGAAATATAACACAAAAAATGACTACCCAAATGTTTGACAAATACTGGTGGTAGAATTAGTGCATGGAAAGCGTTAAAATACCACCATTTGAAATACCCTAGGGTGTCTACTTTAAAAAATATATATATTTTGATTTGGGTAGATTACATTGGCCACCTTCAAAAATGTCCCAAATAGGACTTGGGTGCATGATGACTAGCTGTGAAAATTCAAGTTGGAAAACTGGAATGCGCACCCTCCAAATAAGGTCTTTTAGCCCCCAGAGAACCCGACACAGCTATACATTCAGGTTATCACTGTACTCAGGAGATGTTGCTGAACACATATTGGGGTGTACTTTGACAGTAACCCTTAAAGTTCTCCGTACATGTATTTTTAATACTATGTATTTTAATTGCATTTGGAGAGGGGTGGGGCTTGGCTACAGACCTGGATGGTCACATGGTGAATGGGCTCTGCAATTATATTACTTACACCAGCGATCACTACATTCGGAGCAATGTCCAACATCCTACCCCAAAAGAACCTAAGCATAGGGGCCAAAGTCAGCACGAAGGTGTAGACAAGTCTGGCACTATGCCAACTGTTTAGGATAATCACACAAGGGCATTTCGCTTTCCAACAAATGGCAGGTAAATAGAGCTAAACAAAGTAGTCATCACAATTATAATGATTGTATCTACTTGCATATGTTTCATCATATATGTTCATACTCATGTACAAAAACTACATTGTCAGTTTAGCTTAATTAGCTTGCCACTCCTGACCTCTCTCACCTGACATAACTATGCAGAGCATGTTTCAAAACATAACAATATTACCCCATATGCCAGTTCCACTTTAAGCTTGTTTTACTCAATTGTTCATTGTTCTTAAAAAAACAAAAATGTGCCAATTTCCAGAATGCCACACTAATGTCTTTCAAATATGTGTCTTGATTAGGCCTGTCATTGCTAGACAAGCTCATGTTATTATCTATGCACAATAAAAATAAAGAATTTATATAATATATATATATATATATATATATATATATATATATATATATATGTAAAGGCTTGCCTGGAGTTGTGGGAGGGCCGTGGTGATCCTATTTAAACTCAACCCCCTTTTTCTGCATCACCATGGAGTTTTGAGGTCGGCAGGCATCACTTCCGGTTCCGGACTTCCGGGTTACGATCACTTCCGGTTCGCGGTCTGTGCGTTCAGATCAGCTAACTGCTGCAGTTTTTTCCCACACGCTCGGGGGCACTAAAAACGTGAGTCTTGCATACTCCGGTCCCCTCACCATCTGCCACACGCCGGATGGTCCATAGAGGTGGGGGGGCTGGCAGTAAAACGCACGGACACAGCAGCCAGAGACCACACAGGTCTCCACACTGCTGACAGGTTTCAGCTTACTTAGTACACTACTAAAATGAAGCTTACATGCTGCTGGGGAAGTTAAACTGTAAATACTGTATCACATTCCACAGTACAACTACTGGGCTGCATAATGTATACTGTCATGACATACTACTTACTGCACACTACTGTATACTTAGCACATACTAACTAAACTACATACTAATGTATAATTTATGTCATACTACTTACTGCATACTACTGTATACTTAGCACATACTAACTAAACTGCATACTAATGTATACTTTATGTCATACTACTTACTGCATACTACTGTATACTTAGCATACTAAGGTATACTTTGTCAAACTACTTACTGCATACTACTGTATACTTAGCACATACTAACTGAGCTGCATAATGATGTATACTTATTTTCATGCTACTTGCTGTATACTACTATATACTTATAACATACTAACTGGGCCGCATTCTAAGGTATACTTTTATTACATACTGCGGGCTACATACTATACTTATCACATACTACTGTATACTGTTATTACAGACAACTTGCTGCATACTACCGTATAGCTCATTACATTCTACGTACGGCACTACAGTAGTACATACTGCTATGTAACACACTACTAGGCTGCTCTACGGTATTACATACTACTGGGCTTACCACTACGGTTTAAATGGTGTTACATTCTATTGCGTTACATGCTACGGTATGCCATGATACTATATGACTTGTTGCATACTACGGTGTTATATACTACCATGGCACGAGTGGTTCGACATGCGGCGGTATTTCATGCCACTTTACTACATGACTGTAGGGCATATTCTAAGATACGCACTACACGATAAAGGAGGGCAGCCGCTTACATATTATGGTGGTGCGTGTTGCTGTGTTTGGATTTACAATGTCTTCACATGCTTTACGTGCATTAATCTACAAAAGCTAGTATCAGAGATCACATTACTTATTTCTCTATGCTTACTTTTCAGGTTCAAGTTGACTCATATCAACTACGTTCATTACTGTAACGGAGCTCCTTGTACTCCGACCGAGTACCCTCCGTTGACGGATGCTCCTAGCGCTTCCTGAGGACTGCAAGCGCTGCAGCAGACACCGCAACCACCGCAGACTCCGCAACTGCCGTATCTTGACTGGAGTCTCGCCGTCTTTCTTCCACCCTGGATCAGCTTCTGTCCTCCAGGACTGTGTGGGAAAGAACTCTTCCTTCCACCCTGTATGAACCTCCAGCATCCAGGACTGTGTGGTGAAGACCCCTCCTCCAAGGAGAGCGTGTCAGGAACAAGCTCTTAAAAGAGCTAAGTGACTCAAGCTCAGGGGAGCATGCAGAGCATAGCAATCCCCAGTGTGATTATAACAGCTCCCTCCAATAACGAGACAAGGCTACGTTTAGAGGGATCAAGAAGAACTGTCAAAACCTTTATTCCCTTGGGACCAGCCAATACAGTCACCACAATAACATTGTTGTGAAACCTCAATAAAATCACAAACAGTCAAACCATTATCAAGAAACACACAGTGACTTATCACAACACAATGGCACATTTTTAAAGGGGTGGGGGGAGACAATATTTAACAGTAAATATCTCACCTGCCTGCAGAATTAGCAATATGCAAATCTACCCGAATATGCAAATGAACAAGTCTTGCAATTCAGGTAGTGCATATTGCTGTTGCTACCAACAGAGGGCACTAGACCAGCTCCATAGCCAAACCCACCTAGTTGGTAGCAAACCTCAGCAATACAAGAGAGCAGGCAATACATTACACAGTACACACACACACACTATAAACAATTACATTACACACACCCTGCACCTATAATGGGTACAGGGTGACTAAAACATAGGATAAATAAAGCAGCCCACATAAATAGTCTGTCTGAAGGTAGACTAGGGGCTTTAAAGCCAGATAGATGAAAGAGTCATAGTCACAGGGGAGGAGGCTGGCAAGTAGGCCTCTCCAGGACCAAGTGGCGAAGGGCACTTCGTCACATATCTCCCCTTCGGGGGGAAGACTAACCAGGCACCTGACTTTCTGTCGGTCAGTGCCTAAGTTAGTCGAGTCACCCACCGACCATAAGCAAGTGCCAGAGTAGCCCACCCACAACAAACAGTTATTAGAGCAGCCCACCCACAGCAAACAGTGACTGCACCTGGGTATTCCTCTGGGGTGATGTGGCAACACGCTGTGGGGACTTGAGGGGCAGAGGCCAGCGGCGCTCTGCCCTGATGCCAGCGCTTCTGCTGGGAGGAGGGGGGTGCAGGCCAGTCCTGTGACAAGGGGATCAGTAGGGCAGAGGCCAGCGGCGGTCTGCCCTGATGCCAGCTCTTCTGCTGGTGTAGCCTGCAGGACATCAGGCTCTGGACAAGGGACAAAGGGAGGGCAGAGGCCGACTGCACTCTGCCCAGCTGCCAGCTCTTCCGCTGGGGGGCTTGGGACATAGTCCGGCTCAGTAGCCAGGGGGTCAGTGGATGTTAACATCTCCCCTGTTAACCCTGGGGCCAAGTTAGGAGTTAGCTGGGGAGGGGAATTCGTACTTACCCCCTCCTCCTGTTGTCCCTGTAGGTCAGGCACAGAGACCACGGTCCCCTCTGCACCATCTGGGAGATTGGTGTCTCCCCTTGGTAGGGTAAGCTGCCGCTGGGGAGATAGGGTGCTGTGCTCCTCTCCCTGAAACACAGGCTGCCGCTGGAGAGGGAGACCGCCTGTCTCCACTCCCATAACATTGTTCTGCTGCTGGAGAGAGAGACCAACTGTCTCTGCTCCCTGTAGAACACACTGCTGCTGGGGAGGAAGGACGACACCTTTGGCTCCTTGTAACTTGCACTGCCGCTGGGGAGGAAGGATGACACCTTCGGCTCCCTGTAACTTGCACTGCCGCTGGGGAGGAAGGACGACACCTTCGGCTCCCTGTAACTTGCACTGCCGCTGGGGAGGAAGGACGACACCTTCGGCTCCCTGTAACTTGCACTGCCGCTGGAGACTAGGTGTCCATATCCTCAACCTCCACAGTTGTCGCTCAAAGGCCATTGCCGCACTGTTCTCAGCACTCAACTGGCGCATTACTTGGTGGACCACCTCGTTCGAAAGGTCTGGGCCATAGCAGACCAACCGCCTCTTTACCTCCTCAATGTAAGCGTCGTCCTCGTAGCGACGTATCATGTTGAGGTGCTCTTCGCTCTCTATCCATCCCTGCTCCATGCTGCTGTAGTTAGGGACGCTGCACAGTGGCTAGCGTTGCCCTCAATAACCTCTCATACGATACCAGTGTCTCCGAGCTGCTTCTCCTCGCACTAGGACGCCATCCCACCGCTGCCACCAATGTAACGGAGCTCCTTGTACTCCGACCGAGTACCCTCCGTTGGCGGATGCTCCTAGCGCTTCCTGAGGACTGCAAGCGCTGCAGCAGACACCGCAACCACCGCAGACTCCGCAACTGCCATATCTTGACTGGAGTCTCGCCGTCTTTCTTCCACCCTGGATCAGCTTCTGTCCTCCAGGACTGTGTGGGAAAGAACTCTTCCTTCCACCCTGTATGAACCTCCAGCATCCAGGACTGTGTGGTGAAGACCCCTCCTCCAAGGAGAGTGTGTCAGGAACAAGCTCTTAAAAGAGCTAAGTGACTCAAGCTCAGAGGAGCATGCAGAGCATAGCAATTCCCAGTGTGATTATAACATCTCCCTCCAATAATGAGACAAGGCTACGTTTAGAGGGATCAAGAAGAACTGTCAAAACCTTTATTCCCTTGGGACCAGCCAATACAGTCACCACAATAACATTGTTGTGAAACCTCAATAAAATCACAAACAGTCAAATCATATCAGGAAACACACAGTGACTTATCACAACACAATGGCACATTTTTAAAGGGGTGGGGGGAGACAATATTTAACAGTAAATATCTCACCTGCCTGCAGAATTAGCAATATGCAAATCTACCCGAATATGCAAATGAACAAGTCTTGCAATTCAGGTAGTGCATATTGCTGTTGCTACCAACAGAGGGCACTAGACCAGCTCCATAGCCAAACCCACCTAGTTGGTAGCAAACCTCAGCAATACAAAAGAGCAGGCAATACATTACACAGTACACACACACTATAAACAATTACATTACACACACCCTGCACCTATAATGGGTACAGGGTGACTAAAACATAGGATAAATAAAGCAGCCCACATAAATAGTCTGTCTGAAGGTAGACTAGGGGCTTTAAAGCCAGATAGATGAAAGAGTCATAGTCACAGGGGAGGAGACTGGCAAGTAGGCCTCTCCAGGACCAAGTGGCGAAGGGCACTTCGTCACAATTACTATCAAATCTTTATTTAACATTGTCCAGTAAGTAAGGTGTTAAGTAAGGGGTTACTCTCAGCATTAAAGGGAAGTAAGTTATTACTATGTATAACATATACTCCTCGCTACTATCACTAGGTATAAACCTCGCTTCCAGTAGTAGTGGAAGTCTCAGGTTCTCTGTTTGGTTGTGACCTAATTTTTTTTTACCTAAACACCCCCCACCCCTCCCCCTTAGAGCTTATGATTTAGTGTTACTGGCTTATCTAGGATAGGCGGCCACTAGTAAATTATCCGGGCTTCTTCGCCTTAGTAGTAGTGGTCCCGCGAGGCCAACCCATTTCCTCCACGCTTGAGGACATTCGCCCCTCGGGCCAAATCATAGTTAGCCGCCTCACACAGTTGCATAGAGAGGGCCTCACTTGTCACTCCCATTCTATATTATGCGTTTTAGTCGTCATCGAGAGGCCAACACCCCGCCACAATGTTTCGGTGGCAACAATTCCCTCGCGCCAATCAATAGATAGAGCCTCTCAAGCCACTTGGCAACTAGCAGGGCCTCTCCTGTCACCACACCTAGGAAATTGTTTTGCCATCTGGCATTAGCTAGCCAGCCAGTAACCAAAAGATGGTACAATGGTTGATGGTTTGATTATTTTCTTTTAGTATGTCACATCTACCGGATGACACAGTCAATTTGTCTCTACCCAGTTCTCCGTCCTGATCCTTGTCACCTGCTCGTAAAGGCGACGTTAGGAGTCCAACTTCAATAAGGTCATGGACCATCCCTCCCATTACTGCAGAACTCTGGAGACGCAGCATTCCTTTTCCGGCCATGGCCAGGAAAGCTGAGCTCTACAAATTTATGCGGTCTCATACTGATAACTCGGGGGCGGGAGAGGGCACAAGTGGTACGGGCAACTTGGACCTACAAGCCATGGTCGCTTCACTAGTAGCAACCATGAGCAAGGGCAACGATAGACTGGATAGGATCGAGGCTCGGAGCCCTCCTGTCAGGTCTTCCAGGCCCTCGACTGCCTTACTCCCATGCTCCACTATTGCAATCGGGTAATTATGTGCATTCTGGTTCCTGAAACTCACATTATCAATCCTGTGCATTTGGTCCCAGATAAGATTAAGAAAGACATCTTGGAGGGAAAGGATGTCAATCTTGTGACATTACTTATTGCTTCTCACGATGTCATTTATAACCGCACTTATGCTTCTGGTGATATTTCGGTGGTGTTGAAAGCCAGGGACCCTAGATTGAATAAGAAACTGTCCATAACTGATTTTGTCTTGGCTTTTGGTATATATCGTGCTGTAATTTGTTCTGTTTATCTGCATAGATGAGAAGAACTCGACCTCTACATGCACAAGCTGGTGGACTTGAGAAGCAAATATGGTGGGTCATCCTTTTATGACTATCACCAATCCTTTTTTTGGCAAGAGCGTCTGCAATATTGGCTCAGCATAACGTCAAACCTGACTGGAGCCGCATGGATACTGAGCTATTTTGGAGACATTTTGCCGGTCTCAAGACACCAGCTTGTGCTGTTTGCGCTTCAACATCACATTCCTTGGACTATTGTCCCACTATGCCAGAGTCCACACCTGGGACTTTCTGGGAACCACCGACCAGGTTGGACAGATCTGGCAAGGACAAACTTGGTCGCCCTATTGTTTACCTGGGAAAGTCTCAGGTTTGTAATAACTTCAACGTAGGTACCTGTGGTTATAGTACCTGCAGGTTGTTACATGTGTGTTCACATTGTTTTAGGGCACACACCAAGTCTATGTGTCCCAATAAAAGTCATACTAAACCATACTTGACATCCGTAAAGATTGGTTCTTTAGCGCACGCATTACCTCCAGGTAAATTGACAGCATACTACAATCCATTACAAATATTTGGTCAATAGGACATGCAATAGGAAGGAATTGCAATCTTGTTGGGATCGTTGAATTTTCCTATACGAATCTCGCAAGGCAGGGCCTTTATTTCTAGACTCCTTTGCCTCCTCCCTCTCATACCAAATAACGTTACTCGTATCAGCTTGGAGGCACAGGCTACAGCTGATTTGCTAATGTGGACAAATTCTTGTTGCAGTGGAATGGCAGAAGCATGTTCTTGCCTCCATTTTCTGTCCACTCTCTGGTTATTTGGACAGATGCGGCAGCATCAACGGGTTTTCTGCCATATTTGGAAATGAGTGACTTAGGGATGCTTGGCCAGAGGCAGTCCAGCACATTGTAGGCTTCTCACGCACTTCGGCATTATTTGAAATATACCCCATTGTTGCAAAAGCTGTGGTATGGGGTTAGTCTTGAGTAGGTAGCTCGGTACGCTGTTTTTCTGACGACCAAGCTACCTGCCATATCATAAACAAAGGCCGTTCGGAGTCTCCAACGATCATGAGATTCATGAGAAGACTGACCTGGCAGGCTGCCTGCCATCACTTTTATTTAGTGTGTTCTCATGTACCAGGGGTCTTTAATACTGCAGCTGACAAGTTGTCTCGCTTTGAATTCCAGGCATTCAGAGAGACGTTAGCCACGGCCTCCCCTACAGCCACTGCAGCACCACGTTTTCAGGAGCTGGTGATGGACTGAAGAATTGGCAAGGCATAGTCTCGCCTTGGCTAGACTAGCCCTGTCCGACAATACTAAACGGTCTTCGATAGGGCCTTCAAACTATACAAGAGGTTACCGGTATGTTAGAACACAACTTAGTGCAGTTTTTGCCATTTCCACACTGGTAGCTTTTGTTTCGGTTTGTCATCTAAAACTCAAACTGTCACACAACACCATCAAATTATATTTAACCGTCATACAACGCCACATGTATACCTTATACCCAGATAACTCTAGTTTCTTATCTTCTTACCCCATTAAAAAAACATTCTTAAAGGCGTACAGAAATCCAGTACCATTCCTCCATCATCAAGATTACCAGTACATAAGCAGATATTTAGGGATATGTCCGACTTGTTGGACACTGCCCCATTTGAACACAATACAAACACGGTAATCAAACAGCCATCTACTTGGCATATTATGGTTTTCTCAGACCTGGTGAGTTTACCATACACGGAAACAAATACGTACAAACTGCCTCAAACGGTCCCATCTCACCAAACTACATGATCACTATATCTTGTCACTACCAGTTACGAAAACAAGCCAGCTCAGCAAGATAGTACCAGTCACACATTATCCTACTGCAAACAAATGGTGCCCGGTGAAAGTATTGGATACGGATACATACCTCCAATCATTACCACCACAGTCTGACATCCTGCTGCTGGTCTTACACAAGAGGTCTTACAAACAGCCAAACTCATGCAATATGTCCGCATGTTACTGACCAGACTAGTTCTGAATGCTGGCAATTTTTTTCTGGCCATTCCTTTCGGATAGGGTCAGCCTCCAGCCAAAATATTCCAATACATGTAATCAAGTCTTTGGGCCGCTGGAAGTCCTCAGCATTTGCTTTGTATATACCTCAACCTGTGTTAGAAATTTAGGGCGGCTTTGTTAAACATCATCTTGAGGTATTTTCTTTGCACTATGTTTATCTATGTAATATTTTCTTTGGCAAAGACACTGTTTATTTTTGCCCTCTTTATTACAGGCCTACCGCATACGTCGGTTTCGGCACACTTCAACCGACTTGTTCATATCTATGGTTACACCATACTATACATACATTACGTTACAAGAATAGCACCGAACACAAATGTAAAGGCTTGCCTGGAGTTGTGGGAGGGGCGTGGTGATCCTATTTAAACTCAACCCCCTTTTTCTGCATCACCATGGAGTTTTGATGTCAGCAGGCCCCACCCACCACTCCCTCAACTCAATTCATTTATTATTTTATATCTAGGGTGGGCCCTCTTTATTACAGGCCTACCACATACGTCGGTTTCGGCACACTTCAACCGACTTGTTCATACCTATGGTTACACCATACTATACATACGTTACGTTACAAGAATAGCACCGAACACAAATATATATATATATATATATATATATATATATATATATATATTTGTTACAGCCTGGGAAAAAGAATTAAACCACACTCTCCCTGATTATACTTGGCAACAAATATTTACAGCACACAAACAGTTAACCCTATGTACAAATTATGTAGAACTCTTCAGGAAAATACTATACCAATGGTATTTGGTACTGACGCGCGCATTCAGCTAGTTCATAGGAAAGCATTATCAATGCTTTCCTATGGACGCTGGCGTCTTCTCACTGTGATTTTCACAGTGAGAAGCACGCAAGCACCTCTAGCGGCTGTCAATGAGACAGCCACTAGAGGCTCTAGAGGCTGGATTAACCCGCAGTGTAAACATAGCAATTTCTCTGAAACTGCTATGTTTATAAAAAAAAAAAGGGTTAACCCTAGCTGGACCAGGCACCCAGACCACTCCATTAAGCTGAAGTGGTCTGGGTGCCTATAGTGGTCCTTTAATACTGTATAAGCTATGTAATGTAACTGTAAGATGTATGTTTCTTTATGAGTAATTCCTTTATTACAACACTCAGTATTGAACGATAGTACAATAGGCCATTGAACTATCAGATTAATGACTTTTACACCTCATAATATTGTAAACCATACAAATGTCCTCCCCTTTACCCTACCTTGATATCCCCTCTTATTGTTATATTTCTGTTTATTTTCACAATGTTTTGTGTAAAATAGGTTTACCAATAGCGGAAACCAGTATCAGACCTTTGTACATAGAAGTTCTACTATCAATGTTGAACATGTACTCTTGCTTTATCACTGTAAACATTTTGAAAATTTCCTTTTTTTTTATATAAACTGCATAATTAAAAAAAAAGAAAAAACATTCTCATACAGTCTCCCTATTCGTATTTAATTAGTAGTATTTTACACACTGTTTTTATCAAAAATGTTTATAGAATCTTTTAGTTACTGTCATGTCAGTTTCAGAACAATTTTCCTTAATGTCTAGTCCACAATTAGTTTCACACTGCAGATTTAAACAGACAGGGGTTTTGCACTCAGACCACTTCAATGAGATAAAGTGGTATGTGTGCATATAATGTTCCTTTTAAGATTTTCCAAATTAGACAACAATGCAATACAGATAGGGCATTGCAAATTAAGATGTTTGCTCTCTTTATTTCCTGAGGTAATTTTTTTTTAATACTTTAGAACTCTTCAAAGCTGCAAAATGTTCCATGCCATCATGCAGTTCAAAGCATTAAAGCCCAAATTTGGCAAGGAACATCTTGCCTTTATCGCACCAGCTGGACTAGATCTCTTAAAGGACCACTCTAGGCACCCAGACCACTTCAGCTTAATGAAGTGGTCTGGGTGCCAGGTCCAGCTAGGGTTAACCCATTTTTTTTATAAACATAGCAGTTTCAGAGAAACTGCTATGTTTATGAATGGGTTAAGCCTTCCCCCTAATCCTCTAGTGGCTGTCTCATTGGCAGCCACTAGAAGAATGCTGAATAACTCCTCACTGCGTTTTCACAGGTGAGGCGCGCATAGCGACAATCCATAGAAAGCATTATGAATGCTTTTATCGCGACAGCGGAGAAGGCTGATGCGTAACAGCTCTTTGCAGCGGCGATGCGCATTCAGCCGGGAGAGAAACGGAGGAGGAGAAAGCAGAGGCTCCCCGCCCAGCGCTGGAAAAAGGTAGAGTTTTTAACCTTTCCCCCTTCCAGAGCCGGCCGGGAGGGGGACCCTGAGGGTGGGGGCACCCTCAGGGCACTATAGTGCCAGGAAAACGAGTATGTTTTCCTGGCACTATAGTGGTCCTTTAATAACTCAATACACAAACTCCCTTCTGTCTGCTGGGCCATATTCTGCCTACATATAGCCATTTAAATCAGCAGCTTTGTAAGACCATGTTTAGCCATGGTGATTCCCAAAAAGAGGGAGGACCACATGACTTGAAAAGATCCTGATCATTTCCCCTAGGGTTTGGTGTGGTGTTAAAACTGGTATTGGGATTACGTTGGATAATGTTAGGGTTATGTTTGGTGTAGGGTTAGGGTGGGGGTAGGTTTAGTCTAAGTAATGTCAACATCTGGAAAGAAATGCAACATCATTTATTGTAAAAAAAGAAACTATTTTACCACATCAATATCTACCGCATCAATGTCACCAAGCAAAAATAAATTGAATTTGCAAAGAATGCATGTTTATGTATTTTTTTTTTAATTCTTTATTTTTTCTGTGCGTAGAGTAACATACAGGCTTGTAGTGCCACAACAGCAGGCACGAGCTTATAAGAACATTTTCAGAGAAACAGTATCATGACAGTTGATTGGTCAGCACAATTTTGGGTAAATAAACATGTTTCATAATTCTGCCAGTGGATGAAAGCAGGTAAAGATTTTACAACAATATCGTGCAGAAGTAGATATGACATGCAGGATTTTAAATACCACTGGGTGGTCATCTTAAATTATGGCAGATTATTAGGTGTAGGAAAACAGCATCGATTAAGTCATATTCGGTACAGGCTATTTTTCATGTATAGCGACATGTGTGGCCCTTCTGAAGTGCAGGCAAGGCTCTTACATATTGTACAAAATGGGCTGCTGGTGTGTGAGTGCAGTGTGTGTACATGGCTGGAGTGTTCTGGGGAGGACCATTTAGGTGGGTCTGTGTAGCTGTACACTAGTAGTTAACCCCTAGAGTGCCTCGATGTAGCTTAAGGGCTGTTAGGATGATTAGTCCCAGACTATGTTAATGTAGTTTAATTGAATTTAGTCTTCCCAGTTTAGGGCTGTATATGTGGGCAATACCTGCTGCTAGTAAGTTGCTTGGTGGCTGTTTTAGTTGTGCATGACAGAGTATTCCCCCTAGAGGCCCTTGTAGCCAAGCTTAAGTATGGGTAAGGCGGGTGATCCAGCATGTAAGCTTGATTCTCTTCCGTGCACTACTCATACCCGGGAGGTGTGGGTCGGTGGGGCACAGAAGTAAAATGTCCACATGAGTCTCTGTTTAGTTGATGCCTCTGTGAACTCAGCCTGGTCCCGTTATAAGCCAGGCATCTGGTACATGTTGTGGCTCTGTCCGAGCTAGCAGGATAGGTGTGCAGTCTCTTGCATGTGAGATCGGTTTCCCGTCTCATCCGGAGGGTAGATTTTCGACTTCTGAGTGTCGTCAGCCAATATTGTGGTGCGTGCACTGGCCTGCCGTTTCTGCATCTCTTCCTTCTTCTCCCGGCCTGCCAGGGAGCCAGGGTGAGTGCTTCTAAGTGGCTGTTGGTGGTATCGGGCCAGTTTGTGCCTGGATGCCTTGCCTTTAGATATGTGCACGGGGAGACAGCGTTCCTCCCCTCTGCCTTCAGCGCACGTGGCATCCACCATTTTAGGTGAGGTGCTTGGGCCGCAGATTGGGGTGGCGTTGTTGCTGGGCCTTGTCTGCGTTGCAGCGGTCGGGGCCACAGGGTGAGGACTGGGGGGGAACAGGGCCGATGCCACTCGAGTGTCGGCCTCTGGCTGGGCTCTGTTAGGCAGGACAGCGGGGCAGCGGCCGTCCGCCCCACTCACCGCCGGAGAAGGCCCCAATTGGGACATCGAAGATTCCTCCTCCAGGGGACTGAAACTTGAGGAGCCAGCCTCTCCCTGCATCCAGTGCCCCCTTTACACCAAGGGCCATTGCTGTCGGCCAGCTTTTAGGTCGAAAATTTCAGGTTTTGAGGCTTAATGTTCAGAAAGTTGCAGGAGCTGATCGTCCTTGCGACCGTCCAGCTTGTTGGTCCGCCCCCGACCCCCCGCATGTTTATATTTTGACTGCTTTACACTATATCATATTACGGGCCTAGTTCATCAACTCTATTTGCCCTTATATTAACCCTACCCTTTCTTCTTTCTATCTTCCTCATTTAGACAAATCAGGAGAGTTCTTCTCTTATAAATCATCTTTTTGAAGCTTTTAATCAATTATTCTTTAATGATGTAAGCATGCAATATCACATTCCTAATTGTAACTTGTATGCATATTTACAAACTTGACATTTTTTTGTGTACCTTATATAAATATATTCTTATAAATTTGTTATTTACCTAGTGTGATTTATCAGTCGATTCTCTACATTTCCTACTCTTTACTTAATCAACCTCACCTGACTCTTACTTCCCATTCATGCTCAAAGAGACACAAAGGGAACAATTCATTTTTAGATGAAGTACAATTGGAACAAGTTAGACCATGTCTCTGCTGTTGTAAAGCTGCCATTGCATATTGATTTTTCAGATCTAGATATCTTTACTGCCTGTAAGTATTGGCATTTTTATCTCGTCTACTCCCAACATTTTAAAGAGAGATTTAATTTGCCCTACCTTTAGAGACTTACCAAGTTATTTCTGTTTGTTTTCCTTGAAAGGGGAGAGGCAGCCCCAGGATTGTATTCAGAGTGGGATAAGTTCATTTTTATAGTATGTAGTAGCATTGTTAGCACTATAACTTATTGTGCTGAAAAGGGAACACAAAATCTACCGGCCACTCAAAACCCACCACTTCTACTGCAATTCCTCCCAAGTGATGAGGTGGCTTTGACTCTGTTTCTAGCTCATTGACTTTTTAAATAGAGTTTCCTGACTAACTATGTCAGCATCACATATGTCCTATCAACAGGGGCGGCGCTACCTGTAAGGCGACCCAGGCAGCCGCCTAGGGCGCACCTTAGCAGGGGGCGCCGGATCCCTGCACCAGGAATCAGCAGTGCGGATCCAACATGCTGCGCCGCCTGAGTGCTTTTACAAGCCTCAGGCGGCGCAGCACTGCTGTGGAGGGCGGCCGGATTTGAGTGACCGGCAGGAGGGAAGCGCAGAGCGCTCCCTCCTGCCGGTCTCTCAATGTAGCTTGGCCGGGCAGCGTGGAACGCGGGATAGGAACCTCTGTTTCCTGTACCCGGCCGCTGGCGGACTGACAGGAAGTGCTCACTTCCTGTCAGTACGCCGGCGGACGGGTACAGGAAACAGAGGTTCCTGTCCCGCGTTCTGCGCCGCCCGGCCATGTTACATTGGCAGGAGGGAAGAGGAAGAGGAAGGTAAGGACCACTGGGGGGAGGAGGGAGGGGGGAACAAGGACCACACTGGGGAGGGGGACCACTGGGGAAGAGGGAGTAGGACCACTGGGGGGAGGAGGGGGAGTAAGGATCACTGGGGAGTAAGGACCACTGGGGGAGGAGGAGAGGGACTAGGACCACTGGGGAGAAAGGGAGGGGAGAGTAAGGACCTGGGGAGTGGGAGGGATGAGTAAGGACCTGGGGGAGGAGGAGGAGGGACTAAGGACCACTGGAGGAGGAGGGGGGATAAGGACCACTGGGGGGGACTAAGGACCACTGGGGGAGGGGACACTAAGGACCACTGGGGGAGGAGGGGGAGGGGGACACTAAGGACCACTGGGGAGAGGAGGGAGGTGGGGGAGGAGGGGAGTACCACTGAGGGAGAGGGGGGGAGTAAGGACCACTGAGGGAGGAGGGGAGAAGGACCACCAGGGGGGGGAGGGAGGACCACTGAGGGAGGGAGGACCACTAAGAGGGAGAGAGGGGAGTGAGAAGACCACCAAGGGGGGACTGCAGAGGGACAGGGGGCCAAGGGAGAGCACTAAGGGACAGAAAGGGAGAACACTAATTGACAGGAGGGGTGAGCACTATGAATTTTTTTTAACAAAACAAAGAGCTGCTCCCCTCTCAGTCCCTATCCTACCCCACAAACCCTCTCTTTTACACTACACACATACACAATTCATCCCCACACACACACAGAAACATACAATGCATCCTTACTCACGCACAGACACACCAGAAACACACAATGCATCCCTTAAGCTCACACAAACACTCATTCTCTTACACACAGAAATAAAATGCATCTCTTACACACTCAATGCACCCCTTACAGACACACACTGCATTCAATTACATACACAGAAACACACCTTGCATCCCTTACACACACACACACACAGAATCATACAATGCATTCCTTACACGCAAACACACACTGCATCCACTATACACACACTACATCCCTTACACAAATTGGTATTCCTATACACTACATTCTATAAGAACACACACATTGCATCCTCTACAATAACACATAAAACATCCCCTACACACATACACTCCACTACCAGTGAGAGAACTCATGGGTGGGCCATGTAGGTGGATTTATGGGTGGGCATTGTAGGCATACTCACGGTCAAGAAAAAAAATAAAATAAAAACAGTAAAAGGCTGCGCACATTTAGTAAAGTCCAATTCAAGGAGAAGAGAGAAAAGTCCAACTGGTATATTCTTACAGGTATCCTTGGTTGGTGGGGTCTTCTATTTATGTGGTGATTTCACTCGTTTATGGAAAATAAAAAGAGAAAAAAAAAAAAAGGGACATCCAATGGTATAGTATGTAAAATTCAGATATAGACGTAAAATTGATAGTATAAAACTCACATTTACCAGAGCTAATGTCCAGCTCTGGAGTAAAGCGCGTACAGCGGTTTAATCCCTGCTTATGGGATATAGGCAGGTTCTTCTCCGTGGATGGTATCCAATTCTCGGGATAAAATAAAATAAACAGCCAATAGTGCTCACTGTATGGCAAATAATAACAAGATAATAAAAGAAATGTACTTACAAAGAAAGAGCAGACCCACTGCTCTTTGATGATAGCTTGGGTGGATTGATCCCCACCTACGGATTTCTTTGGGTACAGGAAACTTCCAGGAATTTTTAGGTTTCTTTTAAAACCATAAAAAGTTAAAATAACAATAAAAAAAGGCCAGGGTAAAATAAGAATGATATGTGTCTATAAAAAAGATAATTGGCACAAGCAAATGACCAAAAATACTTTAATATATATAAAAACACAATTTAAATATCCATAACGCGTTTCGTCACAAAGGGACTTTATCAAATGGAATAACATGATTAACCTGGCACATAGATGTTATATAAGAGCATAATTGTTTGAATTTTGGCGCCAAAACTTAGTTTGACCAATCAGAATTAAAACCACTTATACAGCTTTAAAATACATCATAACTTATTTAACACATAGTTTTTGGTGATACAACTTCATTAAATTATATATACAATAAAAACGAAGGTTTAAGCCCAGACTTTGAGCTGTGTAAGGGGCCCAAAAAAATGGCGCTGCCTTCTGTTCTACACCAGACCTGTGGAGCCAGACTGAGCTCATCATCAGCCTCTTATCCTCATCTGGTGGTAAGTAGGCAATCCAATATATTAGTAGTGGCACTAATCTCTAATTTACCTCACATTAAATGGATAATATAGTCACCAGAAGCACTACAGCTTAATGTAGTGGTTCTGGTGTCTATAGCCTGTGCCTGTAGGCTTTTTAATGTAAACACTGTCTTTTCAGATAAAAGACACTTTGTGAAGACTGGCAGAGCATATGGGCGGGGCATTGTGATGTCACATGGTGGGCAGGACATATGGGGGGGGGGGCGGCAAATTATTTTTTGCCTAGGGTGGCAAAAATTCTTGCACCGGCCCTGCCTATCAACCCTCAGCTGAAGGCACTGAAAACTAAACTATGAATTCAAATGATATAAAGCTCCCCTTCCCAAGATACCAAATCATTCTGGCATTCCAGAGGAGTTCACAACCCTATGGGGTAGTAACTAAAGTCAAAATAGACCTGTATGAAATAGGGCAAAGCTATCCGGCTGAGTACGAGGTTATTCAGGCTGCAAAATCCAGACATTGTTAACACTATTTATGTCAGCATTTTGCAATTCAGGCTCCAAATGAGGATATCAGCCAGACCCAACATCACCAATATTCGGGCTGAGATGGTTCAAATCTGGATCTGATTTTAAAAAATCAGAACCTTTTGCCAGATGGCAGCGTTAGCCAGTAAGAAAAATATTAAAAACCTTGGGCTTAGCAAAGGCTAATTATGTGGCCCATGACATGTGCTTGCAATACAACCACTACATTGAAAAAGTAATAAATAAATAAAATAAATCTATGTGGTTCAATAAGATTGCTATAAGCAAGATTTTAAACCTAACTACTTAAAGGACCACTATAAGCACTCAGACCACTTCAGCTTAAGGAAGTGGTCTGGGTGCCAGGTCCATCTAGGGTTAACCCTGTCTGCTGTAGACATAGCAGTTTCAGAGAAACTGCTATGTTTGCGTATGGGTTAATCCAGCCTCTAGTGGCTGTCTCATTGACAGCCGCTAGAGGCGCTTCCGTGCTTCTCACTGTGATTTTCACAGTGAGAAGACGCCAGCGTCCATAGGAAAGCATTGAGAAACTCTGAGAGGACTGACTGAATGTGTTGAGAAGACTGACTGAATGCGTGCACAGCTCTTGCCGATGCGTGCACAGCATTCAGCCGATGACGTCGGAAGGAGGAGGAGAGTCCCCAGTGCCAAGGGAGCCCGGCGCTGGACAAAGGTAAGATTTTAACCCCTTCCTTCCCCTAGAGCCTGGCTGGAGGGGGGCCATGAGGGTGGGGGGGGGGACCTATTAACGAGTTTGTTTTCCTGGCACTATAGTGGTCCTTTAATATTTAAATATAGCAACGGGTCAATCATTGCTAGAAAGACCCCTTCCACATGGGATGGGGTCGGCTTCCAATATGGGAGCAATTTGGGATGATAGTGAGAAGGAGAACAGGCTCAAGAGATTACTTTTTAAGAATATGATTGATGATTGCATGTTTGATGGAAGAGGGGAAGATGCCAGTAGAGAGAGAGAGGTTGAAAATATACATTAAGCATGGGACCAAAGTAGAGGAAAGAGATAGGATAAGGTGAAAGGAGAGGGGATCAAGAGGACATATGGTGGGGCGGGAGAATAGAAGTTTAGAGACCTTTTATTCAGAGACAGGGAAAATTAGTTAAGAGTGGAGGCTTGGTGTGGTGGAAGAAAGAGGGGAGATTGCATTCCTAAAAGAGAAGTTATGTAGATCAGGGAAGCTTTGATTTCTGATGCCCAAGATGAGTAAGAGTTAGTATGTTGAGTGACTATGTGTGTAGAGGAATAGGCTACAGGAAGAGATAGAAATCTAGATGCTTTTGAGTTGTTAGGTTGGTTAGTAGGAATCTTAAAGTCACCAAAGATGGGAAGGAATGTGAAAAAAGGAAAGTAAGGAAGCAAGGAAGAATAGAGGAGAGTCAGAGGGATGATAGTTAATGGAAACAGGGCTGAGAGACAATTAAAGCGACTGATGGAGTGGACTTCGTGAGATGAAAAGGAAAGAAAAGAACAAGGAGGCAAAGGTTGCAAGGAACAATAAGGGGAGAGCAAAAACCCCACACCACCACCCTCAGCATCATATGTCCTGGGAGTGAGGGATAAGTGCATTCCATCAAAGGATAGGGAGGCAGAGCTAACAGTGTTATTGGAAGAGAGTAAGATTTCAGTCAGTGCCAAGAGGTTTAAGGAGCGGGAGGTAAGGAGAGCGTGAATGGCAGTAGATTTCATGGTTTCACATAATGAACATGTGTTCTAAAGGGCCCAGCAAAAAGAATGGAATGTAGTGGAACTGTGAGTAGGGTGGCTGAAGGGGGTGGGGGGCAGAATTAGGGGAAACATCCCTAGCTAGATGGTCATAGTTCTAAGGGCCCTTACTGCGACTAAAGAGAATACCACACATGGAAAAACCTTTAAATCCAACTTTATTGCCTCATGGAGTGAAGTTGGATTTTCTTTTTTGCATCCCAGTTTTTAATTTTTTAAGACTCTTTGAGAATCTTTTTTATGTTCAAGAATTTCGTCTAGTATTCCGTTTTTTATTTGGTCTTTTTTTGGGCTGAAGATAAGAAGATTTACAAAACAGAAGATAGTATTGTTCATTTTTTACAAGTATTAGTTTTAATGCCCCTCCCTATTATTATTAGGGTTAAGAGGTTAGGTAGGGCTAATTTATTTTAGTGGTATGGCTAGGAAATTGGATTTCCACAGTCACTGGGGGAGGGACAATGGCAATTTTAGGGAGGTGGAGAATGGCAAGTTTCCCCATCAATACTATAATAGTTTATAATACTCCCCAGATAAGGATGTCTCCACCTTTTCTATGTAATTGTCTCCACCTGCAGCCCACACATCTCTGTCCACCCCCTTTATTTATTGTAATGTCCCACAACCAATTTATATGGGGATGGGGCCTTTCTAGTGACTAGATTTTAAACATTTAGTAGATATGTTTTTTACTTATATACTTTTTAATGTGGCAGATATCTAGACAGTGAAGGCCAGCATAATTAAACCTTACATGCCATCGATTTTTAATGATTTGCTTGCCAGCAGGAAAATAGTGCTTGAAATTATCATTCACTTGAAAAAAGCAGTCAAATATAATTTGCTAATATGTATCCTACCAGGTGCATTCGGTTCCAATTTCAGTTAAAATTGGTGCATTGTAAATCTTCTCAATCCTATACTTTGTATAGAGTTCGGATGCAAAAACAGTTTTTTAATAAGGCCAAAAAATGCATCCAGCTATTGCTACAGATTTGTTTGGACCGACTGAAACATTCAACAGCACACAGTGACTGATACTTAATAGTAATGAGTGTAGAACCTCCTGGTCGTTCTATAAAACAATATAAAAACTATCATAGCATAATACTGTAATATAACTTAACAGATCAATAACAGAGGTAATGGGTAGAGTTGAGCGAACCCGAACTGAAAAGTTTGGGTTCGTACCAAACATTACGTTTTTTGGAACCCGGACCCGAACACGGACATATCACTGTATGTTCGGGTTGGAGTTTGGTGTTCGGTGATTAAATGACACGTTTTGAAAGGCTGCAGGGCAGCCAGTCAACAAGCATTTGACTCGCGTGCCCTTAGAAGCCATCACAGCCATGCCTACCAATGGCATGGCTGTGATTGGCCAGTGCAGAATGTGACCCAGCTAATAGTGGTCTTGTCTTTTAAACAGTGAGCAACCTGTGGCTGCTCACTGTTGAAAAAAAAAATTGCCCCTCCGAGCACTCTGATTGGATGGCTTAAACTCACCAATCAGAATGCTCTGAGTCCAATTGCAGGGCGGGGCAAGGCTTTATAAGCCTTCCCCCGCGCTGCAGAGCTCAGTCTGCGTGGAGCCCTCTATGGGTGAATTTTTTTTTTGCGTCGGTTATTATGGATTTTTATTTGGCCTTTTTTGGGGCTGAAAAAAAAAAAGATTTTAGAACAAAGAAGACATCAAATGGTAATTCTATATTTTTTAAAAAGTATAAGGGTCCCCCCTGATTATTTTTAGGATGAGGGGGGTAGGTAGGGGCAATTTTTTTGGGGGGAGGGGGGTGACTAAGGGTTTGGGGACCCCTAGTCACCTGGGGGGGTAAATTTTTATTTAGGGCCCCCACCCAACGCTCAGGGGTGGGGTCCGGGGGGGAGGACATTAGGTCCCCCCTTATTGTTATTATATTAAAAATGAACATGAGCAATATTTGGATAGAGGAATTATGAGTGGCATTCTGACACAGTCTGAATATTCTTTTTTGGATACAATTTTTTTTTAAAATACCGGTAATCTATGTATTACCAAAATTACACAGAATCCCCTGGGAAGACCTATAGTCTCTGGGGTTGGATATATCCTGTCTAACTTATCCAAATATGTCAACACACATCTCCAGCCAATTGTTAAAACCTGTTCATCCTACCTCAAAGACTTGATGAGTCTATTACAAATATTAAAGGATTTTAAATAGGAGAAGGACTTTTTCCTTTTTACGTGTGATGTTACGAGCCTATACACATGTACAGATCATCAATTGGGATGTGAGGCTACACGATTTGTTCTAGAAACCTCTACCTTATATCCTGCTGATCAAATGATTTTATTATGCAAGGGATTCTTTAGGGGCCAGTTCCTCAGGTTAGGACAAAACTGTACTGATTTTAATTTATTCGCTAACCACGATTTTGGATTGAGCATATCAAAAAGATCATCTTAATAGGGAAATCCAAACAATTCAAGGATTAGACAGAGGAGATTTAATCTCCTATAAACCTAAAACCCTAAGAGAGGAAAATTTAAAAATACCACTCATTTTTAATTACAGTAAAGATCAAAAACAACTAAAAGGTATTTTGAATAAAAATTGCCACATTCTGCAACAAGATCAGGAAATTACACCTTTTTGGCAGATAAACCTAAAGTAATATTTAGGGGAGCTCAGAATTTAAGACAGATTCTTACCACTGGAAATATAGCCTCAGGGATTCTGTAGGGAATCTGTCTGAGGGGTGGCTGTTCGGAGGTGTTTACTCTGTGCGAAGCCAGCGGAGCATATCCAGGTATGTTGGAGAACGTTGCTTCCATCGTGGCTAGCAGTTGCACTCTTGGGTACTTAGCCTTTCCCCCAGCAGAACTTCATCTAAAGTGCCTATCTTATCATCCTCCCCCAGAAGGTTTGGTAAGGGAAATCATATTTTGGCCACATCCTCCATTCTCTCATTGTAGGGTTTGAGCATGTTCACGTGGAGCATGCGTCTTCCCCCACTACCAGAGCAAGGACCGATCATGTAATTGTAGTCGCATCTCTGCTCCACCATATGGTATGGGCCCTGCCAAGCAGCCCGTAGCTTGTCGTGGCGAACAGTTTTTAAAATCAAAACCTTTTGGCCAATCTGAAAGCTACGTCCTCTGGTGCCTCTGTCATATGATCAGTGTTGGCGAGTTTAGTACGGTTAGTACGCAGGTTCAGAGTAAATTCCTCCAAGCGGTCGCGGAACTCCTGCACATATGGTATAACAGGGGTACCATCCTTACCAGTGTTCCCGGATTAAATCAAGGGGTCCCCATACTTGTAATCCAAACATTAGTTCAAAGGGGGAGAATCCTGTAGATTCCTGTGGCACCTCCCTGTAAGCAAATAGGAGGTGTGGCAGGAATCTCTCCCAGTCATGACTCATGTCCGTGAAAGTCCAGAGCATCTGTTTTAATGTGCAATTGACCTTTCACAATAGCCATTTGTCTGGGGGTGGTAGGAAGAGCTAATAATTGTCTTGATGCCACAAAGTCTCCAAAGCTGTTGGGTGACTTCTGAGTGCCCCGATCTGAGACTTTCTTTTTGGGAAAACCCATATGAGAGAAGACCGACAACAGCGCCTCAACTACCGTGCAGTAGTAAGAAGAACATAGGGAGAGGGAGGAGTAAGAAGAACATGGGGGCAGTAAGAAGAACATAGGGAGGGGGGAAGGAGTAAGAAGAACACATGGAGGGGGAGGAGTAAGACGAACACAGGGAGAGGGGGTGAGGAGATGAGGAGATGAGGAAAACACGGGGTGAGGAGAACACAGGGAGGGGGGGTGAGGAGAACACAGGGACGGGGTGAGGAGAAGCGGTGATGAGAAGAACACAGGGAAAGGGGGTGAGGAGGGAGGGGGGGTGAGGAGAATACAGGGGTGAGAAGAGACTGGTAGGGGAGGGTGGGGGGGAGAAAAGACCACTAAGGGGCAGGGCAGAGCTCTAAGGGACGGAAGAGAGAGCTTTATAGGACAGGGGACTCCTCGGAGTCGGCAGTCATCATGAAGCGGAATTAGGCTTCAGTAAGCCAGAAAAGAAAGAAGAGAAAGGAAGAGGAGGATAAGAAAAAACAAGATAGTGGTAAGTGATAAATTACACTGGATAAAATAGCTCTACTTGTCTTGTACAAATGGTGTAATTTTGCAGCAGGTAGGCTAGGAAAAATATGTTTATGTTAGCTACCTGCCTGACGGCAAATGCTGCTTGTAACGAACCGTTTGTGCAACTTTTTTTTTCGAACAATGGCAATTTTTACACTGTTACAGTTTTGAAGTACAGTATCAGGACAACCCACATGTTTTACTGGTACTGTTTATTAACTATTTAACAAGGTATTATAGTCATCTGTTGCAACTTTATAATAACCATCCAGATAATGTTTATATCCAGTTTATAAACCAACTATTAACCGTTAACAAATAAAGAAAAGAAAGGCTCACAGGACTGGCACTTACGTCAATTGATGTTCACCAGTCTTTGGACATGGAGGACATTGTGATTGCCTTTGCAGAAAACTAGGCTCGCAAACAGCAGTTTTAGATAATTTGCACATGTTTGTGAGAACTGAAAAATGTTAATGTGAGTGTGTGTGTTTTAAGTATGTTGGATTTAGTTATTGTGCACTTTTTTAATGTATATTTGATTATATGGTACAGTGGTGTTTTTTGCAAATGTTCAATTGTTGAAAATTTTCAAATTTTATGCACATTATATGCAACAGCAGTATTTGCACTGTAAACATTTTTCATTTATATAAAGTGTGGGTGAACTTAAACTGTATGGCTATGCTGTGGTTCCTCTAGGCTTTGCGTGCACGGGGGGGAGGGGTTGGGGGGCCTCCATGTCCAGTTTGCATGGGGCCCCCAAATTCCTTCAAACAGCCCTGAATATAGATAATGTCTAACTGGACCACTATAGGCACCTGGACCACACAGCTCAATGAAGTGGTCTGTGTGCCAGGTCCCAGGGCCGCCATCAGAGGGTGACAACCATGCCGCCTGGGCCCCATGTGTAGCGGCGGAACTGCCACCTGCACAGTTGCACCGGAGCTCGCATGCTGATGGGGCCTATCGGGTGACCCATGCACTTAGGGCCACCCGATGGGCCCTATATCTTCAGGGGCCCAGTCAGCGCTATGGCCGTGGTATAGCACGTCCGGGCCCCTTTAAAAAAAAAAAAAAACGCGCACACCCGGCAGTAAGGGAGAGCCAGCCGACTACTGCCATCAGCCCCAGCCACCCTCCTGCAAAGAAAAGGTAAGAGACAGGAGGGTGGCTGGAAAATGAGCTGTGTGTGTGTCTGTATGTATGTGTATGTATGTCTGTCTGTTTGTTTGTATGTATGTATGTCTGTATGTGTATGTATGTCTGTCTGTCTGTCTGTCTCTCTGTCTGCATCCATGTATGTCTATGTATGTCTATGTATGTCTGTTTGTATGTCTGTATGTATATGTATGTATGCATGTCTGTATGCATGTATGTCTGTCTGTATGCATGTATGTCTGTATGTATGTATGCATGTCTTACTGTATACATGTATGTCTGTCTGTATGCATGCATTTATGTCTGTATGTATGTCTGTATGTATGTCTATGTATGTATGTGTATTTCTGTATGTTTGTCTATATGCATGCATGTATGTCTATGTATGTATGTATGTATGTGTCTGTATGTCTATGTATGTCTGTATGCATGTATGTCTGTCTGTCTGTCTGTATGTATATATGTATGTCTGTATGTCAGTATGAATGTATGTCTGCATATCATTATGAACGTATGTCTGTGTGCAGTGGCGTACACATGACCCATGGGGCCCCAGTGCGAAAATTGATCCATGGGCCCCTCCACCCCCGCGCGGGCCGGGGCCGCAACACATGGCGGCAGGCACCTGGTCGCAGGGGTTGCAGGGCTGTGACCCCTGCATGTACGCCAGTGCATGCAGATACACACACTTAAAGGACCACTACAGACACCCAGATCACATCAGCTCAATGAAGTGGTCTGGGTGCCAGGTCCCTCTAATTTTTAACCCTGCAGCTGAAAACATAGCAGTTTCAGAGAAACTGCTATGTTTCACTGAGGGTTAATTCAGCCTCTAGTGGCTGTCTCATTGACAGCCGCTAGAGGAGCTTCCGCGATTCTCACTGTGAAAATCACAGTGAGACGACACTGAACGTCCATAGGAAAGCATTGAGTAATGCTTTCCTATGGGCGGTTTGAATGCGTACACGGCTCTTGCCGCTCATGCGCATTCGGAGCTAAGAGGCGGAGGGATCCCCAGCGCTGGAGAAAAGTAAGTGCTGAAGACACACACTGTCACGAACAGACGCATACACACTAGCTAACAGACACACACATTTACTGACAGAGACACACTCAGCGACAGACATACATACACACTCACAAAACATACACTCTCACTGACAAACACACACTCACTAACAGACACACACACAAATACACTCAGTAACAGACACACAGAGTAACACACTCACTAGCAGACACACACTCAATAACAGACACACTCACTGACACTCACTAGCAGACACACTCACACTAACACACACACACTTTTTTTTTTACATTTAATCCCTCCCAGCCTCCTTACCTTTTGGATTGCTGAGGGGATTCCCTGGGGTCTAGTGGTGTCACCCGGTGGGCAGGCTAGCGGGCATGCGAAAGAGCACTTTCCCCTGAGTTCTTCCTCTTCAGCTCCCTCGCGCGCCGCGTACTGATACCGGAGCCGGAAGATGACATCATCTTCTGGCTCCGGTATCAGTGCGGTGCGCGCGGGAGCTGAAGAGGGAGCACACAGGGGAGAGTGCTCCCTTGCGCGCCTGCAGGACCGGCCGCCCGGTGACAGCAGGGCCCCCCACAAGAGGCTGGCCACAGTGGCATACATACCGGGTCGCAGGGGCGGCCGGGCCCCCTGGTGGGCCGTGCCCGGTCGAAGCCGCCACCCCTGCGACCCTGGTATGTGTGTATGGATGTCTGCATGCATGTATGTCAGTATGTATGTATGTCTGTATATATGCATGTATGTCAGTCTGAATGTATGTATGTATGTCTGTATGTATGCCATTATAAATGTATGTCTGTGTATGTCTGTATGCCATTATGAATGTATGTGTGTATGGATGTCAGTGTCTGTATGTATGTATGTGTCTTTATGTCCTCATGCATGTGTGTCTGTATGTATGTTAGTATGTGTCTGTCTGTCCCTATGTATGCCTGTGTGTCTGTATATGTATGTATGTCTCAGTATGTGTGTGTCAATATGTATGCCTGTATGTCTGTTTCAGTATGTGTGTCTGTTAGTATGTATATGTGTCCTTTTGTATCAGTGTGTGTGTTTGTGTGTGTATTCCTGTGGGCGGTATTTGGAGGCAGGTCCCAGACCCTGAGGCGAGTTTGGGGCCCCAAATTTTCTGGTGGCGGCCCTGCCAGGTCCCTCTAGTTTTAACCCTGCAGCTGAAAACATAGCAGTTTCAGAGAAACTGCTATGTTTCACTGAGGGTTAATCCAGCCTCTAGTGGCTGTCTCATTGACAGCTGCTAGAGGAGCTTCCTCTATTCTTACTGTGAAAATCACAGTGAGAAGACGCTGGACATCCAAAGGAAAGTATTGAGTAATGCTTTCATATGGGCTGTTTGAATACGTACACAGCTCTTGCCGCGCATGCGCATTCGGAGCTGACATCAACAGGGGGTGGAGAGCTCCCGTACTCCAACCGAGTACCCTCCATTGATAGACGCTTCCTAGCTTGCGCCGAGGACCACAATCACCGCAGACTCAACAACCGCTGTAGCTTGACTGGAGTCTCGCCGTCTTCCTTCCGCCCTGGAGCAGCTTCTGTCCTCCAGGACCGTGTGGGAAAGACCTCTTCCTTCCACCCTGTATGAATCTCCAGCATCCAGGACTGTGTGGGGAAGATCTCTCCTCCAAGGGGGAGTTAAATTTTTATTTAGGGCCCCCACCCAACACGCAGGGGTGGGGGCCAGGGGGGAGAACAGTAGGTCCCCCCCTCATTCTTATTTAGGGCCCGCACCCACTGCTTAGGGGTGGGGGCCGGGGGGGAGGACAATAGGTAGGCCGGGGGGGAGGACAGTAGGCCCCCTTAGTTTACTTCAGGACCCCACCTGCCGATCAGGGGTGAGGGCCAATAGTTTTTTTTGTTTTTCTTTACAGTGAGCAGCCACTGGCTGCTCACTGTTTGCTAGACATGACCCTACTTGCGGTATAGCGAGTGGGGGCGGAATTTACTAATACTAAGTAATCTTTACTTAGTATTAGTAAATGTGGGTGAAAGACCAATTTAGGTCTTTCAGCCTTTTGGTAGATAGCTCCCTAATACCGTGGGCATTAGGGAGTTATCTAATAAGCAGCTGCTTATTTTATGTTATTTTAAGTGATTTCCATATCCACATTTGTTTGTAGGGCACGTGTCCTACTCTTTCCCCCATTTTACTTCCTTTTGTAGCTCTCTAGCCCTTTCCAGGACTTTTTCAGAGGCATTTTAGTGCCCAAAAGTTCGGGTCCCCATTGACTTCAATGGGGTTTGGGTTCGGGCCAGGTTCGAGCCGAACTCGAACTTTTAGACGAAGTTCGGCCGAACTCGGCGAACCCGAACATCCAGGTGTCCGCTCAACTCTATACATCAATCCTCACACTAATGCAAATGGCATGGTAATTGCAACTTTCTTAAATGCTCTGAGCAGCATAAACACTTTATTTCTTTGATGTGTTTTTAATAGCAGGAGAACCCTGGTGCCATTCTTTGGTTCACTACTAAAGATTTCCAGCTGCCTGCTGCTTTGCATCTTTGGGTCTGCCTGCCATTTGTTTAAGTGGGCAACTAACTTTTTTTTTTGGGGGGGGGGGAGGTAGGTGTAGAAATGGCTGGCAGCCAAACAAAAACAAGTGCACATATTATTATATATTATTGTTAACTAGAAGGATTCATTTATAATGTATGACATTTATAATTTCCTGATCCTGTGATCTGGAAATAGATCTCTAATATCTCTCCTACCCCTACCACCACTTCCCCTAAACCAGCTCACTTGCACCTGCTAAGCCAGAAGGAGTTTCTGCTCTGCTTCACTCCTCTAGTGCTACCACCTGTTCCCTTGATCCTATTCTCTCACATCTTACTTACTTTGTCTACAACTCTTGCATGTCCCTCACTAAAATATTCAATCTTTCCCTCTCCTCTGGCATATTTCCTTCACCCTTCAAGTATGAACCATCACCCCGATCCTAAAAAAGCCGAACTACCACTCTATCTAACTACTACCGTTTGGCTCCAAGATCCTCAAGAGAGTTGTGTACACTAGATTGACTGACTTCCTTGAGTTAAACTCTCTGCTCAACCTCCTCTAGTCCAGATTCCGCACTCGGCCCTCTGTTGATACATAACCCACAGAAGACACTACTATACAGTTATTATTGTAAATTAGCGTTAACATTGCAAAATATCAGCCTCCTGTCGTGTTGTGAAATTTAAGATTATGCAGGAGGTAAGTATTTTAAATTTCTTTGCTGCTGTGGAGAAGAGTAATGCAAATTACTCGCCTCCTGTCATTACTAAAGTTAAGATTATAAGTACACTAAAGCTATCATAATCTTCAGTTGTGAAATAGCAAGCATTCAAAGATCACAGATTTTACTGATTCTTAGCCAACCAAACACCCATCCCTTCAATAAGGAAGTGTTTTGATGCAATATGTGATTTTGCTAATCTTATTCCATCTGAAACATTTTGCTTAGTATAAACAATGCCCAGTATTAACAAAATAAACTCCAGAGACAAATCATCATTCAATATTATTAACATATGATGAAATACAAGGAATTTTAAGGTGGGAGGGTTTTCTCCTGTAGGCCGCTTACTAAGTGGTATAGATTATAGTTTATACCAACTAAATTATTGTAAGATATATTCAAAGGAAAGTGATTGCAATGGAAAATATGTTTTTGTAATTATTACATTAAAAAAACCATTAAATATGGTGCACGAAAAAATTCACATACTCAAAATACTATAGTCACCAGAACCACTGTAGCTTAATGTAGTAGTCCTGGTCTCTATAGCATGTCCTTGCTGGCTCAGCAATATAAATGCTGCATTTTCCAAGAAAAGGAAGTGTTACCATTGCTGCCTAGTAACACCTCTAGGTGCCATCACTCAGATAGTCACTAGAGTTGCTTCCTATTTCAGTGCTACATTGTGTGCAGTACCTTCATTCATCATCTACACATTTTGCATGGAGACGCTGAACGCTTCCCAATTCAACCTATCTCTACGAGGAGATGTTAATTGCTGTGGTGAATGCAGTGTTTTGCCATGCATATGCAATAGACAGACAATACTTTCATATGGTAAATTATTGGATTGGCGGAGATTGTAAACATTGATGATCTCAGCAATGGATGCCAGCAGGCCCGGCGAGGTCAGCACCGCGTGGAGAAAAGGAAAGCGGGGCTAGGGACCTATATAGGTAGTCCAACACGTTTATTGATTTTTTTGATTGGGTAACTAAAATAATAGATAAGGGTGGTGCAGTAGACATTGCTTACCTAGATTTCAGTAAGGCTTTGGACACTGTTGCACATAGAAAGCTTATCAATAAACTGCAATCTTTAAGTTTGGATTCCAATATTGTTGAATGGGTAATTCAGTGGCTGAGTGACTGGAAACAGAGGGTTGTAGTCAATGGAGTATATTCCAAGCTTGGGCTTGTCACCAGTGGGGTACCTCAGGGATCTGTACTTGGACCCATTCTCTTTAATACAGTTGCAAGAAAAAGTATGTGAACCCTTTGGAATTATATGGATTTCTGCACAAATTGGTTATAAAATGTGATCTGATCATCATCTAAGTCACAACAATAGACAATCACAGTCTGCTTAAACTAATAACACACAAAGAATGAAATGTTGCCATGTTTTTATTGAACACACCATGTAAACATTCACAGTGCAGGTGGAAAAAGTATGTGAACCCCTAGACTAGTGACATCTCCAAGAGCTAATTGGAGTGAGATGTCAGCCAACTGGAGTCCAATCAATGAGATGAGATTGGAGGTGTTGGTTACAGCTGCCCTGCCCTATAAAAAACACACACCAGTTCTGGGTTTGCTTTTCACAAGAAGCATTGCCTGATGTGAATGATGCCTCACACAAAAGAGCTCTCAGAAGACCTACGATTAAGAATTGTTGACTTGCAAAAAGCTGGAAAGGGTTATAAAAGTATCTCCAAAAGCCTTGCTGTTCATCAGTCCACGGTAAGACAAATTGTCTATAAATGGAGAAAGTTCAGCACTGCTGCTACTCTCCCTAGGAGTGGCCGTCCTGTAAAGATGACTGCTAGAGCACAGCGCAGACTGCTCAATGATGTGAAGAAGAATCCTAGAGTGTCAGCTAAAGACTTACAAAAGTCACTGGCAAATGCTAACATCCCTGTTAGCGAATCTGAAATACGTAAAACACTAAACAAGAATGGATTACATGGGAGGATACCACAGAGGAAGCCACTGCTGTCCAAACAAAACATTGCTGCACGTTTACAGTTTGCACAAGAGCACCTAGATGTTCCACAGCAGTACTGGCAAAATATTCTGTGGACAGATGAAACCAAAGTTGAGTTGTTTGGAAGAAACACACAAGACTATGTGTGGCAAAAAAAAAGGCACAGGACACCAACATCAAAACCTCATCCCAACTGTGAAGTATGGTGGTGGGGGCATCATGGTTTGGGGTTGCTTTGCTGCATCAGGGCCTGGATGGATTGCTATCATCGAAGGAAAAATGAATTCCCAAGTTTATCAAGACATTTTGCAGGAGAACTTAAGGCCATCTGTCTACCAGCTGAAGCTCAACAGAAGATGGGTGTTGCAACAGGACAATGACCCAAAGCATAGAAGTAAATCAACAACAGAATGGCTTAAACAGAATAAAATACGCCTTCTGAAGTGGCCCAGTCAGAATCCTGACCTCAACCCGATTGAGATGCTGTGGTATGACCTCAAGAAAGTGATTTACACCAGACATCCCAAGAATATTGCTGAACTGAAACAGTTCTGTAAAGAGGAATGGTCAAGAATTACTCCTGACCGTTGTGCACATCTGATCTGCAACTGCAGGAAACATTTTGTTGAAGTTATTGCTGCCAAAGGAGGTTCAACCAGTTATTAAATTCAAGGGTTCACATACTTTTTCCACCTGCACTGTGAATGTTTACATGGTGTGTTCAATAAAAACATGGCAACATTTCATTCTTTTTGTGTTATTAGTTTAAGCAGACTGTGATTGTCTATTGTTGTGACTTAGATGATGATCAGATCACATTTTATGACCAATTTGTGCAGAAAACCATATCATTCCAAAGGGTTCACATACTTTTTCTTGCAACTGTATGTTTATTAGTGATATTGCAGAAGGTATTGATGGTAAGGTATGTATTTTTGCTGATGATACTAAGATATGTAACAGGGTTGATGTTCCAGGAGGGATAAGCCAAATGGCAAATGATTTAGGTAAACTAGAAAAATGGTCAGAGTTGTGGCAGCTGACATTTAACGTTGATAAATGCAAGATAATGCATATTGGACATAAAAACCCAAGGGCAGAGTACAGCCTCAACATCTGTGGAAAGGCATTTAGGGGTAATTATTTCATATGACTTAAAGGTAGGCAGACCATGTAATAGAGCAGCAGGAAATGCTAGCAGAATGCTTGGTTGTATAGGGAGAGGTATTAGGAGTAGAAAGAGGGAAGTGCTCGTGCCATTGTACAGAACTCTGGTGAGACCTCACTTGGAGTATTATACGCAGTACTGGAGACTATATCTCCAGAAGGATATTGATACTTTAGAGTTCAGAGAAGGGCTACTAAACTCTGCAGGATAAAACTTACCAGGAAAGGTTAAAGGATCTTAACATGTGCAGCTTGGAGGAAAGACGAGACGGGGGGATATGATAGAAACATTTAAATACATAAAGACAATCAACACAGAAAAGATGAGACTATACTTAAAAGAAGAAACACTACCACAAAAGAGGACATATTCTTAAATGAGAGGGGAAAAGGTTTAAAAATCATATCAGGAAATATTACTTTACTGAGAAGGTAATGAATGCATGAAATAGTCTTCCAGCTGTAGTGGTAGAGGTTAACACAGTGACAGAGTTTAAGCATGCCTGGGATAGGCATAAGGCTATCCTAGCTATAAGATAAGGCCAGGGACTAATGAAAGTATTTAGAAAATTGGGCAGTCTAGATGGGCCGAATGGTTCTTATCTGCCGTCACATTCTATGTTTCTATGTTTTTTTAATGCAGTTGTTAGATTCATATATGTGTAAGGAAGAAAGGGATACAGCTGTGTATCTAAAAAGAATATATAAATAGGAACATAGTGTGATATTGCAATACAAAGTTAAGTGACACGCTTGTTATAGAGTGCACACACAAGATGAAGACTTTAAGATTGCCTTAAAGGTGCCTCCCCTAGCTATTGGGGGGCTAAGTTGACCTCCTCACTGTCACTGAATCAGGAGCCAAGATAGGACAGGAATCTAGGTAAGGTAAAAATATTGTTAATTGTACCCAAAAGGAACATGAATAATTATCAGTAATATGAATAAAAAATATATCATAGAGCCCAGGTCCTACGCGTTTCGTTCATGTATGAACTTCCTCAATGACCTCCAATAATAAAACAAATGCAATGCAATAAAATTTCGATATACAATAAAAACCATCTGAATTCCTCCCTCCCTCGAGTCCCATTATAAAGGAAATGTCTTTCCTGTCCATTGGTGGTTAAGTGGGTGTCCTTCTTGTTTCCTCAGATGTCCAATCAGCATTTACCAATCCTTTCTACTTTTCTCCATGTATACCTTCTTCCTTGTTTAGTTATTGTATTCAACAGGATTTTAAGAAGCATTAAAAGTTTGCTATCCAAACTTCCCAATGCAGTTTAATAAGAAGTCTATCCAAGGCAGGTGCTCTGGCCAATTGCCTGCCTCTTGAGTTGAGCTCCTGTGAACTAAGCATTGGACATTGTGTAAAAAGCAAAAGAATAAATAAAAAAATTTAAAAAAGGATGCAATCTTCACACATTAAACATTAAAGCAAACTGCACTGTTTTAGGAGTAGGGGAATTTTCCTTTAACTTCATAAACTACATTCTAATATGTCAAAGATCAAAAAAACTTTTATAGTAAAAAAAAAAATAGAAGAAGAGATATGAAGAGAAAGAAGGGAGAGAGAAAATAGTGGGGTGAGAAAACAAAAAGCTAGTGTTGAACATCCAGGATTGCCCAGGGGTCTGACCAACACCACCACCCAGTGAGGGTTCTACAAACCCATCTGGTCGGTGATGCTGCATTTAGGTACATAGCCACCTCAAATAAGTCAATGAATCAATCTGTGAGTGTAGTCTTCACCATGTCTGCTGTCTCCTTGACTTCCTGAATGCAAGCAAGCCTCAAAAACAAGGGGTTAACTAATTTTGCAATGCTCAGCAATTCATGATATACCTGCAACAGGAGCTAAGTGTGATTCAGCAGAACGGCTGCAATTTTGAGTGTTGGAGGTTTCCTCCATAAGCCTCCATCCAGAATGGCTTTACCAACACCATACCCTGTCCTCGTGCCGGTGGGGATCCTCCGCTCGAGACCTGAAAGAATCAAGTTAGATATAACACATATTCTAACGTAGCAAAATATGCTGAGACCCAGTAGCTAGATCAAATTAACAACATTTCTTAGTTAAAATGCATACGCATAGGGTGAAATGTAATAGACACCTCAATGCTAGAAACAAACAAGAGGTTACATATTGTATGCAGGGACAGCAACAGGCCCGAAACCATCCCTCAACACAGCAATAAGTCAATAAAAAAAAAATAATAATATGAAGTCGGAATAGGAAATGTGTTCACATGGCATATGGCCAGTGAAGATCCCACCACCAAAGAAGGCTCATATATATTGAAATATAGCTCTTTGGTAGGGCACCCCCCCACCCCAATAAAATGTAAGGGGTGTTTGTAGAGTGATTAACATTGATGGAACTATATAGCTATCTGAGTCATAACCTAGCGAGGTATATCAACTAAGCCCAGGTGCAAAGAACATTAGTAGGTCCCTGATCCTGACTCCCAACCCAATAAGATACGTGAACCTAGGGACAGAGGCGTAACTAAAAATCACTGGGCCCTGGTGCAAAAAAATACCCAGGACCCCTCACCCCCCTACGTGTCTCAGCCCATTTCACCTAACTCATTCCATTCCCCATAGCCCCTCCATACATCTCATTCTTCCCTAGCCCCTCTATGCGTCTGATTTCACCCCATGCATCTCATTTCCCACCAGTCACTCCAATGCGTCTCATTTTTACTGCAGCCTCTTCATGCATCTCTTTCCTCCATAGCCCCTCCATGCGTCTCATTTCCCCCACAGGCCCTCCTTGTGTGTCATTCTGAGCACCCCCAGCACTCCTATGTATGTCGTTCTCAACTCCCCCCAGATCCCTCATGTGTGTCATTCCCAACTCCCTTCAGACTCTCCATGTGTGTCATTCTAAACGCCCCCAGTCCTTTCATGTGTGTCATTCCAAACTCCCCCAGCCCTTCCTTGTGTGTCATTCCTAACCCCCACAGCCCCTTCATGTTTGTCACCCCAAACCCCTCCAACCTCTCCATGTGTGTCACCCCCAAAAGCCCTGCCCTAGCACCTCCATGTGTGTGAATTTTTACAATCACATGCTTTTTTGGTATCTGGACTTTCTGAGCAATCAAGCCCTCATAATAGACAACATGCATGTTCATTTTGTTGCCTCCCAGTTCAAACTGTACTTGGAGTGGCCAGAGTTGCCAGCATGCCGACTCATCTCTACATGTTTGTAAGCAGGCATTTGCACCTTACACTGATCAGCCACAACATTAAAACCATCTGCCTTAAATCATGTAGGTCCCTTTCGTGCTGTCACATCAGCACTAATGTGTCAAGGAGGCATGGACTTTTCAAAACCTCTGAACATTTCCTGTGGTATCTGGCATGGATAGCAGTATCATTAGTGGTATCATGAACAACAGATCCTTTAAGTCCTAAAAATTGTGAGGGGAGGACTCTATGGATCAAGTTTGTAGTTCCAGCACAACGCACAGATGCTCGATCGGATTGAGAGCTGGCGATTTTGGAAGTCAAGGCAACACCATGAACTCTTTGCCATGTTCCTCAAACAATTCCTGAACAATTTCTGCAGAGTGGCAGGGTGCATTAGCCTGCTGAAAGGGGCCATTGACATCAGGGAACACCATTTCAATGAAGTATGTGGTCTCTATCTATCAATCTCTAGTTAGGTGGTACACGACAAAGTAATATCCACATGAAGGCCAGAACCCAAAGTTTCCCAGCAGAACATTGTCCAGAGCATAATATGAGGCTTCTTTCCACAGTCCACCCTGCTGTCATCTCTTCACCAGGTAAAGAAAGAACACGCTCCCGGCCATCTGCTCTCACCCAATTATTTAGCCATCACTATATGGTTGCCAATTTTTCCTGCTTCCAATACATGAAATTCAAGAACTGACTCTTCACTTGCTGCATTATATATCCAAACCATTGACAGGTGCCATTGTAACTATATAATGAATGTTATTCACTTCACCGGTCAGCGTATTTTATGTTGCGGCTGATCTGTAGTGTAGAGAGTTTGTTAGCAGCTCCCTCACAGCCTCCACCTCTTCATCATGGGGAAAGGTTGTATCCAATGTTATTAGTATAATTCCACTCATGTTCCTATGTATTGTTTTCAACTTGCCAAACAATGTTTTTGTATTCTTCATACACATAGATGTTTTCTACAAGATTATTAAAAGGGTAGTCAAGTCATTTGGATTTAGTGCCTATCCCCCCGCCCCCTCCAATAGCTCATACCATAGGGTGTCTAGGAGGCTGGATTGGATCCTTATAAATTTTAGGAATACTGCACATTTTGGGAGTCCTAGGTGTTTTATTCAATAGATATTGCTATAACTCCATATCTGTATGATCGACTCGTAATCCCATCATTAGACTTTACAATTTTTTTAACTGATCATTTCTGCTGGATCCCAATTTTATAACATGACAGGAGGCTTCATATTTGCTAGGGGTGTTTCTGACAAAATAGCAGAGTAAAACTCTACAATTTCAAACATCTGATTGCCGCTTGCACTAGTCTCCCATTGCTTTCCTAAGGGAAAGCATTGGATTGGCTGACGTCATTGATATGAATGATTTCAGCCAAGAAGGCTGAGCTTCCCCACTGAGACCGGTGAGCAGAGGGCTGAAAGGTAACTAAAACTCACTTTATTTATTATTTCTTGTTGTTTATTTGACTGAGGGGTATTTTTGGTATTGATGCTCTGCTTGTGGCTGTATGCTTTAGCTTTGCCCCTCTGGGGATTTCATTAGGTACCTTGACCCCCTGATTCTCTTCCTGTTTGTCTTTTCCATTCCTGTATCCCCCTTGCGTGGGCATCGCGGGAATTGGTCATCTTGCCGCCTTCCTAATCCCCCGACTGCCGGGGACGCGGAGTACATCTCCGGCGGCCCCACGTGTGGAGTCCCGCAGCTCACTGGCTTCGCCAACGCACGGGACCCCCTTGATTGCTCCGGCCCTCTCTGTCGCCACTACTTCCCCCGTCACCGGACCGCAAATAGCTCCAGTGGTGGACGGGGACGGAGACTGGAATGCGGCCTACCACGTGGGAGCGACAGCTCCCGGTCTGCTCCTGTCCTCCCCCCACTGCCCAGGTCCTCCTCTGAATGGAGATTGGTCGATTGTACTGGGGGGGAGATTGGGGTGCTTGCAGCCCTTCTGGTTTCCCTTTCTACACCAAAGAAACATAGAAACATAGAATGTGACGGCAGATAAGAACCATTTGGCCCATCTAGTCTGCCCAATTTTCTAAATACTTTAATTAGTCCCTAGTCTTATCTTATAGTTAGGATAGCCTTATGCCTATCCCACGCATGCTTAAACTCCTTTACTGTGTTAACCTCTACCACTTCAGCTGGAAGGCTATTCCATGCATCCACTACCCTCTCAGTAAAGTAATACTTCCTGATATTATTTTTAAACCTTTGTCCCTCTAATTTAAGACTATGTCCTCTTGTTGTGGTAGTTTTTCTTCTTTTAAATATAGTCTCCTCCTTTACTGTGTTGATTCCTTTATATATTTAAATGTTTCTATCATATCCCCCCTGTCTCGTCTTTCCTCCAAGCTATACATGTTAAGATCCTTTAACCTTTCCTGGTAAGTTTTATCCCGCAATCCATGAACCAGTTTAGTAGCCCTTCTCTGAACCCTCTCTAAGGTATCAATATCCTTCTGAAGATACGGTCTCCAGTACTGTGTACAATACTCCAAGTGAGGTCTCACCAGTGTTCTGTACAATGGCATGAGCACTTCCCTCTTTCTACTGCTAATACCTCTCCCTATACAACCAAGCATTCTGCTAGCATTTCCTGCTGCTCTATTACATTGTCTGCCTACCTTTAAGTCATCAGAAATAATCACCCCTAAATCCCTTTCCTCATATGTTGAGGTTAGGACTCTATCAAATATTCTGTACTCTGCCCTTGGGTTTTTACGTCCAAGATGCATTATCTTGCACTTATCCACATTAAATGTCAGTTGCCACAATTCTGACCATTTTTCTAGTTTACCTAAATCATTTGTCATTTGGCTTATCCCTCCTGGAACATCAACCCTGTTACATATCTTAGTATCATCAGCAAAAAGACATACCTTACCATCAAGACCTTCTGCAATATCACTAATAAAAATATTAAAGAGAATGGGTCCAAGTACAGATCCCTGAGGTACCCCACTGGTGACAAGTCCAAGCTTCGAATATATTCCATTAACTACAACCCTCTGTTGCCTGTCAATCAGCCACTGCCTTACCCATTCAACAATATTTGAATCCAAACTTAAAGGGTATTTCTTTCCGAGGATCCATACTACAGGTGGACTACAGCCCCATCACTGAGGCCTCTCCTGGCCTACCCGCCTGCCCTGGCTTACACTGCAGTATTTATAACTCTCAGGTTTACACATCAGTGCTATTCACATCAGTGCTCTGGGTTGGGCCTGTCCTTAACTGTGCCCACATTTGGCCTGCTCTGTCTGTGTCCCCTTGATTGGCCCGCTTTGTCTGTGCCCCTAAAAATTGGCTTGCTTTGTCTGTGGCATTGCCGCTGGGTGACTCCGGTTTGGCTATTCTCATACGTACGCTTGTACCTTGCATGCGCTATCCAGCTTGCCTCTGCCACTATATTGGTGTGCCGCCCAGGTTATTCTACTGGTGACACTTGTTCTCTGTGTATCCTAGGTGTCACATTGCATACGGTTGGCCTGCTATGGAGCCCTCAACCCAAGAACAGAGCTTGCAGGCTATGATCAATGTGGCGGTGTCCACCTCCATGGAAAAAGGATTGGGGCTCTATAGGAACCCCTCACAAGGCAGATGACTCGGCTTAGTCAGACTCTCCCAAGAGAGATCAGACAAGGGTGCACAAGCGCTATTGGAAGGGTGAAGCCTCTGAAACACTCTCCCAGAAGGGAAAGGCTCCGGCGAAGCGACAAGGGCCTGTTATCTCGGACTCGCCTACACAGCGCAGGCGCCTCTCTGACAAAGGGGAGGAAGACCCCATCTGACGAATGGCGGGCGGATCCATCACCCTCAGATGAGGAAGACAGATGGGGTGAGGATGACACGGTCGACCCCATGTGGCCCTGTGACTCAGGGGACGCTTTCACACAAAGGACACCGGTTCGACCCCTAGTCCATAAGACACCCCATATCCTCTGAATGGTCGTTGCCTGACCACCTGGCACAGTTTGTGTATTACTGATTCAGCAGGCCTCTGGACTGGGAAGTGGGCAAGATATCATGGACGGAATGCCCCAGGCCCGTACTACCGGATAAGGTTGCCCTGACCCCGTAATCTGACCCCATGGTGTCCACCTACATGACTCGTACCGGGCATGACACTAATAAAGGGGTCGAGCGCAGCCTCTGACTGGCACAGGATGAACTGCTAGACATGCTGGGCCCCCTGGCAAGGATTCTCATGCTAGCTGACAAGGCTTTTTCACAGGGTGCTGCCCTGGATCCAGCTTCCATACAGGACTGGGCTCTGCACTCTAATTGCCTGCTGGGCAATACCAACATTGCGCTCTGCATGGAGTGTAGAAAAGCGGTCCTCCTACGCATGGACAACAAACTGTCAGACTTGGGGTCGAAGGAACTGGGCCCCCTGGCCAAGGGTCTACTCTTCGGGAAATCCTCCATCAAGGAGCTTCACAAGCACGTGAACCTCTTACTCCACCCTGGTCAAAGCCCAGTCCTCAAAGAGGGTCTTCCGCCCACAGTGTTCCCTGGTTTTTGGCAGGGCTGGACGACAGGGGTGTTGGCAGCTGATTCTGGCCATCTGGTCACAGAGGATCCCATGCACCATCCTTCTTCCCATCCTACCACTCCCTGACCTTCAACCAACAAAGGTCTGACCGAGGTAGAGGGAGCTGGGCTCACAAGGATGCCTACAGGTGAGAATCGTTTCTACCAGTTCTCCTCCCACTCTGTTGCACGTGGGCAGATTGTTTCACTGCAGGGACATGTGGTGGGAGGTATCCTCAGATGCGTGGGTGCTTCAGACTGTTCAGGGCTATGTCATAGATTTTCATTCCCTGCCGACACAGGTTCACCCTCCCCCAGTTCCCGTGTCTTCGAGGGTACAGCAGTCCATGATAGATGCAGAGATTCGAGCCCTTTACTAAAAGTGCGCGGTCCAGTGGGCACCGGATGATGGTGGTTTCTTCAGCTCCATAATTCTGGTGAAGAAAAAATCTGGGGACTTCAGCCCGGTGATCAACCTGAGAAACCTGAATACCTTCATGGTTTCCATAATTTCAAGATGGAGGGCATCCATCTCCTGCAGGGCCTCCTCCACCCAGGGAATTGGTTCATCAGACTGGACCTGAAGGATCCCCAATTCTCGGTACCGTTGGATCCCATATGCCAACGGTTTCTCCGGTTCCTCTGGAAAGGTAGACCTTGCCAATTCACCTGCCTTCCTTTCGGTCTCATCTCGGCACCGTGGTGTTTCACCAAACTGTTGAAACCGGTGACGGCACGCCTTTGATCCGAGGGTGTTCGTTGTATCATCTACCTGGACAATATGCTGATCTTTTGCAAGGACCTCTTGCGGCTTCCTCGCAGGCACTTCCCTCTAGGAATTGTTGAATCAGCAGACTGATCCTGGGAAGAACACTTCCGAAAATTGTATTTCAGGCCAGCGGATAATGCTGCTTTTACCTTGTTGTCTGAGCGTTAAAACAGCAAATATGAAGCCTCCTGTCATGTTATAAAAGTGTAGATTACACTTTCTTTAGTTTAACTATAATCTTAATTTTTTATTAATATTTCCCTCCCAGTTTCACCCTACCCTTGTTCTTTTTCTGTCAATTAATTTGGCTGCCTCTGGTTGATAGATTGTTCTTCAGGCTTCCAATTAGGTATGTCACATGTTTAATTTTCTTTCTGCTGGAAATTTTGGGTTGAGATTTCTATTGATGTTATACTGTTTAGATTATTATGGGGGCTTCATGTTTTTCAAAGTACAATTAATTTGTTAACCGAATCTTTCGATACTGCGTATCTCGTTTAAGTTTAATGAGTCATCTACATATTCACGTTCAAGTTCTTCTTCTGGGTGAATCTCGTCGGTGGGCCTCGTTTGACTTCTTCTACTACTACTACAGATATATTTATATGATTGTTTCTGTTCTTTGTTTTTGTCGCAGCTTGAAAGAGGAAGTAGTTGGTTGGAGTGGACTTTTATTGTACTTTACCTTTTTCTGATTGATTTTTTCACCCTCTATGTTATTGTGCTGCTGTGGAATTCTAGTAAAGAGAGACTTAAGCAAATATTCGCCTCCTGTCATTAATAAAATTAAGATTATGGTTACACTAAAGCTAATATAATCTACAATTCAGTAATACATATTTATTCAATTCTTGACCTGTTAATTTCCAACTATAGTAACTTGAAAGAACACTATTCCATTTGGAATACAAATATGCTTTCAAAATTATATAGTGTTTACCTATCTATACAAGTGTCCAACCCTGCCATTTGTTTGCTTGAAAGGTGAGTTTTAATTACCTTTCAGCCCTCGGCTCACTGGTCTCAGTGGGGAAGCTCAGCCTTCTTGGTTGAAATCATCAAATCGATGACCTCAGCCAATCCAATGCTTTCCCTTAGGAAAGCAATGGAAGAGTAGTGCAAGCTGCAATCAAATGTGAGGCCATCTGTTTGAAATTGTATAGTTTTACTCTGCTAGTTTGTCAGAAACACCCCTAGTGGTTGACCAGATAGCAATGTTTTCACTTACAGTGTTAGTAAAAGGGACATGGTACCTAAACCACTTCATTAAGACTATACCCTTTTCTTTGTCTGTTGGTCAAATAACTATGGCTCACTTGCCAAGCTTTTTATTTTGCTATTTTTTCCTTTCTAGTTATATCAGAATGTTAGACTTTATGTTCTTTAATGATACATTTTCTTACTTTATTTCAGAATGTTTTAATGAAAGCTTGTTTTGGCAACGGTCATATGCACTCCTCTTACAAAATACTGAGAATCTGTTATCTTGTAGCAGTTTTTGTTTTGTGTTCATCAATAAATTCAAAATTCTACATGAATTGGTTTGGTGCTGTTTAGGTATGTAAGTTGTTCTACTTCACTAAGAATGCTAATTTATTCACCTGTTATCCCTTGATTAGCTAAATTAGCCCTTGATTCAATACTGATATTATTAGTGGGAATTTGCCCCTTTAACTAGCAGCGCCTGTAAGTTTGTCATTGGGAATTTGTACGTTTTTGATTTTTTAAATATATATTTTTTTGCTGACTTCTGCTAACTGTTGATATATACAAAGGTAAAAAGCATAGAGCTTTCAATTGCAAGATGCAAATACAATAGAAGAGGAAATATCACTGCTAGCATTATTTTCTTTTCAGTTTTCCTATTATGACCTACGTTTTCCAAGTCAATTGTAATCTTTAAAAATTAAACTTTAAAATTAGTCTTATTTGTCTAAAATACTTTTAGAGCTTGCATCAGATTTTCTCCTCTGTGCTCAAAATATAACACGCCATAATATCCTTGCAAGACATCGCACATTAAGCAATACAGAATTCACTTTGCAGGAACACAACTGGTTAAAATTTCTATCTACAATGAAATTTAATTTTTGTTTTTTTAGCATCGTATGGAATGTAATGTTTGTTTTCAGTTTTATTATTTTGCCGTCACATACACTATTATTCATATCATAGGTTATGTCCTCAACAAATCATTATGTTATGGTTTAAATAGGGTAGCCAAACATTTTATAAGATGGACTGTAGATATTTCTTATAACATGCTGGTGGTGTGAATTATATGTAAAATATAAACAACTGCTGCACTTCTGCATGACACAATGATGGCTAGCTAGCACATAAATATAACAAAACCAGTAATATTTGGAACAGATTACTGTTACAATTTGCACGATGTATGCAATTTTTATTTTCCTATGCAATTTTTATTTTATATTAGTTTATTTAAACCTTTATTGTGGAAATAGTGGAAGCATGACAAGTGTTAGAGATTACAAAATGACAATTTCCTTCATTTCTGAAGTATATTTTCTTCGCATATACTATAAGTTTCACTAAGACATGAAAATAACAATAACCAAATACTCTACCTATGGGTTTTTGCAAGGAACCTGCTTTATTTTGGAAATGACACCAGCTTATAAAAAAATATTAAAAAAAGAGGAATGAGACAGCGCTAAATAACTATAGGCAGCAACCTTAAAAAGGGAGTCCCTCAAACCCTTTAAAACAAAGTACAATAAAAACAATAAAAGGCTGCGCACATAAAATAAAGTCCAATGTAAGTAAAATAAGGAAAGTCCAATTAATTAGTTCTTACTGGTGTCCTTGATTGATGAGGTCTTCTATTTATTATGGTGATTTCACTTAATAGAAGATAAAAAGAGAAAAAAAAGGACAACCAATGGTGTAGTATGTAAAATTCGAATCTAGAAGTAAGAGTAATGATATAAAACTCACATTTGCCAGAGCTAATGTCCAGCTCTGGAGTGAAGCGCGTACAGCGGTTTAATCCCCGCTTATGGGATATAAGGCAGGTTCCTTTCCGTGAGTGGTATCCAATTCTCGGAATAAAACAAAACAGCCAATATGGCAGATAATAGTAAAAAATAAAAGAAATGTACTTACAAAGTAAGAGCAGACGTACTGCTCTTTGATGGTAGCTTAGGTGGATTGATCCCCACCTTACGGATTTCTTTGGGTACAGGAAACTTCCAGGAATTTTTAAGGTTTCTTTTAAAACCAGTTAAAAAATTAAAATAACAATAAAAGGGCCAGGGTAAAAGAAAAAAGTATGTGTCTATAAAAAAGATAATTGGCACAAATGAATGACCAATAATACTTTAATATATATATAAAAAACACAATATTCAAATATCCATAACGCGTTTCGTCACAAAAGGACTTTTTCAAATGGAATAACATAGTTTACCTGGCACATATATGTTATATAGGAACATAATTACTTGAATTTTGGCACCAAAACTTAGTTCAGCCAATCAAAATTAAAAACATGTATACAGCTTTAAGATACAAAAATAACATAATCAACACATAATTTGTAATAATACAACTTGATTGTGGTATATTTGAGTCTAAAACGAGGGTAGGAATGTGTGATTATAAAGATTATAAAATGGTCACATGATCGGCGGCACTTCCGCATTTCGGAAGTGCCGCCGCAATGGTCCATGGGAAATGTAGTTTATATATTCGCCGCAAGTGACGGCCGATTGAAACTTGTATTTTGCTTGCTTATTCAGTATAATATAATCTCAGGGTCCCATACCCTAAAACGAGAAGGCTAACTCTCAAATTTCAGAGGATTTAGAACAGTCACATGACCGGCGGCACTTCCGCATTTCGGAAGTGCCGCCGCAATGATCCTTGGGAAATGTAGTTTGTTTGTTAGCCGCAAATGACGGCCGATTAAAACTTGATACAGCATATCCATTTGGATACCCTATTATGGCACAGTGTGACCACAAGATTTGTATTTTAAAACGAGAAGACCAACCTTTAAATACAAACATCGAAGATGGTCACATGGTATTAGGCTAAAATGGCCGAGGTGACTATTGGGAAATGTAGTCTGGGAAATAACATATAAATAAATACTAGAATAAAACACACTTAAAAATATTAATAAGAAAAACATGGTGAGTTTGGTTTTTTATACATAAGTTTAAAGGAGCTGGGTAGTAATATAAATTAGAACCAGAACTACCTTATATTGAAATACAGATTAAAGGAGCAGATTAAATAAAATGTGATGGTAAAAGAATTGAGGAATAAAAACAATTAAAAAAAATATATAATAAAACCATTGTTTAAAAATACAGACATTAAATAACCTAAAATTCATAAAAAATTATATAGGTCAAAATCTGCATTAAGACCATGGGGTATAAGAGTCTGAAGTTTATACACCCATTCCATCTCTGTTTTTCCAAGTAACTTTTTTATATCACCACCTCGCCAGGAGGTAGAACATTTTTTTATACCAATACATTTTAATAGGCGGGGATCTTTGTTGTGCATGATAAAATGTTTGGATACTGTATGGTTTAGGTATCCATTTCTAATATTTCTGCAATGTTCGCTCAGTCTTATCTTTAAGCACCTTGTGGTCATCCCCACGTATTGGAGGCCACATGGGCACTCGAGCAGATAAATAAAATTTTTCGTATGGCAGCTTATAAAGTCATAAATATCATACACTTTTTTGGTTTGATTTGACATAAATTTTGTAATTTTTGGTAAAATAACATGATCCACAGTTTTACATACAATGCATTGTTTACATCTAAAAAAACCTTTCGTCTGAGGAAAAAATGATAAATTTTTTAAAGGAGATTTTTTTGTAAAATTTGTAGTTAAAATAAATTTAAAATTAGGTGCTCCTCTAAAAACAATGTTTGGATGGTTGGGTATAATGGAATTGAGTATCTCATCATGTTTAAGTATGTGCCAATGTTTTCTTATTATTTTTTTAACATCATTGCTTTTATTATTGAAATTAAAAATAACTGGAAGTGATATAGTTTCATTGTTTTCTTTATTTTTATATATCAGAAGTTCTTTTCGTTCTTTTTGTTTGACTGTCTTAATTGTGATATTCAGATCTTGTTCTGGATATTTTTTTTCAATAAATTTATTTTTTAAAAACTCTGCTTGTTCATTAAAATCTGTGAGTTCTGAGCAGTTTCTACGAAGGCGTAAAAACTGGCTTTTTGGGGCACTTTCTAGCCAAGGTTTATAGTGACAACTAGATCTGTCTATAGCCGTGTTTACACATACTTTTTTGAAGAAAGTTTTTGTTTGGAGTTGTCCGTTATTAATAAAAATATTTAGGTCTAAAAAGTTGATTGTTTGTTTACTGAATTCATGTGTAAGGATGATACCCCTATTGTTGGTATTTAAATGATTAATAAAATCCATAAGATATTTTTCAGGTCCATCCCAGATAAAAAAAAGGTCATCTATATATCTGAAGTAGCAGACTAGGTTTGCCCGCCAGGTATGGTTGCCCCATATGGCTTCATTTTCCCAATCAGCCATAAACAAATTGGCGTAACTGGGGGCAAATCTAGTCCCCATAGCAGTGCCTCTTCTTTGTAAATAAAAAGAATCTAAAAACCAAAAGTAGTTGTTATTTAAAATAATATTGATACCTTCTATTATAAAATCAATTTGAATGTCAGGAATCCTAGCTTCTTGAGTTAAAATTTCTTTTATAGCTTGGCAACCAATATCATGGGGGATAATGGTGTAAAGAGACTGGACATCACATGTGACTAATATAAAATTCTTATTCCAAGTAAAATCATTTAAAAATTTTAAAAGTGACATGGAGTCTTTTAAATATGATTTCATAAGTTTAACCGAAGGCTGGAGAAGGGTATCTATATATTGGGAAAGGTTACTTAAAAGTGAGCCTATCCCTGAAACAATGGGTCTTCCTGGGGGATGTTTTTCATTTTTATGAATTTTAGGAAGAAAGTAGATGACAGGGGTGATTGGATATTCTTTGTTTAAAAAGTTATATTCGTGCTTATTTAAAATTTTTAAATCTAGACCTTTATTAAGGAATTTAAGTAAAGTGGTTTGAATATTTTTAATCGGATCAGTTGGAAGTTGTTCATAAACATTTTGGTCTTTTAATTGCTTATGGGCTTCGTCTATATACATTTTACTAGATTGAATAACAACTCCTCCCCCTTTGTCGGCTGCTTTGATGACAATATCTCGGTCTTTTTGGAGTTCTTTTATGGCCTGTCTTTCACTATTTGTGAGGTTATTAGGGTCATATTTTTTGTATTTAATTTTTTCTAAATCTTTAAGAACAAGTTTTTCAAATAAAATCAAAGGAGCTGATTTAAAATGGGAAGGATAAAATTTAGATTTTTCTCTAAGATGTGTGTTTAAAAAAAGACTATTTGGTGTCTCTAAAGGAGAAGGTGATATAGATGGGGCAAATTCTTCATCATTTTTACTTTTAAAAAATCTTTTCAAAGTAGCCTTTCTAACAAATTTATTTACATCGAGAAAGGCTTGAAATGAATTAAAAGAGGAGGTAGGGGCAAATTTAAGACCTTTACTTAAGACGGACAGTTGTGCAGCTGATAAAACTTTTTGAGAGAGATTAAAAATGCCATTACGGGAATTGGTAGAGGGTATTATTGTCTTTCCAATCTTTCTCTTTTGTTCCCTTCTTCCGCTTCGTCTTCCTCTAGATTTAAAGTTCTTTTTTGGGAGCGTGATGGGTATGGTGTTTGGGCTAGCGCAGGTTGGTGAGTGCGTATCTCTAAAAAATGATCCTCGTTATCAAAGTCAGAGTCGACTGATAATAATTGGTATCTGTTAGTATGATTAGGGATAGTGGGTGATTTTGAGTAATTGGAGTACTCATTGTGATCATTTGTGTACCTAGATCTTTGTGGTTTTGGTGAAAAATGGAAGCTTGAGGAATTTTGATATTTAGGTGATTGTGGTATAGGATTATAATTGACGTGAGGGAATTTTCTTTGTTTATATGAGGGTAGTTGGTATGTATCCCTTTTATTTTGATAAGGTGATTTGGAAGGGACGTGATTTTGGTGGGAGGACGTATATTGGGGTCTTGTTGTGGATGGGGATTGGTGATGCAGTCTTCTTGTAGCATAATTGCGATATTTGGAAGGTGGTTGGTATGGTACATTGTTGTGAAAATGAGAATCATTATACATATGATTTTGATGGTTAGGTCTGGAGGGGTAATTTTCTGAAGTGTACCTTTTTTTAAGATGATAGGTTCTTACTTGTTTACTAGAGTAATCAGTTTTGTCTCTAATGTATTTTTTGATTTTCAGATGTTTTTGGTCAACTTCAACTTTTTCAATTTTATTCTGGATTAGTACAGAGTTTTGTTTATAAGCCTTAGTTTCGGTAAACGGCAAAAGTTTCTCTCGAAGGTCATTTATTTCGATATCTAGCATAGACAATTTTTTGCTTTTTTTGATTATTAATGTCTCCATTAGGCCAAAAGTACATAATTCCAGTTTGCTATTCCATTCCTCCATGAACTCAAGGTCATCTTGGTCAGAGGTGGGTAATTTGAGGAGTCTTAATCCACGGGGAGTAATTTGTTCATCTATATATTTTTTAAAAGTGGCAATTTCCCATTTAAGCTTAATTTCTGTAGATAAAGCTCTTTCTAATTTCATAAATTATGTGTTGATTATGTTATTTTTGTATCTTAAAGCTGTATACATGTTTTTAATTTTGATTGGCTGAACTAAGTTTTGGCGCCAAAATTCAAGTAATTATGTTCCTATATAACATCTATGTGCCAGGTAAACTATGTTATTCCATTTGAAAAAGTCCTTTTGTGACGAAACGCGTTATGGATATTTGAATATTGTGTTTTTTATATATATATTAAAGTATTATTGGTCATTCATTTGTGCCAATTATCTTTTTTATAGACACATACTTTTTTTCTTTTACCCTGGCCCTTTTATTGTTATTTTAATTTTTTAACTGGTTTTAAAAGAAACATTAAAAATTCCTGGAAGTTTCCTGTACCCAAAGAAATCCGTAAGGTGGGGATCAATCCACCTAAGCTACCATCAAAGAGCAGTACGTCTGCTCTTACTTTGTAAGTACATTTCTTTTATTTTTTACTATTATCTGCCATACAGTGAGCACTATTGGCTGTTTTGTTTTATTCCGAGAATTGGATACCACTCACGGAAAGGAACCTGCCTTATATCCCATAAGCGGGGATTAAACCGCTCTACGTGCTTCACTCCAGAGCTGGACATTAGCTCTGGCAAATGTGAGTTTTATATCATTACTCTTACTTCTAGATTCGAATTTTACATACTACACCATTGGTTGTCCTTTTTTTTCTCTTTTTATCTTCTATTAAGTGAAATCACCATAATAAATAGAAGACCTCATCAATCAAGGACACCAGTAAGAACTAATTAATTGGACTTTCCTTATTTTACTTACATTGGACTTTATTTTATGTGCGCAGCCTTTTATTGTTTTTATTATAAAAAAATATTGCCTGCATGCATTATGTACAGTTTACTGGCTATGATTCCTATTGCACCCTATACATGAGCCCAACATTTTGCCCAGAGTACTTCTAATTCCTTTATAGCTGGCATCATGCAGTCATGTACTTTGAACAATGTAAGCTCCTTCACTTTGCTAGGGGGAAGTTACTGGTGAATGGCGTTAGTCCATCTGTATGATGCTTATGCACTAACAGGAGCAGAAGTGCTGGAACCAGGGCAGAGCGCAGTTGGCCTCTGCCCTCCCCTTGTCCTTAGTCCAGGACCTGGAGACTCTCTGATCTACCCAGCTGTAATGCTGGTTGAGGGGCAGAGTCCCGCTGGTCTCTGCCCATTGGGTAACCCCGACTCCAAGCTGGAGAGCAACAGAGAGGTCAGGAGTACCAGATGCCCACTTAACAGCTGGGGACACACAGGACAGAGCCGGGCTACAGAAGTCACCAGGTCCAGTGCTTGCTTATAGGTGGGCTACTCGACTAACTCAGGTACCGACCGACAGGAGATCAGGTACCTTGTTAGTCTTCCCTTGGGGGGAAAGATGTGTGGCAGAAATGCCTCTGCCACATGTTCTTGGAGGGGCCTACTTGCCAGCCTCCTGCCAAAAGTCTATGGGGCTGGGCCCTTTTAAAACCTATGTGAATAGACTTGGTTCATGGGATTTTATATTTGGTTCGGGAACCGAACAAGTGCAGGAACCAGCTTGTTAAGCCTGATTGACAGTTTGTAACACTTTCCACCACAGTGTTCTAAGTCTTCATCTGGGTGGCCGCTGTTCGCATGAACGACCACGAGGTGGCGGACATCTTGTTACCGCGAACACAGGCAGTGGTGTTTAGTCGTCAAGTTCATGGAACTGTTTTCGGACACTGAACACAGCTCGACTTCCAGGATCGCCTGCGTTCGGTTCTACACAACTTAGGAAGGCACTGTTCGATGGAAACTTTCCCACGTACAAGGTGAACAAGCTCCAGGGTAAGAACATTGACTATGTTTTGTAGTTTGTTCAGTTTTTAAACTACTGAACTAGACCGACTGCAAGCCCTGATTCACTGGAACTGTTTTGGGCATGGAATCATGCGTGCGGTCAGCCACATTATGACTTCCAGGAAATTCCCAAACCCCTGAACCGATGTGGGTGATTTTTGGATATGTTGACCACCCAGATCGGGGTTATCAGGGGATGTAACGTTTGTGGGGGTTTTGTGTGTTTAAAGGTATTTTTGGGGTTTTGAAAAAAATTATGTTTTCTGTGCCTGGAGATAATTGAGTTTAGTATAGTTCCTGACTAAATTATCTCTCAGGCACAGTGGAGGGATTATCTTGTTTTGTGTGGAAGTGTCCTGAACCTGAGAGCCAATGTAATTGTGTGTATGTTTTTACTGTAGTCTACTCTCAGGTCCAGTGGGGAGTGCCCCTTGAATGGGGACCTGCATATAAGGCCTGTTGTGGCTGCCAATAAGGAGTTCCAGTTTACCCTCAACACAGAACCTCATCTCTTGCTTGTAGGGGAAAGCAATACCAGCTATATTCCCTGCTCTTGGGATTGTTCTTTGGATTGCTATAATCACTAGCTCTTGTAAGAGCTACACTGCTATACTGGCTATACTCTCTTGGAGGAGAGGTCTTCTCACTGGGAGCTGGATCCAGGAGTTTGGTCCAAGGTGAAAAGGGATGGTGAGACCCCAGCCAAGCTGCGGCGGCTAAGGGGCTACGGTGATTATGGTGTCCGGTGTGGTGCTTATGGTACTCGACGACAGCTAGGAAGCAGCGAATGGCCCAGTCTGGGTGCCAGGCGGTCCGTCACATGCATCAAGTGAAGATGGGCACTGAAGTGCAGGTAACACTGGAGTGCAGGTAACAGAGTGTCCAGTGGCATGGCAAGGGGGGCGCAGGAGAGAGGGGGCAGTCCACACCGGGCGGCACTTTTTGGGGGGCGGCAAGGCCCCTGCTCACTTCCATACTCTCTCCCAACTTCTGAGTGAGACCTGGCAGCCATCCTGCTCTGCTTGCCAGGTCTCCTCAGTGCGGTGCAGTGAGTGAAGGGAAGAGGCATAGCAGGAGGCATGGGAAGTGAAATCACTTCTTGTGCCTCCTGTCCTGCAGAGAGAAGAGGAAGAACCACCTGGAAGATACACCAGGTATGCTTTTCCCTGCATAGCCCTCTCTTCACTGCCCCCTCACAATCCCCCCTACCTCCCTGCACAGCCCCCCTCCCTGCACAGATCCCCTCCCCCTCCCTCCCCTGCACAGCCCCCTCCTCACTGCACCCACACAGCCCCCTCCCAGCACAGATCTCCACTCCCCCTGCCATCCTGACAGTCCCCCTACCTCACCTGAATAGATCCCCTTTCTCCATGCACAGCCCCCTCCCTGCACAGATCCTCTCTCCCCCTGCCTCTTTGCACAGCACCCTCCTCACTGCACCCTCACAGCTCATCGTTCTCCCTGCACAACCACCCTCCCTACACTGATCCCCTCTCCCCCGCCTCACTTACAGTCCCCCTCCCTCACCTGCAAAAATCCCCTACCTCACCTGCACAGATCCCCTCCCTCACCTGCACAGATCCCCTCCCCCCTACATCCTTGACAGTCCCCCTCACTCGACTGCACAGGTCCCCTCTCCCCCACCATCCCCTTCACAGCTCCCATGTCACCCATCCCTTCCCTTCCCAGATCCTCTCTAACTCTGCCTCCCTGACAGTCCTCCTCCTCCCTGCACAGATCCCCTCTTCCCCTGCCTCCCTGACAGTACCCTCCCTCCGCTGCACAGATACCCTCTCCCCCTGCCTCACTTACAGTCCCCCTCCCTCTCCTGCACAGATCCCCTCTCTCCTTGCACAATCCCCTTCCCTGTACAGATCCCCTCTCTCCCTGCGTCCTCTGCGCACATCACCTTTCCCACTGCCTCCTCTGCACAGATCCCCTCTCTCCCCTGCACAGATCTCCTCTCCCCCTCCCACCCTTGCACATATCCTCTCTCTTCCTCCCTTACCTGCCCAGATCCCCTCTCTCCCCTGCACAGATCTCCTCTCCCCCTCCCTACCCTGCATGCATTCCCTCTCCCCCTCCCTCCACTGCACAGATCCCCTCTCTGCTTGGCTAGTCCATCATCTTTACCTTCAGCTTCTTTAGCAAGGCAATGGTTGTCTTGGAGGTGTGTTTGTTATCATGTTGGAATACTACCTGCGGCCCAGTCTCTAAAGGGAGGGGATAATGCTCTGCATCAGTATGTCACAGTACATGTTGGAATTCATGGTTCCCTCAATGAACTGTAGCTCCCCAGTGCCGGCAGCACTCATGCAGGCCCAGACCATGACTCCCACCACCATGCTTGACTGTAGGCAAGACACACATGTCTTTGTACTCATCACCTGGTTGCCGCCACACACGCTTGACAACATCTTGGTCTCATCGGACCACAGGACATGGTTCCAGTAGTTCTGGACAAGCAGTAGTCTGCTTGCCTTCAGCAAACTGTGGGCTTTCTTGTGCATCATCTTTAGAAGAGGCTTCCTCCTGGGACGACCAATTTGATGCAGTGTGTGGTGTATGGTCTGAGCACTGACAGGCTAACCCCCACCCCTTCAACATCTGCAGCAATGCTGGCAGCACTCATACATCTATTTCCCAAAGACAACCTCTGGATATGACGCTGACCACGTGCACTCAACTTCTTTGGTCGACCATGGTGAGTCCTGTTCTGAGTGGAACCTGTCCTGTGAAACTGCTGTATGGTCTTGCACACCGTGCTGCAGCACAGTTTCATAGCCTATGCCATCTTTATGTAGAGCAACAATTCTTTTTTTCAGATCCTCAGAGAGTTCTTTGCCATGAGGTGACATGTGGAACTTCCAGTGACCAGTATGAGAGAGTATGAGAGCGATAGCACCAAATTTAACACACTTATTCACACCTGAGACCTTGTAACATTAATGAGTCACATGACACCAGGGAGGAAAAATGTCTAATTGGGCCCAATTTGGACATTTTCACTTAGGGGTGTACTCACTTGTGTTGCCAACGGTTCAGACATTAATGGATGTGTGTTAAACTATTTTGAGTGGACAGCAAATTTACACTGTTATACAGGCTGTACACGTACTACTTTACATTGTAGCAGACTGTCATTTCTTCATTGTTGTCACATGAAAAGATATAATAAAATATTGACAAAAATGTGAGTGGTGTACTCACTTTTGTGAGATACTATAAATGCAAAAATCTAAATTATCTCACAAGTATTTCTCTAGAAAAAGTGAAAATAATACTGCAACAGTGCAGAATGCAACAGAGACTGGCCCAGATGTAGACAGGTCTTGAACTTGTCTTCAAGTTGCCAGATGAAGAACCCAAATTAGGAAATATGATTTCCAGCACAGCTGATTGGAACCTGAATGTGAAACCTTAAATCACAGAGAAAGGTTTTTCACTATATATCCATGTGTCAACAATGTCAACTCTTGGGAAGATGGGGCCTGATAGGCAACCAGGATGGTCACATGGTGCTGGAGCTCCTTGGGAGAATCTACTTATGAAGCCACAAACATGCCATTGGTGCTCTCTATTTGGCCTGAATCCTGCACTTAACTCTGAGGAACATCCAACAAACCTGCTAACACCTTTTAAGCCTGAAATTGGGGGTTCTGGCCAATGCTTGATCTTCCTGCGGCCTACACTCACCATGGAGGAAGTGGCTGATCCTCAGCCTTGGCTTAGGACTTGCTTGCTGAGGGCACTGATCCCCCCATCTGGGTAGGTGGGAGACTTACCGGTTCCCACTGGAATATTGACAGCGTCAACTGGGCCCACACTGGAGCCTACTGCTGAATTGTTGGGTTGTGGACCAGTCGCTATGATGGCTGCTCTGCTGGGGCCTACGACAAGGAGCGCCTGTTCACAATCAATCAAACATATAAATCCCATCCTCTGGGTGTCAAATTAGATCTATGCGTCCTTCTGGGCAAAGCTCTATGCCCATGGACTTACCTCTGCTCATGCTGTCCGAGCTGTGGCTCCTGGGACCCATCGTGAAGGCCAACATCGCCTGAATGGGCATCACCCACAAATCTCCAGAGCCGTACTGCAAAGAAGAAGGTGCAAGAGATTTTTATGACAGAAGGCAGCGCCATATCACTTTGGCCCTTATGCTCACACCCCGATTCCTGGCTATCAAACACTCTCAACCTACACACAAATCACCCTTCACTGAGGCCTCTGACTCACAGTTCCAGCGTTGCACTATTCAGCAGATACAAACACTGACGGTGGGCTGAAATTACATCCTAAGAAACATCCTGCCAACCTGTAAGTGCCTGGGCTGAGTGAACGGAGTCCAGATGAGGGAACGATGATGTTGGAGACTGGGTCTACCCAACACTGGGCCTAGGTTGAATTGCCCACTAATCTTACCCACAGCCAGATTGTCTCAGACCTTACATTAGATGGCAAAGGCTGTAAGTCCTCTATACATGTATAACATGGTACCCAGTTGTATATCCATTTTAGTTTATCCATCCAATTGTTAATGTTTCTTGAACCTTATATAATCTATTTACAGTTCTATAGTTCAGCATGTCTCCTTTCTGTATCACCTAAATAGAACTGAGTCTCTCATTTACTAAAGTTCAGCATTTTCGATATTTCATATCATGTATATGCTTACATATCTTTTGAGTAATGTCTTTGTACTTATGTTTATTATGCCAAAATAAAGAATGACAAAAAAGAAAAACCAAGGTGAACCCTTGGAGTGCTTCCACTAGAAGGACACTGGTAGGGATGTCATATCTGCCATGTTTCCCAAGACACATCACATACAAATTGATGAGTGACATATGGAAAATGCTGCCCTGAAGTATGTATTAATCAAATGCTGTAAGTAGTAAATTACGTTATAAATCAGTCAGAAATCCTCTAGCATATCCTACACTAACAATTCACCTGGCTTCCTTCAACTTCAGGCAAAGAAATCTCTAATATGACAGAGAGGGGTATTTTTCTAAACCCCTACACACTTATTAACCCTTAATAGGCAACACATGTGGTGGGTGATACCATTGTAACATGACTATGTGATACAAAAGTGAATACAAATACACAAAAAAAAGTCCTGCGTTCAAACTCCCACTACTCCTGGGTGGCAGCAATGACCATAGCACTCATTAGCCCCAATACATTAAAAAAAAAGAGTTAACTGCAGACTAGGCCAAATCCCTATGCCTTGACGTAGCACGAGGCCTTGCATCTAATGGCCATTGGAGTTACTAAATAACCTCTAAATTACTGAGGTGTGCTATGGTCATTGCTGCCGCTGAGGAGTAGTGGGAGTTTGAGCGCAGGACTTATTTTTGTGTTTTTGTATTCACTTTTGAATCCCATAGCCATGTTACAATACTGCAACCCACCCCATGTGTTCTCTATTAAGGGTTAATATGTGTGTAGGGGATTAGAAAAATACTGCCTCATTAGTGATTTATTTGCCTGAAAGTAAAGGAATCCAGGTGACTTGTTAGTGTAGGACCCACCTAAGAGGTTTGCCTTGACTGACTTTTTTTTGTGTATTTGTATTCACTTTTGTATCACATAGCCATGTTACAATGATGTCACCCACCACATGTGTTCCCTATTAAGGGTTAATAAGTGTGTAGGGGTTTAGAAAAATACCCCTTTCTGTCATATTAAAGATTTCTTTGCCTGAAGTTGAAGGTTTGCCTTGATGTGGCAGGTGGGCTTGCATCTAATGGTGATTGGAGTTACTAAATAACCACCATGTATTTAAATATGCATAGGGATTTGGGCCAGTGTGCAGGTAACTCTTTTTTTTTTCTTTGGTAACAAACTCACTGTAGCGGAGCGGCAATAATAAATCCCACGATCTCTGCTGGTTCAGAAGGTAATCCACAGTCAAGCGCTGAAAAGCAAGGCAATATCCCAAATCTCCCAGTAACCAGACGAAACACAGTTCTGAGAGTCAACTGAAGGCTTTATTCACAGGCTCCACAATTTATACAATTCCTCATGCAAGGGGTTTCCTGAGTCCTATCCCAGGGGTATTCCAGGAGTGGACTATGTGGGGAACTTACATTACAGAACCTTTCCCCCATCAGGCACTGCTGCACGAGAGGGATCCTCCCACTGGAATGTACCGTTAAGTGGATTATCCCTCCGTGCAGTAGAACCGGCAATTTACTTTAAAATATACAGTTTTTCGAATGTTAGGTCTATTTGCACGAATGGACGTTCGGTAGATAGCTGGGGGGGTTTATTCGGTTCACGAACGGCCCGCAAAGGTGCCGTTCGTGAAACAAAAGGAAATCAGCTATCTGCTTGCGGCAGATAGCCAGTGCAGGCAATACAATGTTACACAATCACATTACATTACACCCAGGAACACACATATCACGAAAATCATACAGGCAACCCTTAAAGCGATAGTACTTAAATAATGTCCAAGTGGCTAGGTTTGCCACACTCACTACACTACACTGATCAGCAACAACATTAAAAGCACTGACAGGCAAAGTGAACAACATTGATTATACCCTGGCAATTGTCAAGGGATGGGATATTAACACTCAGTTCTTAAATTTCTCAGCAAATTAACACTCAGTTCTTAAATTTCATGTGTTAGAAGCACACAAAAAATGGGAAAGAAAAAAGATCTAAGTGAATATGACAAAGGCCAAACAGTGATGGTTAGATGACAGGGTCAAAGCATCTCCAAAAGGGCAAGTCTTTTAAGGGGTGCCTGGTATGCAGTGGGTTGTACCTGGTAAGTATGTACCAAAAGTGGTGCAAGGAAGGACAACCGGTGAACCGGTTTCAGGGCGCCAATGGCTTAGTGATGCACGTGGGGAAGGCTAGCTTGTCTGATTACACAGGAAAGCTTCTGTAGCTCAGATGCTGAAAAACTTAATGATTCACACATATAGCACTTAGTGATTTACAGTTTGCTGTAGTCACAGACTAATCAGAGTGCCCATAATAACCCCTGTCCACTGCTGAAAACCCCTTTATTATGGATGCAGGTGTCAGAATTGGACCATGGAGCAATGGAAGAAAGTTGACTAGTCTGATTAATCACGTTTTCTTGATAGTAGGCAGATGGTTGTAATGTTGTGGTTGATCAGTACATATATATTTCCAAAACATAAACCTTGCACACCACCTTGCTTGGTCAACAGCTGTGAAATGAAAGTACAAGCACATACAAATAAAATAATTATTTAGATATGGATCAATCAGAATCCATAGGATAAATACTGAAGAGGAAGGGAACACCAATTAAATACTGAAGTTAATATCCACTATATTGCACTAAACTCAAGGAATTTGATAAGGAATGGTAGGGGTGATTTACATAGTGAATTGGAGAAAATGATGTCTCATTAGAGATGACAAGTAGAGATTATTAACCCAGACCAAAAATAATAAATTGTGAACGAAAAGTCATATTACCTGAATGACACAAAATAAGTTGTTGACTCCCTCAGAACTAAAAAGAAACAAAGTAATTAATAGGAATGCAAGCAAGTTAATTCATGTAGCAGAAAAGCTACTTTTAAATATTTAGTGTATCAGCACTGAGACTCACTTATACAGTTAGATCAAAAGACAATTAGTCATTATATAATGATCTTACTAAGAAAAGATTTATATATCTCAACTTAAATAAATATAATGGCTAAAAAAATAAAGATGAGACTATGAGTCTAACATATGGACAGGTATGTACATATTAGACTGTCATCCTCAATGACAGTTCCTCTCCTCTGCCTCCCACCCCCCCACTCACCCTGCCCCCTTGGCCACCATACTCAGGGCTACACATGCTTAGAGCACTTGCAAAGGCACAGTACCCTGATATTATTATATTAATATGCTCACTCTATACTTTCTGAGAACATTTCCCTAATGTCCCCAGAAGCGGGACACTGAGAACCAAATCTGAGATGATGGACCGGGATCTGCAATTCAAAACGTTTTGGGAGGTATGCTTTCCTTATAGTGACTAGTGAAATAATTTACACATCTTGTTCCTCCTCCACTTCCTTTTATCACTGACTGTTTTTCCTTTACATGTTTAATAGCTGCGGTCATCAAACCTGAAAAACACTCATCCCTTCTGGAAGTGTTGCTCTTTAACTTTTGTGTTTTTAGACCCCACATGTTCTAGATTGTAAATTGTTCTAGTATGTCCTAATTTGAGCAAATGTGACTAAATAGACTTTGGGAATTATACTCCCACAACCCCTACATTACACAATGGCACTTTCTGATTAAAATACATTCTCCTCTATTTTTAAAATAACTAAACGCAACACTCTGATTATACCCATAGACACCACTGGCATTAGTCATGTCTTCCATTAATCTTTTCTGAGCCAAATGCAATTAATATTGTGAAATCGAAGAGTTTTTTGAAAGACCACACCTAAAAGCATAAAAATAGAAGCTATTTAATTTTTCTTTGCACACAAGACAGTAACAAAATGCAAATGATTTGCATGTTTCATCCGGCTCTTAGTTTTTCTTAATATGTAGGATTCACAAGACACATTCTTCTACTCAAAGAAGCACTCCACTAAGTACAGTGCTTAAGAAATGACCTCATCTACTAGTATGCAATAAAGGAATTTGTTAAAATTTCTCATCTGCCTGTGCCTTTTCAAATTCTTCTGAAGTTTATTGGTAAGTACCTCATGATCGACAAAAAAGTCACCCAGAATAATTAGGTCACAATATCCAGCCACCACCATGAATGACACTTTGTGGTTTATTGCACATGATTTTTGCAGGGGTAACCAACACAATATATATTCCTGAGAACCCAAAGATTATGGTAAGTGGTTTAAGCTACTAGGTTAGACAAGGAGCTGATAGAAAGCAATTAATACACAATTGATTAACTTTCCCTCTATTGCTTTACATTATATTCACTCTCCTTTCTTATACTTCGCTTAAACATCAGCCCACACTGAACAGGAAGAGGGTCGGTGTCATTTCCTGTGTATGCCCTTTACAAAACAAATGCAACAGCATTGAAGCAATAATAATAATAATAATACTATAAATGTTCTTCCATTCATCACACTTCAAATAAATACATTCCCTATAAACATTGTATATGGTTATTCACTAAAGTGAGCATTCAAAATACATTTTAAGTGAATTACAATTTTAAAACCATAGTAACTGAACTGGAAGCATAGCAGACTTAGAGAAATAGCCAGTTTGACAAATGTTACCATGATTTTGCATGATTTTGAAATTCACTTTTAATTCACTTTACCAAAGAGTTATTTACCAAAAAGACATCAGTCTTCTAAGCCAGTATTTCCTTGACAAACATTTTTAGTAGAGTTGTGTAAAGTGTTAAGATATGAAGCAGACAAGGTATTCTTTTCATGCACCTCACTCCCTGACATAAAGTAGAGAGACAATTAATATTCCAAGTGCTTATAGCAGCAGTAACACTGATTGCCAGAGGCTGGAAACAGCCCCACCCGCCAACTAAACAAGCCCTAATAAACCAAATTAACTGTGATTACGAAAGCATGGCCAGTAAATATCCTAAATCAATCCTCACCTGGAGATCCCCATAGAGGTAACAAGGAGCTCAAAGCTTAAGCAATGTCCTCAAGGTCGAACAAGGTCAACCGAAATACAGTCAGCACAGTAGTAGAACACAGAGGCAGTCGTAATCCTACAGTACCCCCACCCAAAAGCAAGGCATTTTTTTTTCCTTTTTCTTTTTGTTACAAATTTCTTCACAATAGTTTTACTTTGACACAAATTACATAAAACATACAAAACAATCGACCTGTCAGTTAACAATATATTACTATACTATTATAACACGGTACAGGTAATACCCTATGTCTATCAACTACCTCAACATATTGTCATCATCCCAGCTCTTACACGACTTCCCCAATAACAAACACAATCCCCAGGCCTCCATCTTAATCATTTTTTACGCCCATACCCTAGAAGCTGAAAATATAACCAACTTCTATACTAGAAAGGGAGACGCTATATAAATATATATAAAAGTAGAAGGGTATAAAGAAGACCGTAAAAAGAAAAAACAAAACAAAAAAAAAACGTCCTCTGACCGTAGTAACCTGCGGAGGAAAACGTGGGTGAGACCTCTTCAATATATATATTTATATATTTATCATATACATATTCGACTTCTATCTCCTATTTGTTTTTTGGAGAGATGGTTCTGAAATGACTCCCCAGTATTGCTGCTATTGAAAGCTCTTTTTTTTTTCTATATCCCTTTTGCAGTATTTTTTTTTTGTGTGTGTTCCTTTTTTTTTCTTCAACAGTGAGCTCAAATATCGCCTAAACACTGCCAGAGGGTATAATGTGCTGTATGGGTTATTTTTAATTCGCTTATGAATCTAAAGGCTTTGGTTTAAAAGAAGCAAATGTGTTTGATCATTTTTTCTTTGCTTTTTTGGCTATGAAGCTAGGACATTATTGGAGCCCTTTTTTTACATTTGGCACCAGTGTTGATACGTGGAAGATATGCTTCCTTGAATTTTCTAAACAGGACCCACTCTTTGGCGGTTTATGAAATAAAAGTGGATTAAGGTTTAAGGTATAACTGGATTATAAGAACTGATTGAAGGGACAACTCAGTTTTATGTTTTCATATACACCCAGGTTCCCTATAGAGAACTCTGACAGCTGAGGAACCAGTATATATATATATATATATATATATATATATATATATAACAAGGTACCTGTGGCTAAAGTTGGCAGAAGCTGGTTGTAATACAGCTTAACCGGGGTTCTCCCCCTTTTTTTTTTATGTGAAGGACTTTTGATAATGTCAACTACTAGTGTGGTTATGTGATTTATAGTGTCTGTAAATAGAGCTCTATGACCCTTTCCTTTTAGTACTTTATAACCACTGATAAAAGAGGGGACAAAATGAAAAATAAGCACAACCAAAACACAAGGGGTAAAGCGAAGGGTAAAGAGAGGGAGAAGGAAAATGGAAACCAGACAAGGAATCTTTTTTCTCCAATTAATAAATGTAAAAACTCTGAGGAGTCAGTCTTAACATTGGGAATGCAAAAAGATTTAGAACATTCAGATAGCCTAATGACATTAGGTGAGTCATCATTAGTAGATGAGCCAGGAGAGGTGGAGAGTCAGAGGGAGGAACATCCTACGATAGCTAACATGAAAGAAGTAATGATTGATTTATTGAAAGATTTAGAGAGCTCAATTGTACAGGAATTCACAAAGGAGATTGCTAAAAATACCAAAAATCTTAATACCCTATCAAAGAAAGTAGTAGAGTTGGGTACCCAACAGGACTCCCTAATAAAATCACAGAATCACTCCAATTCGGAAATACAGAAATTGAAAGAGGAATTTTTAGACCTGAAACAGAAATATAGTAGATTGGATAATTTCTCTAGACAAAATAATGTTCGTATAAGAGGGATACCTGAAACAGCGTGGCAGACGGAACTCCCTAATTACGTGATAAAATTTTTGAACTCTCTGGTTAATCCAGAGTTTAAGAGGGCCCATATGCTAGACAGAGTCCACAGATTACCTCTTTCATGTAATGCTTCATGGGATGTGATAGTGAAAATATTTTTTTTTTACAGTAAAACATAAAATATTACAGAAAGTAAAATCTTTGAGACTCCATATGAGCATCTTTCTGAATATATCAGGGGAAGTTGCACTATGTTTGAAACAAATGTTAATGGAATGGCCTGATAGGGCCATGATTGGTACAATGCTAAGGTCATGTTTCATTTTGCTTATAATATTAATCGCTATATTGAAAAATGCACAAAATGGGATATTTTGTATTGGATAAACACTTATTGTAATCAAAAGGAGACAATATAGAGGGTTTTTGAGTAATGAAGACACAACTGATAAATCGCACAAAGGGCCTGTATGGGTACACAAAGAATGTTAGTGATAATACTATTTGTTGTATTGAAAAATGCACAAAATATGAAATCTTTATTGGATAAATATTTATGGTAATAAAAGGGGGATATCATAGGATGTTTTTAAGTAATGAAGATATATTTGATAAATTTCACAAAATAAGTAATAGTAAATGGGAAATTGCACAAAATAGGATATCCTCACAGGACAAAGGTTTAGGAGATTTAAGAGGGCTCATTGTATTATAGAAGTGATTTAGGTAATGCAGGTAATTTACATATCTTGACACACTGAATCGAATGTTCAGAATAGGGAGGTTAACAATCATAAAGCATTCTCTCCTATTTCCAATAGTTTTCTCTGTTTAAAGTAGTAACAGGGCCCATAAGATTGGGAAAGTTAAGTGGAGTCTAGATAGGAGGCGATGAAATGGGCCTATATCTTAGGGTAGCTAAACTTAGGGCTTCTTCTCTTTTCTTTGAACCCTCTCCCTCCTCTGGCTCTCAGATGTTTGATTTTATCCCTGTGGGCTACTTTCTTTTCCTTTGTGGGCCTGTATGGATTGCTCACTCAGACTATTTTATTAATTGGCTTTGTGTTATAGATAGGAGAGTCTCTTTAGACTTGGGCTGTCTTAGGTTGATTAGCATAAAGATCATTGGCAAGCTCAACTGGTGACCTCCGCCAAGGTCTCGAACTAAGTTAGTTTGGCGAAACTTAGTCTGAAAAGCAAGGCATTTAGAGACATACAGGAAGAGCAGCACACAGTAATGCTGGGCTTAAAATGTCACACAGAGCAGTTAATTTTCTACCTCTTAAGTTTCAGTTTAATTATAATTTGTTTCTCCCCCATTGACACATCCAGGGTCGATTGCCCTACAAGCTCAGACCTAGACTCAAACACAGCGAGTGTTGTATAAAGCCAGGATAACAACTGGCTACCACGAGAAAGAAGCAAATACCCTCACCCCATTCCCCCTAAACCTCTCCCCCCCACAGACAAAGGAGCCGCAAATCCCCACAAACAGGGGCCGTGAGGCCGCTTAAGTCGAGAAATCAGGGAGGGATGGGAGAAATGTACATATTTTAACGCATGTATCTAATGTACCCATAGAAACTCGTTGTATAGACCTAACTGACTCAAAGGTATCAATGTACAAATTGTAAATCACCTGAACCCCCTAAACTCGCCTGTTTTTCTTTCTGTAGCCTTCTTGTTGTGTCAGACAAATAAAAATTATCAAATTGAAAAAAAAAGGATATGAAGCAGAATAGGTTGCTTAGCGAAATAGGTTATATGGAGCGAGAAGAATTCCCCCGTTTAATTTTTTTTTCATTTTATTTTTTTATTTTTAATCAGAGATAGTGAAATTCGTTTTTAGTAGGAACTAAGAGAAAAGAGATATACGATTCCCCCATAGCACTGTAGGTAATAGGGAGTTTGATGTGAAGTTAGTTAAGGTATTCTTACTCCTAATGTATAGATTTAATGGCAGAAGAATAATGTCATATAATGGTAAAATGGAGTGAGAAAGGAAAAAAAAATATTTATTTTTTCTTTCACCTCTTCTCTTCCTTGCTCTTTATCTTACTTCCATTTATTTATTTTATATAAATTTAATATTAGGTGTCCTCTAACTTTCAGGATAGTCTGGGGAATGTTTATTTAGAATTTCGGGCACACTTTTTAGCACCACTTTACAACCTAACCTCAAAATGCGCATTCCACAAGGGAAGGTGTTATGTGCACTAGGAGGATGAGGGTCAGGAAAATTATTCCTGAGTTTTATATATTTTATGTGGTTTTTTTTTTTGTCTAGTTCAGTGTGGTGACTTGGCTGGAATTTGATTTGAAGACTGGATAATGAAATATTGGGGGCTCTATAATATAATGGTGACTAGAATTATGACACTGAATGCCCAAGGCTTGAATCTTCCCCCATAAAAGAATTACTTTAATGGATTATATGGTTAAAAATAAAATTGAGGTTGGCCTAATCCAAGAAACACACTGGAAGGAGGATTATTCATCTCCACAGAGTAAAAAAAAGAGGTGTGGCAATTCTGGTGGCTAAAAAAGTGAAGTATGAGAAAATTTATAAACAACGGGATAAAGAGGGCCGATATTTAGTTTCGGTATGCAGACTGAATGACCAAACATATGCATTTTTAAATATTTATGCCCCAAATAAAGTGGAGATAGGTTTCCTAAATGCGGTCAAGAATAAGTGTCATGACCGCATTTAGGGAACATTCATTTTGGCAGGAGACTTTAATTGTCTTGCAGATCCCACTAGGATAAGTTGGTCTCAAAGGGGAAAAAGATTGAGAGATCGATTTTTGGTCTGGCTAGTGACTTAAGAGAATTTATGCTGAAGCAAAAGCTAAATTATTTATGGAGAACCCTTAAGCCAGACGCTAGAGAATACACCTTTTTTTCTAAACGATTTAACTCTTACTCAAGACTTGATATGGTCTTGGTTAGAGAATTTGAGATAAAACGTTGTAAAAAAATCATGATAAATGAAATAACCTGATAGTAGTGGAATGTGAGTCTCAAGGGCTACAAAATAGAAAATCATGGAGACTGAATAAGTATTTGTTGGGGAATAAAGAATTGAAGACCTGATTAAAATGACTGATCAGTTCTTACTGGAAATTTAACCTGAGATTTTCCTCTGTCAACTATTTGGTGCACGTATAAGTGGGTAACAAGGGGATTTTGTAGGGCAGCATTCCTTCACAAACAATCTTCAAAAAACTTGGAATAACTTTATATAGAATTGAAAAATATGGTTAGATCTAAAAGCTGTAAAACAGACCTCCAAATATATTGAAGACCTTAACTTAATTAAACAGGAAATAAATAAATTATCAATGCAAAAAGCGAGTAACATTCTTATAAAGAGGAAACAGAGATGGTATTATTTGGGAAATACAAGCACAACTTCAGCAACAGAATGTAATATCTAGAATCTATAAGATCGTTACTGAAAATACAATTTGTATTTCGCCAGAACAGATCAGATCGGTGAGGAATTTAGGTCCTTTTATTCCCAATTATATAATATTGAGGAAGGGCAAGAGAAGAGAAAACATATTAGACAGTATCTTTAAAATATAGATCTTAAAAAAATTCCTAGAATACAAAAGACATATCTTGAATCCCCTAACAAAGATGAGGAAGTAATAAACATAATCCACTTCTTCACGTTTCAAAGCTGCTTATTGAGAGTAAGAAATAACAATATATAACAAGCAGGATCATACTATCTGTGGGTTGGACGCGCAGGTCCCGCTCATGTAGCCAGCTATCTACACCATTGTGAAGGGCTCCCCCACATGCCGGTTGGGCGGGGCTGTTTGGGTAGTTGTAACAGGTTCGGGGCATGTGGGGAAGCTAAGGTAAGGAGGGAGGATGGGAGGGGGGAATAGGGTGGAGGGGTGACAGGGAGTGTGAGAGGGGGGAGGAGGGGCCTAGACTCAATAATTCCCTGTGATCAGACGGGATTTGTACAAGGGAGAGCACCAGGAGATAACACCAGGTAGATAATAGGTCTGTTTAATTTAGCTGGGTTCCTCTCACACGGTCAGAGCGTTGCAGCGGTTACTAGTGCAATGCTCCAATCTCGTGAGAGTGAACTTTACCCCAGGAACTGCAGGGTAGAGTTCACTTCTCACCGGACCACCAGGGATAATAAATAAAAAAATAATTAAAAAAAAATACACATATATGTGTTTTATTTTTACCCCACAGCACCCCAAACATCACACTACACCCAAACACCACACTGCACCCCTCACACACACACACTACACCCCAAACACCACACTGCACCCCTCACACACTACACCCCAAACATTACACTACACCCCAAACACCACACTATACCCCTCACACACACACTACACTCCAAATACCACACAGCACGTCTCACACACACTGCACCCCAAACACCACACATCACCCCTCACACCACAAAGCACCCAAAACACACAGTGCACCCCTCACACACACACACACACACACTGCGCCCCAAACACCACATAGCACCCCAAACACCATATAGCACCCTTCACACTCAGTGCACACCTCACACACACACACACACACACTGCACCTCCCCCCACACACACAGTGCACCCTTCACACACTGCACCCCTCACACACACACACTGCACCCCTCACACACCCTGCATGCCACACACACCCTGCACCCCTCACACACAGTGCACCCTTTACACACACATAGTGCACCCTTCACACCCAGTACATCCCTTCATATATTACATTCTAGACACACACACTACATCCCTTATACACACAATGTAGATCCCGTACATAACTATGGACCCTCTACATACACACATGCACACTGGAATCCCTATACAAAAAGATATAAAAGATATTATTTTAAGCCCAGAGGTAAACGCAGCGGCGGAAGAGCACAAAAGAGAAAGGCTAGACAGACCGTAAACCCTTCAAACACTTCCTACAACGGTATTTTTAATCTGTCCAACAAAATCTTATCCGCCACCCAAATATCCGTCCTTAATAAAGGTATGAAATTTGCACCGACTAACCCTTTTAAATCTTTCGAAGCCTTTTTAGACATCAACAAATTTGTTCGCAAAGCTACACTAAAGAGATTTTTTAACGACAAATTACCCACCACAACCAATTCTCCACCCCCCATGCCTAGTATCAATAACCCCAATAACATCAACACTCATTTGAAAGAAAAATCCAAATTTTACCCTTCCTACTGCAAATCTGCACCCCTCATCATGTTCGAAAAACTTGTGTTAAAAGACTTTGAAAAAATTAAATATAACAAATATGACTCACACAACCTCACCCATGCCGAGCGCAACACACTGAAACAACTACAAGAAGACAAAGATATTGTCATAAAGCCGGCAGATAAAGGAGGTGGGATCGTTATCCTATCTAGCAAGATGTACATAGATGAGGCACATAGACAACTACATGATACAGAAACATATAACAAACTACCCTCTGACCCCACCCCTACCATCCAAATCACCCTATCCACTTTTTTACAAAAAGGCTTGGATTCTGGCATCCTAACCAAAAACGAATACAACTATCTTAACATCAAATACCCTAAACTCCCTGTCATATACTTTTTACCAAAGATACATAAAAATATTAATAACCCCCCTGGCAGACCCATCGTGTCAGGGATAAATTCCCTACTCTGCAATCTGTCAGAATACATTGACATACTCCTCCAACCATCCGTTAAATTAATGCGCTCTTACCTAAAAGACTCTATGTCACTACTACGTTTTTTAGACAAATTCAAATGGCAAACTAATTACATTTTAGCTACTTGTGATGTCCAATCCCTATACACTATTATACCCCACCATATAGGATGCCAGGCAATCAGAGAAATTTTAACTAAAGAAAACAGAATCCCCCCTGCCCAAATAGATTTTATTTTAGAAGGTATTAATATCATTTTAACCAACAACTATTTTTGGTTTTTTGACTCCTTTTACCTACAAAAACAAGGCACTGCGATGGGTACAAGGTTCGCGCCAAGCTATGCCAACCTCTTTATGGCCGACTGGGAATCCACGGCCATATGGGGAAGGCACGCTTGGTGTACGAACCTTGTAACATATTTTAGATATATAGATGATTTGTTTTTTATCTGGGATGGCACAGAAGCTCTTTTTAACTCTTTTATCCACCACCTCAACATCAACAATAGAGGCATTACCCTAACCCATGAAACAAGTAAGGAATCTATTAATTTTTTAGACCTCAACATCTTCATTACAGACAACACCATCCACACCAAAACATTTTTTTAAAAAGTCTGCGTCAACACAGCTATCGAAAGATCTAGCTGCCATTACAAACCTTGGTTGGAAAGTGCCCCTCAAAGCCAATTCCTTCGTCTCAGAAGGAATTGCTCCCAAATAGAAGATTTTAACAAACAATCAAATTATCTAAAAGAAAAATTTATTGAGAAAAATTACTCACCAACCCGCCTCAACACCACTATAAATACCATCACCAAAAAAGATAGAGCAGACCTCCTAACTTACAATACCCAACCCACCACCAACACCATGCCCCTTCCTGTTATTTTCAATTTTAATAACAAAAGTGGCCATGTCAAAAAAATTATCAAAAAACATTGGCACCTCTTAAAAGAAGACGAAATACTTAAAAATATTATACCTGACAAGCCTAATGTTGTCTTTAGAGGTGCCCCAAACTTCAAATCCATTTTAACCACCAATTTTACAAAAGAAACCAAACCTACTTTTAATTCTTTTATGCCCAATGCCAGTGGCTTTTATAAATGTAAAAGATGCATTGTATGCAAAAACACAGACCCCTCCGTCCCTTCCAAAACCACCAGTTTTAAATCTAATATCACCAACAAAACCTATAAAATTAAAGATTTTATCAGTTGCGATACCAAAAATGTCATCTACTTGTTGGAGTGCCCTTGTGGTCTCCAGTATGTAGGGATGACCACAAGAAGTCTTAAAGTGAGACTGAGTGAACACTGTAGAAATATCAAAAAAGGCTACCTGAATCACTCAGTCTCCAAACACTTTTGTACACATAATAACGACATAAGACACCTTAAATGCATCGGCATAAAAAAATGTATAATACCATGGAGAGGTGGTAACATTAAGAACATATTAGGTAAAGCTGAGATGGAATGGGTTTTTAATCTCAAAACTCTTACCCCATCTGGTTTAAATGTTGATTTTGACCTGTTTAATTTTATTTAAATTCCTATATACAACCCTTATCTACATGCTTTTATTCTTTATGTCTGGACCTAACCAACCCTCATAATAATAATAATCTTTTAAGTTTTATTTTTTCATCTATGCCTTTCCATTTATGTATCTTGTATTCTGTGTAATCTTTTATTTAATTTTATTTTTATTTTATCTATTATTTTCATTTAACATCTGTATTATTACTCTGGGGTATAATATAACCCCTATTTAAATCATTATGTTTGGAATTATATTACCCCCTTTTCATGCATACTCCATTTACATATATCTCTGTATCTCTGTACCTTTAAACCATCTATTTTTTTTTGTTCTTTTAATGAACTTTAATCAAACCTTTTTTTTTTGTTCTTTTAATGAACTTTAATCAAACCCTTTTTTTTTGTTCTTTTAATGAACTTTAATCAAACCCTTTTTTTTTGTTCTTTTAATGAACTTTAATCAAACTTTTATTTTTTTTTTTAACTTTAATCAAACAACTTTTTTTTTTTTTTCTTCCTTTCTTTCTCTTTAAAAACAACTTTCTCACTCTAGTTTTCACATTTAAATAATTTAAATGGACTCATCACCTTTATAACATCACTCCCATACTCTTGAATCCTAATTTTGAAAAGTGATTTTAAAAATTGTCTCTGATTGGCCAATTACACTTTTGGCGCAATTTTCAAATTAACATAGCCCTATTTAAACAACCCCTGCCAGGTTACTACTTTTATCCCATTCTGAAGAAGCCACTTATGGTGAAACGCGTTTATGGTTATTAATTCTGTATTTTACTGTGTATTTTAGATCAATAAAAGTTTTTTGGCTACTTTATTGTACCAATCCTTTTTATTGCACTCTTTATGCACTTTAAACAACTTTTTTTTTACCTATTCCTGGCATTTTAACCTTTCCTGGTTACTTTTACTTCCACTGGCAATTTTAAAGTTCCAGTACTCCAAGAAATCCTAGGTGGGGATCATACCACCGGCGCCTATCCATAGAGCAGTACCTCTGCTCTATCTTTGTGAGTATTATTTTATTTTCTCTACTACTCTCTTAACCTATCACAATTGAGAGCACTATTGCTGCTTTTTATTCTTCTATATTGGAGCCTTGGATCACCAGACGGTGCTGACGGACGTATCGCCGCTACATATCCTATAAGCGGGGATTATACCGCTGTACGCTATCCACACCAGAGCTGGCCATAGCTCCCTCAAATGTGAGTTTTTTACCTCTTCTTATCTGCACATTGAACCACATCAAAATTGAGAGCACTATTGTTGCTTTCTGTCTTTCTTTTCCGAGTTCTGGACTACCAGACGGTGTTGACGGAGACCCCCTCCCTACATATCCCATAAGCGGGGATTATACCGCTGTACGCAATCCACACCAGAGCTGGCCATAGCTCTCTTGAATGTGAGTTCTTTACTTTTTGTTACCTATCACACCCTGAACTTTCATACTATACCATTAGTCGCCTCTACCTCTCTTGTATTTACATATACGGAACGGTCTACACCAGACGCATCCACAGAGGAACTCTATCAAGTATCCTAGACCATCTATTGGCACCCTAGCAATACTTTACTGGACTATCTACCCTTATTTGGCGCAGCCCTTCCATATCTTTTTGTATCTATCCACCGAAGGACCCGAGGGGTTTTCCTTCATTTGGGTTGCTGCCTACCTTGACTAATTTTGTGATTACTAGCGCTGAATTCTTTTTGTGTTAATCCCTATACACACTTTGAATCCTCTCCACACACACTAAATCTTCTACGCACACTCTGTGTTCTCCACACACACCAGATCCCCTATGCATACAATAGATCACATATAGGCACACACTGCACCACCTACACACAATACATTAATGGCATACACACTCTGGATCCCCTATGAACACACTAGATGCCCTGTAAGCAAACACACACTACTTTCCCTAAACACACACACATTACAACCCCTACACACTCTACATCATTTATACACAGATACACTACAGCCCATATGTACACACTCGCTACATCACCTATACTCACACTTTCTACAGTCCCTAGCCATACATATTACACCACAAACACAACACAACTGAAACCGACATTTACACACAAAACACCACACCACAATCAACTCACTCTACACACACTCAACCCCACCAGCAGGCTTTAAACACATGTACAATATGCTTTTCCTACACTTTTGTCCTTTGGTATCCCACTTATGGAGACACTGGAGACATGTCACAAGCAAACACAGCGCAACCATGTTAATACATTTTCTTGCGCTGCATAGAACAACTACAGGGCCTTTTTTTTCATGCAAGAGGCTTCTTCAGCATGGCTCTGCACATTGAACCAACATGCTCACTTTGAGAGGTGGTGTGCTTGTCACCCTCTCTGCCCCCCCCCCCCTTCTCAATGGGTCGCCGTGACTCAAAAATGCCTGGACCAAATTATTTTCCCATATATTAGACTGTCATGTAAGAGAAATCTGTATGTAAGAGTAATTGCAGGTATACAGGGAGTGCAGAATTATTAGGCAAATGAGTATTTTGACCACACCATCCTCTTTATGCATGTTGTCTTACTCCAAGCTGTATAGGCTCGAAAGCCTACTACCAATTAAACATATTAGGTGATGTGCATCTCTGTAATGAGAAGGGGTGTGGTCTAATGACATCAACACCCTATATCAGGTGTGCATAATTATTAGGCAACTTCCTTTCCTTTGGCAAAATGGGTCAAAAGAAGGACTTGACAGGCTCAGAAAAGTCAAAAATAGTGAGATATCTTGCAGAGGGATGCAGCACTCTTAAAATTGCAAAGCTTCTGAAGCGTGATCAAGGCTTGCAAATTGTGTTCTAGTCCCTTTGAGGGGGATTTCTCATCTTCCAAGATGAGGCCAACTCAGGCGGTGAAAGGGGTGGACGACCGCTGCCCTGCTTTCCTGCCTAATGGTGCCAAGCCAGACACACGCACAAGGCTACGTGGAACAGGCCCTGTTCCTCCAATCTGGGCCAATGGGGGTGTTCCAGGTTCTCACCCTGTGACCCCTAATAATACTGAGACTCCAAGAATCCATGATACTGTCATGCTGACCCAAAGCTCGGGAGCCACATTAAAATGGCAGAGACCGTGTGTCAAGCTGCCTATGTCAAGGGGATGCTAATGCTGCCTCCTCACTCAACGCAATCTTTGTGGATTTCTGGCACAAGCTGGTCCGATACCTGCTGAAACCTGCTAAGCAGAAACAAAATATATCCCCAGTCCGGCGATTACCAAATACAATGCAGAGGCTTGGCTCCGGTCCTGAGGCAGACCTGGACCTGGTGGAGGAGCCTGAGACACATAAAGCCAGAATATGCAGCACAGAAAAAGCCATCGGCTATCAAGCCTTGGAAACCTAGATTGATACATGAGCGCCATTTACAAGGCGCTGCGACCCTCTTTCTTCATCTTGCATCCCACCCTGATGTCTGCCTGGAAACATGGCTCCCAACAGAAGACATCGCTCCTGCTTCCTGGCTTGGCCTGCCACATCTCCTGGATTGCCGTGATGGGACCGCAATGCTTACAGACAGCCAGATTGCAGCAGGACAATGCTAAGGGTATCGGCTGAGCCTAGGCTAATTTGGACACTCTGATTATTGTATACATGCCTCTCTTACGACTAGCTTGCATGTTTTATGTTTCTATTCTAAGCCAACTCCCTTGATTGTGTCCATAATGTTTTGAGCTCTACCTGGAGTCTTACTATTTTACTATTAAGCTACCTAATACCTAAAACCCTTTAACATATTGTATCAACATTGTGGAACCCCCCCCATGAAAATATTTTTGCACTGTAGCATAAACCTTTCAATTAGTAGATCATAATATTTATTTTTTTTGGCAAATTTAGTTTTTTTGCTGGATATACACTAATTTCTACAGATTGTAAACATATTGTAGTACTTAGGAACAGGTGTGCTTCTGTGTGTAGGGTTGGTGTTTGTATATCATTTTAGCATTTTAACTCCTTAAGGACGTAGTACAAGTTGTAGTAAACAACACCTTGAATTTGCGCTATATGTCTGTTAAACCATAATTCACCTCTTTCATATTAAGTACACACTTTATATATATATAATTTTATTCAGGAGAAACAGGGCTTTCATTTCATATCAAATATTTATATATGAAACATAATCTAATATGAATAACATTTTTAAACCTTTGAGAAATTAAGAAATGTTGTTACTTTTCAAGTTCTGCATGGCATTCTAACTGTTAATGTTATAATACTGTTAGTTTTTACTGCAATAAATGAAACATATTTGTGTTTTGTTTTTTTACACTATTTCTTTTATTCACATTTTCAAGTATATTACAAATACCATTATAACATAACATTTTAGGCATATACATTCACAGTAGTAATTCAAGCAAACATGTTAATCACTGTTGGAATATTCCTCACTTTAAACATTAAAAAAGCATAGCCTAAAAACACTTAATTAAGACACATGAGTATATAAACATATATTACATAGATTATGCAGATCAGGAGATTAACTTTCTTTAACCTTTTTACTATTGCAAGGAGTAATATCTCAATTTGTCGACTTTACATATTACTTAGCCAGTTGACAAACAGGTCTTTTTTATTTTGTTTTGGGGTATTTAAACTGAACCTTTCCTTTTCAATCCGAAACTGAAATTTTAATTATTGAAAATAAATATATTTTTTAAAAGGCATACTTTTTCTTTTTGGCAATCACAATCTTTGTTGCAATAAAACTATGTATTGCCACACATCGGTTATCTTTTGAGAGTGATTCTAGATTATTTCCTTGAAAGAGTTGTGTATGCAAGATTGACAGACTTCTTTGAGTCCAACTCTCTGCTAGACCCGCTTCAAATTCTGGTCTTTCCTCCCTCAAGTGTTGCTACGCCTGTGTCTGTCTCCCTCCAAGTCAACGGTGCTACCATCAGCTCCACCATGCAGGCTCGCCGAGGTGTTCTCTTTGACTCCGAACTTTCCTTCATGCCTCATGTTCAGTCTATCACCAAATCCTGCTGCTTCCATCTCAAAAACATTGCGTGCATCCGACCCTACTTAATGCCAGATGCGACTAAGGTGCTGGTCCATTCCACTGTCCTTTCTCGCCATGACTACTGTAATCCACTTCTCAGTGGTCTTACGTGTTCCTAACTTCCCATGTTACAGTCCATAATGAATGCGATGGCAGGCTCATTTTCATGTCCACCACACCTCCCACGCCTCACCCTTCTGTCAGTACCTACATTGGCTTCCTGTAAGATATAGGGCTCAATTTAAAATTGTGGTTCTTGCTTTCAAATCTCTACCTATCTATCCTCCCTAATACATAAGTATGTCTTGTCTAGGCCCTAACGCTCTGCTGAAGACTCACGTCTATTTCTGTCCTTACTCCCACCTCTGATGCTTGCCTTCAAGACTTTTCGAGGGCTGCACAGTTCCTGTGGAACTCACTTCCTTCCTCCGTTAGATGCTCACCCAGTCTCCACTCCACTAAAATAATTAAAAACCCACTTCTTCAAAAACGCGTATCAAATTAAACTGTTAATAGCTCCTGACTGATTCCTCTCTTGCAACTGTCATTAATATAATACTATCCTTACCTTTTGTGTCACTTTACCCCACTCCCTCTAGCATGTAAGCTCATTGAGCAGGGCCCTCAACCCCTCTGTTCCTGTGTGTCCAACTTGTCTGGTTACAACTACGTTTTTTCGTCCTCCCACTGTAAAGCGCTGCAGAATTTGTTGGCGCTGTATAAATAATAACATAACAACATAATATGTAATATTGCGTAATCTGGGCCACAGTTTATATATTCGTTTGATAAAAAGTGCCTACTCATAGGAGCAATGCTCTATCTTCTCCTCTTCTCCTTTTCTCTCATCTCCCTCAGCATCAAACTATCTCCTTATACCCACTTCTCTCAACAACACAATTACATTAACATTAATCCCTCTCTGCTTTGCTCCCCCCTTCTCTCATCTCAAGCCTTGCACTCATTTCTCTATTCTCTGCAGGGTGGGTGGGGGAACTAAATAACAATGAGGGGGGGACCTACTGTCCCCCACCCCCCGGCCCACAACCCTGCACGGTGGGTGGGGGCCCTAAATACCAATTGGGGAGGGACCTATTGTCCTTTCCCCTGGCCCTCACCCCTGGGCTGTGCTTGGGGCCCTAAATAAAAATTTTACCTCCCCCGTCATCTTCCTACCCCCAAAAAATAACCCATACCTACCCCCCTCATCCTAAAAATAATGAGGGGGGACCCTGATCTAAATACCTGTAAAAAAAATAAAAATAAACTTACCATTTGATGTCTTCTTTCTTCTAAAAAAAAATTTCTTACCCAAATAAGGCTAAATAAAAATCCGGCTATTTGAACTCACAGACACTGTTTTGACTTTTCTACACGGTGCCATCTCGACGGTATTTGGTGCACAAAGACATTGTTCAGTAGTTTTAAACTACAGAACAGGGGACACATTTAACAGTAATTATTTTTCATATAGCCTGTATATGTTCTGTGGAATCTGCATTAAACTGTATCTTCCAAACTACTGAACGGATCTGGGTGAATTTTGGATATGTGGTTCACCCAGATCACCTGGTTCCGAGGATATATTTTTATGCGGTTATTGCATGTTTTGGGGTCCCTGTGATATGTTTTATAATACTGTATTTTCCTGCCTGTGATAATTAAGTTAATCTATTGTGTTGCGATAATTGTATTACAGGCAGAGGGGAGGATTTCTGATGTAATGAATGGGAGTGTTAGCTGTGTTGTAATGTGTTGATTGGTTGTTCTTCAAAACCCTGTTGGCAGTACTATGTTTGTAGAATGTGAATAAAAGAGGCTGTATGTGCCAGTACAGTCAGTTTTTCTTGACCCTCAACACGTAGTCTTGTCTCATGATTGGAGGGGACAGCTTTACTCACACTGGGATTGCTATGCTCTGCATACTCCCCTGAGCTTTAATCACTTAGCTCTTTTAAGAGCTTGTTCCTGATACTCTCTCCTGGAGGAGAGGTCTTTCCTCACACGGTCCTGGAGGACAGTGGTCCTCGGCGCAAGCTAGGAAGCATTCATCAACAGAAGGTACTCGGTCGGAGTACGGGGAGGTCCGTTACACTTACCTGTCAGTATCTTCATTTACCTGTCAGAGCACTCTGGTTGGATGGCTTAAACCCACCAATCAGAGTGCTCTGAGCCTAATTGCAGGGCGGGGAAGGCCTGAAAAGCCTTCCCCCGCCCTGCAGAGCTAAGTCTGCACCGTGCCCTCCATGGGTGAAAATGTAATTTGTTTTTTTATTTATTTATTTTTTTAAAGTTCGTCGGTTATTATGGATTTTTATTTGGCCTTTTTTGGAGCTGAAAAAAGAAGATTTTAGAAGAAAGAAGACATCAAATGGTAAGTTTATTTATTTATTTTTTACAGGTATTTAGATAAGGTTCCCCCCTTATTATTTTTAGGATGAGGGGAGTAGGTAGGGGTTATTTTTTGGGGGAGGGGTGTGACGGGGGGGGGGGTTACATTTTTATTTGGGGGCCAAGGGGGGGGACAATAGGTCCCCCCCTTTATTCTAACTTAGGGACCCCACCCACTGCCCAGGGGTGGGGCCAGGGGGGAGGACAATAGGTCACCCCCCTTATTCTAACTTAGGGCCCCCACCCACCACTCAGGGGTGGGGGGCGGAGGGAGAACAATAGGTCACCCCCTTATTCTAAATTAGGGACCCCACCCACTGCCCAGGGGTGGGGTCAGGGGGGAGGACAATAGGTCACCCTCCCTCATTCTTATTTAGGGCCCCCACCCACCGCTCAGGGGTGGGGACCTGGGGGAGGACAGTTGCCCCCCCCCCATTGTTATGTAGCGCCTAGACCCGCCGCGCAGGGGTGAGGGCCAGGGGTGGAGGACAGTAGGTCCCCTCCCTCATTGTTATGTAGGGCCCCCACCCGCCACGCAGGGGTGGGGGCCGGGGGGAAGGATAGTAAGTCCCCCCCTCAATCTTATTTAGGGCCCTCACCCACCGCTCAGGGGAGGGGGCTGAGGGGGAGTACAGTAAATCCCCCCCCATTATTATTTAGGGCCCCCACACACCGCGCAGGGGTGGGGGCCGGGGGGGAGGGCAATAGGTCCCCCCCATTGTTATTTAGGGCCCCCTAACTGGGTACTACCATTCCCATTATCCCTGCTCTGCACTGAGTACTACCATTCCCATTATCCCTGCACTGACTGAGTACTACCATTCCCATTATCCCTGCTCTGCACTAACTGAGTCATTTTTAGGGGGGGCACATGGTGTGCCAGGGACAAAAGTAGGGGGGCCCATTTAACCCCGCCTTCACCACAGTTTGACCCCGCCCCTGCCGCATGTTAATCCCCACCCCCGACACAATGTGTGTTTTTTTTTTTTATTAATCCCTGGTGGAGAATTCATTATTTTCCACCAAGGATTATTAAAAAACAAACATTTCCCTTGATACAATCCATACACACACACACACACACAGACTGCTGAGTCCTTACACACACAGAGACTGCTGAGTCCATACACACACAGACACACAGACTGCTGACCACACACACACACAGACTACTGAGTCCATACAAACACAGACACATAGACTGCTGAGTCCACACAAACACACACACAAAGACTTCTGAGTCCATACACACAGACTGCTGAGTTAACACACACACACAGAGACTGCTGAGTCCATACACACACAGACACAAACTGCTGAGTCCATACACACACATACACAGAGACTGCTGAGTCCATACACACACACACACAAACACACACACACACACACAGACTGCTGAATCCATAAACACAGACTGCTGAGTCCATACATACAGACTGCTGAGTCCATACACACACACACACACACACACACACAGACTGCTGAATCCATACACACACACACACACACACAGACTGCTGAGTCCACACACACAGACTGCTGAGTCCATACATACAGACTGCTGAGTCCATACACACACACAGACTGCTGAGTCCATACACACAGACAAACACAGACTGCTGAGTCCATAAACACAGACTGCTGAGTCCATACACACACTGCTGAGTCCATACACACATACAGACTGCTGAGTCTGTACACACACAGTGCTGAGTCCATACACAAAGACAGACTGCTGAGTTCACACACACACACACACACACACACACA
>OW240916.1:75121870-75141268 GCA_933207985.1 Pelobates cultripes | reverse complement strand
GCACTTCTCACTTGATATGTGAATAAAATCAATATTAAAGGAACACTATAGGATCACAAACATGTATTCCTGACCCTATAGTGTTAAAAACACCATCTAGCCTCTAGTGTTCCTCTTAAATATGCCTGCTTGACGGACATAATCAGAAGTGGTGTTGTGAACCAATCACAATGCTATCACATAGGAAAGCAAGAAACTCATTGGATTGTCTGAGACTGTCAAGGAGGCAGATCAGGGACAGAGTCAGCACAAGCCAAACACATCCATGGATAATCAGCATCTCCTCTATGTGATGCATTGAATCAAGGCATCTCTATGAGGAAAATTCAGTGTCTCCATGCAGAGGGTGGAGACACTGAATAGCGGTGCTGCACATTGTGCAGCACTGCCCCAGGAAGCACCTCTAGTAGCCATCTGAGGATTGGTCAGCAGTGATATCCCTAGGTTATAAAGTAAACACTGCATTTTATCTGAAAACACAGTGTTTACTACAAAAAGCCTGCAGGGAATGATTATGCTCACCAGAACAAATAATAAGCTGTAGTTGTTCTGGTGATTATAGTGTCCCTTTAACAGTTTATTTCACTAAAGTGAGAATTCAAAGTGAATTTTAAATTTAAGTTAAAATTTGGAAAACGAGAAAAAATATTGAAATCAGCGATACTTCTAGCTTGTATAGGTTTGCCTTAAAGGGACACTATAGTCACCAAAACAACTTTAGTTTAATGAAGCAATTTTAGTGTATAGATCATGCCCCCGCAGTCACACTGCTCAATGCTCTGCCATTTAGGAGTTAAATCACATTGTCACTGTTTATGCAGCCTTAGCCACACTTCCCCTGGCTGCGACTGACAGCCCTCATTAAAACAAAATGGTTCCATTTTCAATCAGGTGCAACTTACTTAAATTCTGTTTATCTCCTGCTCTGTAAATTGGACCTTAATTACATACAGGTATCTCCTGCAGGGTCTAGCAAGCTATTTACAGAACAGTAGATAAAATATTCTAAATTAAACAGAATTAGCAATAAAGGGATTGTAAATATTAAATGACTCTTTACAGGAAGTTTTTAGGAAAGCTGTGTAAGTCACATGCAGGGAGGTGTGACTGGGGCTGCATAAACAAATTGATTTAACTCGTAAATGGCAAGCTAAAGTTGTTCTGGTGACTATAGTGTCCTTTTAAACTTTAAATTTGTTTTGAATTCACTTTAGTGAATGACCCTATTAGGGCAGTCCCATAACTATCACTCTTCTTTTTTTCCATACATCATTGTCTTGTGACACCACAGCTTTTTCATAACTTGTTTAATTTGTTTTGTGATTCAGTCATATGGTGATTCAGAGTTAAGAGTTCAGACTAACTACTGATTGCCCAAAATTAGGACAAATCACAATTTGTTTAAAATGCACAAGTCTACTATTCAGTGTTTAAATGCACAAGTCTACTATTCAGTGTTTAATTAGTTACTCTGGTGTACTCTGCAGATAAAATTCAAACTAAACATTCAAAAGTATACTAAAAATGCACCCAGAGTATAAACAAATAAATACTTAATGTAATTAATTATTTCCAATGATATGATGAGATAGCCATTTCCAACCAATTACATGAGACATCCAAAGTTACATTAGATATCTCTAAAATAAAATTACATAGTGTAATCTGTGAAAGAATATGGGTAAAAACTTTGCAATTATATGTATATAAAATATATATATTTATTTGATGTATACAACATAGAAAATAACAGATGCTTTTTGGTTGAATAAGTCTTCTTCTAGTGCTGGTTATAAATGCCAATTTGATTACATATTTACCCAAAATGTTTCTCTGATATAATCTATGTGTGGAAGGACGCCATCCAGAACGTTGCATACACGTTATACGTCACTTCCGTATCTGTCAATTGTAAAAAAAAGTATGAAAAATATGATTGCCACAATTTCATAATTAAAAATCTAAATGTAAACCATTTGGTGATAATGTGTCCATTTTAGTTATTCACTTAATTCACTTACTCTATATCATATGGAAGGATACTCTTTAAATCAATGTTTAAACTATTTGAATGATAACCAGAGAATACAGTCATTGTCAGCTACACTATTTGGATCAAAATATTTATGTTGAAGATTGTCTCTTAAAGACTAAAACATTTTAAAATAGCTGTTGTCACTAATTATATTCACATAACTAGTTGTAGCTTTAGCCCTTGGCTGCAAAACATACCAGAGCTACAATTTATAAAGCTATTTAGAAATCGTAGTTATCTAAAAAAAAAAACAATATGACACACAAGTACTTACATTGACATCCTTCTTTGAAGAAATTAAATATGATCCAATACAGGAAGTAAAAAAGTATTCTTAGATGACTGTTTAGAGATGACTGTTAAGGATCAGAAACAAAAGGATAAGGATTTATTATTATTTTAGACTTTAATGGTAATGCCAAACAAGTTAGACATATTTTAATAAAAATATTAGCATATTTTTTCATCAAGAAAAAAATATTTATTTCTACCCCTGCAAAGATTGTCTAGCATGGAGAAGAACAACTTTTAAGGACAATTCGGCATAGGAATTTCACATCTTATTCAACTAATAAAACTTACAATATTAATAGGGTTTTCACATATCAAGTTTTATGGTAATTTAAAAAAGAAAAAAAAATTGTAGAGGAGAAACTAATTTTGGGGAATTGGATAAAATATAGAGGTATTTGAAATTAACATATTACCAAATGGTTTAGATTTAGATTTTGAATGAAAAAGTATTTTGTTATATTTTTTTATACTTTTTATATATGTTTATTTAATGTATAATTTTATATATGTTTTATTATTTTTTGATACATTTTCATTTAGTGGATGATTTGACATTTCATTTGTAATCCTTAGTGAGGATATTGCTTTGTTGCAGAGGGATTTAAATATATTGGGGGACTGGGCACTTAAATGGCAGATTAAATTTAATGTAGAGAAATGCAAAGTTATGCACGTCGGGGTAAAGAATGCACAATCAACTTACACCCTAAATGGTAGTGAATCAGAGATAACAACTCAAAAGAATGATTTGGAAATTGTTAAAGACAACAAATTAGGCAGTAACATGCAATGTCAATTGGAAGTTGCTAAAGCCAGTAAGGTTTTGTCATTTATAAATAGGGGCATAAATTCTAGGGATGAAGATATAATTTTGATTCTCTAGAAATCGCTGATAAGACCACACCTTGAATATGCTGTGTGATTTTTGGCACCTGTTCTAAAGAAGGATATCATGGCACTAGAAAAAGTGCAGAGACGAACTACAAAATTGAAATAAAAGGAAGGAGAATTTTAGTTATTAAGAAAGGTTAAAAAATTTAAATCTCTTTAGTTTGGAAAAATAGCGCCTCAGAGGGGATATGATAACATTATACAAATATATCCGGGCCAGTACAAACAATTATCTGGAAATCTAATCATAAACAGGGCTATACATAGGACACTATGTCACGCATTTAGACCGGAAGAAAGGAGATTTAGCCTAAAGCAAAGAAAAGTTGTTGTTTTTTACAGTAGGAACTATAAGGATATGTAATTCTCTCCCTGTGGAGGTGGTTTTATCAGAGTCCATACAAATGTATTGTTAATCTGGATGTTTCATATAATTGGTTGTAAAACAGCCATCTCATCATATCATTGGAAATAATTCATTACATTGAGTATTTTTGTTCACACTGGGTGCATTGGTATTGCTTTGAAAGTTTAGCTTGATTTCTAAGTAATGAGGGAGCAGTTAATTGTGTATGCACAGTGTTATTATTTATTTATTATATTTCAAATCGCCAACACACCTTTTTGATTTAGCATAAAATGAATTGAGATGGTATAAAAAAATTATTTTATATCATATGCATATTACTTGTCCAATGAAGTTCAGAAGCAGAAATACAATACGATCTGGCTTCCATTGTTGTGGCCTCTAAAGAGCTCTTTGTTTCTCTCCTCAGGGATTATTCCTGTCTATCATGACCTATTTGCCCTGGCAACTCCAGATCTCAAAACCTGGTATAATCCCAACTATACTTTCACCGTGGATAACTGCACCTCCCATGTTGTGGTTTACAGGATCAGGTTTGTGGCTGTGAATTCTATCTAGTGGATTGTCCCAAACTATATTTGCATGTCTGAGAGGGTAATTTGTTTGGCTCGTGGACACATGACAAAAAAGGCTTCTAACATTAAATGGATGCAAATACGATAACTACAGTTTATAATAGTGCTTAAGTTGCAAGCATACTATGGGTGCTGCCCCTCCAATTTTATCCAAACCTTTTCATGTGGTTTTACCAATGTCTTATCTTCCAGCACCTACAGCTTTGGAAGGTCATATGAGGAAGAGCAGATTCTGTGCACACTATGTACTTTTCAGGATTCTTTACAGGATTCAATATTTACAGGATTCATTGTTTATATACTACAGATGATTAGTGTAAATGTGCATTCTTTAGTATAAGTGTACTTACTGTAGTATGCCCACATACAGACATTACTTTCACCGTTTGTTGGCATTTTCAGATACTTTAGAAATAACAATCGTCATAGCTAATTTTTATTTATCTCACCTAATGTTTATAACACAAATGGTATTTCTAAACCAAGATATGCCTTAGCAGCAAACTATACATGTATTTGCTGTTTTATATCTGAGTTTGTGCTGGGTTTTCTGTCCATATTATTAAAGGAGTAATTTAACATTTACATTACAAACGTGTTGGCTGAGATTTTCCCCCAGAATTTAGATGTATGTTTTACTTACATTTAGTACCCCTCTGTGCTGATCTTGCCATTGATGCTGCTCCTCTGTGGATGACCTCAGCCAATCCAGTGCATCGCATGTACTGTGGTTGTTATGCTTGGATAGCAGAAAGACCACATGTGGGGGTCTCTTTTGTTCCCTGTCAATGAATTATTTGGCATAGAGTCTTAAAAAATGTATTGGCAGGTGCTAATTTATAAATCTGCTTACACAATTTATACATAGAATTGTGTTCTCTTTAAAAAGCGCATACATTATATGTACCATGACAGATGCTGTTTAATATAATATTTTACTTATAATTTTATATTAAAACAGGTAATAAGGTTCTTCTTCCTTTCTTTCCAAAGAGATAGTGTAAAAATTATAGTACATCACCCTTTTTTCTTTCTACTCTATCCTGTCATATTTCAATTTTTGACATCAGAAGTATATGTAATGGAGCCTCTGTACTCAGGCTGAGTTCCACCATTACATCATCTTCCTCGCTTATACAAGGGGACTCTGGACCAGGAGACTTCAGTCCAAGTCACCAAAGCTGGACCAGTGCCTCTGGGGACCTTTTCCACTGGACAAGCTGCAGTGGTTATGTGTCTCTTTCCTTCCAAGCAGGTATTGTTTACTCTCTTTGCACCTCTTTGGTTCCCGCCTAGGTAGGTAACAACCGCTCTGCCTGTGCTACCTCCAACTGCCACACAATACAAAATAGCTGCTGTCACTAATAGCTGCTGTCACTAATTATATTCACATAACTAGTTGTAGCTTTAGCCCTTGGCTGCAAAACATACCAGAGCTACAATTTATAAAGCTATTTAGAAATCGTAGTTATCTAAAAAAAAAAACAATATGACACACAAGTACTTACACTGACATCCTTCTTTGAAGAAAATAAATATGATCCAATACAGGAAGTAAAAAAGGACTAGTCCTCAGGATTAGTCCCTATCCGCATTACATTGTACTCATGGTGACACACTCAATCCAATACATAAAAAAATAATAATATGGGGAATCATATATGCACTCATATAAAACAGTACAATATATTATATATATATTTATAAAGGGGTAGGGAAGACAAAAACTGACAAGAAATGTGTTCCCTGCCTCCATAAACTATATAATGCAAAGCTACCTGAATATGCAAATTGTTCTGCTAAACCCTGAAGGGCATCTCTGGTATAATTGACAAATCGTTGCTGGTTATAGTAGATATAGTTGATCCAGTTAACATTCTTGTTAGTGGTGATGAGTGGGATCAAGGATTCGAATCCTGCCACCACCTCATCTCTGGACTTGAATTCATTTGGTACCCCCCTTGGTACTCCAATGGCATCGATATATACGTGTGGATCGAAACTACCTCAAATGGAGGTTTCTCTTTTTATTCTAGGATACGTGTGTGGTGAATCATATGGGCCTTGGTGATTATCAGAAATTATGTGTATGGGCATAATAACTTTGGTGAGAGCACACTCTCCCCACCACAGGCCAGTCATTTTTGAGCTCAGCTGCATGTCACCACATAGCCAATAAATGTCTCCCACGGACGTAACATGATTTACTAATAGGGCAGTGGGAGGTTCTCGATAAGTGGCACAGTAGCCAGAAGGGAATTTACCTACAAATTTACCTGTAGCTCCATGTATTGTGTAGCAAGTGTAGTTACCTGGGTGCACGGAGATTCCATCAGGTGGCCTGGTACTCCCTTGGGTTATTGGGTAAACCTTTTTCCATGATTCACACACTGATGAATTTACTGCTGACTGTGCATAAAGGCTTAAGAAACACATCTCAACATCTGGAGGTAAATTTAAAGGCACTGTACCCAGATGAGGTCGAGCCCCACCACAAACATAACAGTTGGTCTTGTTGTGTGAATTAGCATTATACCTCACCCACTCAAGCCATAGATTAGTAACTGAAAACCCGGTCTCCACAGCCAGAGTGTCTTTAAATGTGGGATTGGCAAAATCCATCATGTCTTTAAGGGTTTTAATGTGTGGCTTGAGAGGGTTAATGGTAATGTGTGTGGAGCCTACCCAGTCAGGTGATATAAGCATGTCTTGTAAATAGAAGGTCCCCAACTTGTTATGTGAGCCACCCCCTTTCCAATACATTCCCATTACGTAATCCCCGGCGTCTCCTGGGCTAGGATGAACCTCATCCACTCAAGCCATAGATTAGTATCTGAAAACCCGGTCTCCACAGCCATAGTGTCTTCAAATGTGGGATTGGCAATAGCCACCATGTCTTTAAGGGTTTTAATGTGTGGTTTGAGAGGGTTAATGGTCATGTGTGTGGAGCCTACCCAGTCAGGTGATATAAGCATGTCTTGTTAATAGAAGGTCCCCAACTTGTTATGTGAGCCACCCCCTTTCCAATACATTCCCATTACATACTCCCCGGCGTCTCCTGGGCTAGGATGTTCTATGTTTAAGGTGAGCTTCATTGGGGTAGACCCTGTTGGCTTGCACAAGGTCATTCTGTATAACAAGGGTTTCCCATTTCTGTCAACTCTATCTAAGGCACTTTGTGGTTTGTAGCCCCATGGTCGGCCCGTATTCCAACCCACTGCTTTCCAGGTTCTACAGTGATGTCCCCAATGCCCACCTGTCACACAAATATATGGGTCCTTTTTGTTTGGTATGTCTTTGTATATTGCTGAGTGTTGTGACTGTGGAAAAGTACAAGAGACAATATCACAGTAATCAAAGGTGTAAGTAGCTACGTGTGTGTTTGAAGAATTATACCAAAACATATAGACATGATTATGTTTGGTAATAGCAACTTGTTGGGCCTTTAAGAGGCCTAGGAGCAGACATAGGCACAGGAAACTCATGATTTGGTGGGATCTGCTTCCTCTGGATCAGGGACTTTCTTGCAGTGCGAGGCGTGTATCCAGGTATTCTTCACAGCCAACTTTACAGAGGTAGATGTAGTCAATAGGACCTGGAATGGACCATCGAACCTTGGCTCAAGAGTGTGTTTTCTTAGGAACTTCTTGACCATGACCAGGAAGTAACTTATGTGTGCTCGTATCTGTCTCGGGATCTGGAATAGAAGAAAACACCTGTGCATGGATTTTGGTCAACGCATGAGAGAGTGCAGTTATATAATCTACCATTGCATCTGACTGAATTTGAAGTTGCTGAGGAAAGTAACCTAACCTGGGTGCTGTTCCAAACAACATTTCATAGGGGGACAGGTTAGACTTCCCTCTTGGGGTGTATCTTACACTGAACAATGCTATGGGAAGACTCTCCAGGTCAGTGTAGGTTAGTTTTTTGGGACATTTTAAGCATTCTGGCTTTCAGAGTGCCATTCATGCGTTCTACCTTACCACTACTCTGTGGGTGATAGGGTGTGTGGAATCAAGGGTCACCCCCAGTGCTGCCCAGGATGCACCCTGGTCACTTTCAATTACTTTAGGGACTCCGTATCTGCAGATGTTTTCGGTAAGTAGACGCTTTGCCGTGGTCTTCGCAGTGAGATTAGCAACCGGGAAAGCTTCTGGCCATCCTGAAAACATATCCACTATGACCAGTGCGTATTCGTACCGGCCACTCTTTGGCATTTGGATATGGTCAATTTGGATCCTCTGGAAAGGGTACTGTGGTTTGGCCAAATGGTTTGGTGCAGCTTTGATTATTTTCCCTGGATTACATTTAGCGCAGATGGTGCAGGATCTGCAGTAATTTCGTGTCAAGGTAGTGATTCCGGGTGCTTCAAAATATTTATCAATCAAAGAGTTCATGAGGTGCTTAGATAAGTGAGCTGGTCCATGGGCCCACTGAACAACAGCTGTATACATATTCCTGGGTAGACAGAATTTGAGATTGATTGTGTATACTTCATTCTGAAGGGTTGCTCCTTTATCTTTACAGCTTTGTTTTTCTTGAGGGCGGCCTGTTGTTCTCTTAGGAGCCTGAGATTGAGATCGGTGGGTAAAGTTTGCATAGTGTAAATAGGAGTCTTTTCGACGGACACTCTTCTGTCCACTTCCCGACACTGGCGCGCCGCATCCTTAGCGGCCTGGTCGGCTAAATGGTTGCCATGTGCTTCTTCTGAGTTTAGTTTCCCGTGGGCCTTTACCTTCAGTATGGCCACCTCTTCTGGAAGTAGTAAGGCATCCATTAAATCTTTGATAGCTGCGCCATGTTTCACAGGAGTACCTGTTGCTGTAAGGAACCCCCTGGTTTTCCAGATTAAGCCAAAGCCGTGTGCCACGCCTAGGGCATACCTTGAGTCTGTATAAATATTGACACGTTTCCTTCAGACATCTTGCATGGCAACGTAAGGGCTATTAGTTTGGCTTCTTGTGCTGACTTAGATGAGGGGAGTGAAGATGCTTGGAGTATTTGGTCCTCTGTGGTGACTATGATATTGTCCCTGCTCATCTGCGAATCTAGAACCATCCACAAACAGAGTGTAGTCAGGGTCCGGTAGAGCAGCCTTGTGCACTGTTGGGAGATGGGTTGTTTCCATTTTCATCTGTTCAAAACAATCATGGGGGGCGTCCGGGTCCTGTTCTGTAGGAGGGATGTCCTCACATATCTCTGTGTGATATCGAGGGTAACCAACAGTTTTGCAATTTATTGTCCTCTTAGTGACCCCCGTCACTGTGAGTTGTTCTTGAGTTGCAGTACTCCATGTCTTGGCCATGGGGCTGAGTTCTTTCCATGAGAGATCTGGATACTTGGTGAAAGAGACATGAGGAACAGCCACCTCCCAATGGTGATATAAATGTGATACCTCCATAGGCAGGTAAACTAGGATAACAATGTTTCCTTTGGAGTCACAGAACAGGTCTGTCAGTGTGATGTGTATTTCCACCAGGCTGAATAGTATGGGTCAGGACCTGGGGTGTCCCTGAACCACAGGGTGCAATGTAATTGGCTCCCGGGCTGTTCATCATGTGAAACTGTGGGCTTTTCTACTTGGAGTTACATGTGAACATCAGGATTTATGTCCAGGCTGTACCAGTATTGTGGCACTCCACCCTTGGGAAGTGGCAGAAGAGTGTCCGGATTCAATGAGTAACATCTTTGCAAAGTAACGTTATCGGGCAAGAGGAGGGAGGTTTGAAGACGGAGATGTCTCTGAGATGAGAGATGCTTGGGCTGGACTTGATTTAGGATTGCAGCGATATCATGGGGAGCAAGAACTGTCAGTTTATGTTCGAGAACAAAGTCATTAGTTTTGTCCAGTAGGGCACTTGCAGCAAATAAAGCATGCAAACAGGAAGGACCACCCCTGGCCACAGGGTCAAGCATGCAGGAAAAGTACCCAATAGGACGCTGATGGGAACCGTTGTATTGAGTAAGGACCCCTGAAGCGTGGCCCATCTTTTCTGAGACGAAGAGTTTGAATGGTAGCTGGTAGTTAGGGAGGCTCAAAGCAGGGGCAGAGGAGATGACTCTTTGAAGAGCATGGTAACAGGTGCGGGCTGTAGAAGACAATGAAAAAGGTTCAGTCTTTAAAGCATCATAGAGAGGTTGCATGAGTTGAGAAGCCTTAGGGATCCAAGATCTGCAGTATGTGATGAGGCCTAAGAAGGCATGAAGAGGTTGATGGTTAGATGGAAGGGAGAGATTTGTAATGGCAAGTATTCTGTTTCTTGTTAGGTGACAGGTGCCATGGGAAAGGCAATGTCCCAAGAAGACCACAGAGGGCCGGCACCACTGGAGTTTCGTCTTGGAGGCTTTACAACCTTCTTCAGCAAGGAAACAAAGGAGATCTTTGGAATTCTGTTCAGCAGTTTGAAAATCATCCACACAGAGAAGTAAATCATCGAAATACTAGAGCAGGACTACATCTGAGTGGGAGTTCTGAATGGTGTTACACTGTGATACACACTTGACCAGTGCTCCTTTTGCCAGCAGGCTATCAACTTGTTTGGAAATGGCGAGGGCTTGTGCAGATTTCAATGGATACTGTGTCTTCGTGGTGGACTAGCTCCCTTAATTAGCGGAATGACCACAGGTTGGACTCGTAGGTGTCCGATGTCATCTGGGCCTGTGGACCCTATTCAGGGCACTGCGGGCTTCTGGGACCCTTGCCTCCTCGGTGGGGGATGTCATGTGTAGCAGCAGGGGCAGAGAGCAAAGGACAGAAGTATCTTTGCGAGAAAGGCTGGTTAGTAATTGAACCTGGCCATCAGCAGTAAAGGAGATAGAAGCTTGAAGACGAGACAGAACATCTGCTCCTAAAAGGTTAATTGGACAGGTGGATGAAACAACGAACCGAGAGAGAATGTCAGAACCAACCCGCAAGAGCTTAGTCAATGTGTTGTTTCTGGGGGTACCATCGACACCTACACAAGAAACATCTGTGTCAGATAGGAAAGATGGGTCAGACAGATCTTGTTCTCTGAGAACACTATGGGCTGCACCTGTGTCAACTAAAAAGGTAGTAGGATGACCCTCAACTGGAAGGACAACTGTAGCTAGGAGTCCCCCCTTGTCCCCTGTAGACACTGCCATGACAGGGGTGTTAGACACAGGTTTGCCGGTTACCTATTGTACAAGGTCTGGATGAGATTGATCAGGGCCAGGGTAATGACGTGTTGGTGTGGTGGAGTGGCTGGCCTGATGGATTTGACATGTAGGGCGATAATGACTCGGTGCTGGGTGTTCATCTTGTTGGAAATCATCTGTATCGTAACTATCAGGGGAAGGGTGAGCATAGCTGCGTGGTGGGGGGTGAGTATTAGATTGAGAGGGTTGGTACACAGCTTGGGCGTATTCCTGAGGAGGGTAATACGATGCATGTGCCTGAGGATATACCTGTGGTGGGTAACCTGGCTGGAGACCACCATTTGTGACCACAGGGGCATTGGGGTACATAGGAAGTCTAGTGGTCGGCTGTCTAGGCACCCTGGGGTGTGGGCAATCTCTCTGGAAATGGCCTGGTTGGTTACAATTAAAGCATGCCCTGGTCTGACGCCTAGGTGCCATGTGCATCATATGAATTGTCAGAGATAACATGAAATAATACATCAATAATTGGTTAGGTGTTAAGTGGTTCATTTAGTGCTCTTCCTACCGGGTGTGATGTCACTGGTATCTTGGAGGTCTCCCCCAGATTCCAGCGCCATCTTGTTAATGAGGGTGTTAGTCGATGTGAAAAAGGAAACTCTCTAGCGGCCATTTTAGGTAAATCACATAGAAAGTTGAATAATGCTAATTGTAGTTATGCTGAGTAAATAGGCATTTTACTAATATGAATTGGGTTAATATTTTTGTCCACAACACTCACAATAGATATGAATATGTTTCAAGAAATTGAATCCCTTGAATTGTTACTACATAAAGATTCAGTAAAGATAAAGTTTGGTGCCCATTTGCCGTTTGAAATTTGGGGGATTTGTTTTTGTGTGTGAAGAAGCAAAATACCATTTCAAAGAGGCATTTTCAGACTGTATGAGCTTCTAAAAAACACATATTTATCCCCATATAACTTCTCACAGCCATATAGAAAATGTAAACCCCAAATAGGGAATTTAAAACCAGATTTCAAAACTTAATTTGAACTTCAAATGGACAACCTGTGTCTTCAACTGACTTGGATGATTTTTCGAAATTGGTTATTTGTATGTAAATCTATGTTTAGACATCACATAGAACAAATTTATAATCAATCTCAACTAAAGCTGGCAAACATTAAAAAAAATAGAAAACTCATGTTGGCTCTTCCAAAATGGCTTCTTAATGCCAATGAATATTGGTCTTCTAACTTGGATACTGAGATTTGATGGATGGCTTATTCAAGGCAGAGATGTGCCATATCATTTTTTTAAATAATAGTTTATATAGTTTATAGTGCTCCAGGGATGTCCAAAATTTGGGATGTCCTTTTATTACCTAACCCTGATTGGTGCTTCAGTTTTATCCCAGACGGGTTGTGATATCTTCTTTGTCTTCATGCTGCTTTTTGTTTGGACGTCAATCTAACAAATTTGGCCTCTTCAAAATATGGGATATAATACACCGCGGTCGTGGCAACGTTTTCTGACGTTTAGCCAGAATGACGTAACAGTTTTCACTAAAGCAAAATGTTTGCATTAATGTGAACTAATTTAAATATAAATACACAATTTGTACAAATGTGAGTAAGAGATAAATAGTACAACTTGTACAAATGTGAGTAAGAGATATATAAGAACATAATATACCGGGGTAATTGGTGTGCCCTGAGTTACCCTGCTTTATACCACGATGAAATATTGAAAATATTTTTATATGCCACACTTTTTTTGCAGTCGTAAAGTCTTTGGCTTCATGTTTTGTAAAACTGTTTTGTCTTATATCCATATATTTTAATGATGCACCAGTTACAAAAGGTTTTAGATGCACTGTTTAACCTTATGAGTACAAAGGGAAAAAATACATCTGCATTCGGCATACCTACATGAAGAACAATATTAAGTGGTTGGGTGTAGCTGCAATATGTATGTGGGCCAAAGGGAAAAAAATAACCTTCTGATCAGATTACATATAACATCACTTGTTAAACATGTTTGGTTTTAACAAGCTTTCACTCAAAAAGATAATTAAACAATGAGCTTCTATATGTAATTTGGTGCCCCCTGGCTTGACACATATGTATTTCATCTTATTATTGTTCTTTAACTCATGCACTACCAGATTATTTTCATTTGAAATAACAATTACAGAACTTTTAGTGAAAACACGGTATGGATAGCTAGCACACACAATCATCATGTTGTATAAAGCTTGTTATTCAAGGATGAATAAAACTTTATTATAAATTTAGGAAATAAGATTTTTTTATTTATTTGTTCATGTTTTTCAGACATGTTAGCAGAGTTAGGATTAAAGCATGAATGAATTTACCATGTCTATCATCTTGCAATATTTTCAGGCTCCAGAACTTTTGGGGGGCAACATAAATATTTGTATTTTAATGGAATCTGCTTGTGTTTTTTTGTGTTTTGTTTTGTTTTTGAAACATATAATTCCAAATTGTCAGTACAATGAAACTATGCTGGTTGTATATAGATATGCTGGTCAAGTAACTATTTTTGTTTGTATTAAACCAAATTCTTGGCATTTCAAAGAACATTAGAGACTTTTATTGTAGAAACTTTATGTCTTCCCAGAACCACCTCAATACAGTTTATAAGCCATGCACATATGGATGGATGCAATCTCCTGTACAGTGTAGAATGGGAATACATTTACAGTAACTCTGGAGGTAGAAATGTGTCTCTCAAGTGAATGAGAAACAGAAATATAGTGGAGATATAAGTAAATGGAAGTTATTGTAGTGTATTTAAAGCTGCATCACAATATTGACATTAAGATTACAGAATTAAAGGACACTATTTCTAAAAATGCATATTTTTAATGCATCTAATCGTTGCAAAGAAATATTATTATTTACTTGCTTGGTGGGGGAAAATAGGCATTTTAATTTGCCATGATGGCCAAGAAGTGTGCACAGTCATGTGGGCTGTATTGTTGTGTAATGAAGAGGAGGAAAAAGAAAAGATGATTGATGGCTAGAGGACAGCCAGCAAATGCTAATTTTATTCACAGATCAAGTGAAAACGGACCAATAGAGGGAAAAGTCCATACTTCCTCGCAATTCTTCCAGGTATTTTGACTGCAGCTTGTACGGGAGACAGACAAGACTTTTTGTGTGGTTTACCCATGCTGTGCCTTTGTAGGAACGGGTCATTGATCTTAGTGTGAGACTAGGTTTAGCTTACTGCTGTATCTAATTAGCTAGGTTCTGTTAGTGGTACTTAAAACAACTTTGATTGGGTAAAAGAAGATTGCCTGTGTCATTGATCCTAGAGTGAAACTATGTTTTAAGGTACTGTTGTAGCTACCTAGCTAGCAGTATAGCTATTGTCTGCCAGTGGCACTTACAAAAGTTGTATGCCAAGCACTATAGTCCCCCCACAAAGAGCGATCACATGGCCCAATATAGCGGGCTGTCGATCTGCCAGCAGGGAGACTGTCCAGCGTGTCATACAGTCCCCCTGCTGGTGGGAAGTATAAAATAAAATAATTAAATATGTTAAAAATAAATTTAATGTGTATATATATATATATATATATATATATATTTGTGTACGGGATTATGAAAGGGGGCGTACACTTAAAATGGAGAGTTATATTTTTGAAAAATGAGAGTCGGTTGAGGTGTGCCGAAACCGACGAGAGGTTAGGCCTGTAAAAAAAGAGGGCCCACCCTGAATTATTGATATTAAAAGAGGGTGTGGAGGGAGGGGGAATCGACGAAGACAGGTAAGCTTGGGTTCCTTGGGTTTAATTAGGCCTAAATCCCTCCCACAACTACAGGCATACGCCTTCTATTTGTGTACGGGATTATGAAAGGGGGCGTACACTTAAAATGGAGAGTTATATTTTTGAAAAATGAGAGTCGGTTGAGGTGTGCCGAAACCGACGAGAGGTTAGGCCTGTAAAAAAAGAGGGCAAAAAGTAAGAAAACATCATTTATTATAACATCATTATTTAGACATGTTACAAAATGCAAGTCTGATCTCTTTCTCCGGGTTTGGAATGTACTGGTTATACGCGGAGGATTTCCAACGTCCCATTTTCTTTATAATATGTGTTGGTACTTGACTACTTGAGGCTGCTGTGGCTGCTCCGATGCGGAATGAGTGTCCCGTGAAGGAATTAGGATTGAGGCCTAGTCTAACGAGCAAAACGCGGATGTATAGCATGAATTGTTTAGTGGTGAGAGGCTTACCTTGTAGGGCCAACAGAGGCAAATCTGGACTTTTAATTTGTTGATTCAGAATGAAATTATCCAGCACTTGTACTGGGCACCATATGGAACCGGTAGGAAAGTATTTAATGTCTACTGGGGGGCCTGATTGGTTAGTTTTTGTGCGGGGAATCGATAGTATGAAATGATCATTTACTTTAGTTAGGTTTGCTTGTTTGAGACAATTTTTCGTGTCGGATATTTTTCCCACTGAAAATTCTTTAGGTCTGAGGAACCCAAAAAAGGCTAGATACGCTGCTGCCTTAATTACTTGGTTAGTGTTATTTTCAAAAGGATTTTTATCTAATAGATCGGAGATTTCTTTAAAGATGTTACTGTCTATGGGGAGTCTTTTTAGGGCTTCATGTGACTTTTGCCTCTGGATACCTTTTAGTATACTTTTTATAGGGTATGTGGACAAGAAAGGGGACTTGTTCGGGTAAAGAATTAGCATGAAATGTTGTACTCCTGTTAAGTAAAGTTTGATGGTATTGTAGGCTAGTTTTAATGAGAGGTGGCAAAAAGTTGAAAATGCAACCATGGTTTCTACAGAAAAACAGTTTATTATATTAAAATCTCGTACAAACTTTTTGAACAGGTCAAATGCCCTTTCGTAAGCTTTTTTTGTGTTTTCCGATAAGGCTGCCTGTGCAAGAATTCTACTGTTTTTTAGCAACTGATTTAGAGCATGATTAGGTCTTTGAATTGTGGGGGATTTATGGATTGTTTGTTTGCTGTAGGGTGTAGTTTGAAGAATTCCTGCAAATTAAAACGAGACAAAGCATCAGCTGCGTTATTTAAGACACCAGGAACATGGATACAATGCATATAGAACTGTAAATTTGCAGCCAACCATGTAAGTTTTCTTACAAGACTCATGATAGGCAGGGACTGAGAACGGCCCTTGTTAATTATGTCGCATGCTGCTTGGTTGTCAGAGTAACATTTCACTGCTTTCCCCCTCCAATAATTTCCCCAGATGAGAGCTGCTGCTACTATTGGGAAAATTTCGAAAAATTCTGAGGTTTTGTCGAATTTCTCTAGGGTAACTGTTTCGGGTGGCCAACTGTCGTATACCCATTCGTCCTCAAATATTGCAGGTAACCGGCGGTAGCTGCTGCGTCTGTCCAGATAACCGGGGACTCATCTGATATGGGGGGAATAAAAAGTGACCTACCGTTCCATGTTGTTAAAAATAGTTCCCACATTTTTAGGTCGGCCCTTGCAGGATTGTCTAGATTTATTCTAGTGTCGTCGTCAGGGAGGCCGTGTAGGAGAGACAGAAGCTTAGAGATGAAAGACCTGCCTTGAGGGATAATTCTCATGGCAAAGTTAAGGGAACCCAAAAGCGACTGTAACTCTTTCCTGGTACAAGACCCTTGGTTGGTGCAGTTGTGAATGTTAGTAAGAATTCTGTCTACTTTCGTCTGAGGGAGGCTAGCTTGCATAGTTGCGGAATTAAGAGTGATGCCTAAGAAAGTTATTTCTGTACTGGGACCCTCTGTTTTGTTTGGAGCTACCGGGACTCCTAAGTCATTAAATAGGGATAGTGCATTTCTTAGACTATGTGGTGTGTAGTAGTTAGGCTCGATATATAAAAAGTCATCGAGGTAATGAATTACTACTGGGAACCTGGAATTGTTTAGTAGTAGCCAGTTCAAGGTTTCTGCGAATATATTGAAGATTTTCGGGCTACTTTTGGAGCCGAAGGTCAGCCTGGTTGCAAAATAGTATTTCCCTTCCCACTTAACACCATGTAGATGCCAGAGTGACTGCTTAACTGGTAGGAGTTTGAAAGCGTTTGAAATATCTGTTTTGCTCAACCAGGCTGCCTCGCCCGAGTTGACGATAGCTTGTATGGCATCGTCTATTTTTGCGTATTGCAGTGAAAAGTCTTCTGAAGGTATGAGAGAATTTAAGCTTGGGGATGTGGAAGTGTGAGGTGCTGAAAAATCGATTATTAACCTCTTTTTATTGTTAAACTTGCCCGTGGCTATACCGAGTGGACTAGTTCTCCAGGAGGTGAAGGGTGGAGTAGTAAAGGGACCTATCATAAAACCAAGTTCAATTTCTTTGTTGAGGAGATCCGTTAAACTGACTGGGTCTGTAATAGCTGATTGTAGGTTGGGGCATTCTAGTATGCCTGAAGGGAGTGCTACCAAACCTGTGTGAAAGCCTGTCGTGAAACCTGATACCAGAAAGTCCGCCAAGTGAGAAGAAGCATGTTCAGTCAAGTAACGTTGTAAATTATTTACATTTATTGGGGTCATTGCTTTTTTAGGGAACAGTTTGTTTGGACACATAGTTTTCGCATGTGCTCTGAAGCAGATCGAGCAAACATGAAGTAATCTACAAGCGCTGTAACTACATCCTCCCGCGTTAAAGTTGTTACAAACTTGAGCTTTCCCGAGAAATACTATAGGTCTCCCCAACTTATCTTTCATTTCCCTTTGATTAGGGAAATAGTCCGAACTGGTATTGCTATTAGACGGACCACCTATATTACTTGGACAAAAGTTTGCCGTATGAGATGCTAAGGCACATATTGCACATGCTGGTGTTTTAAGCCCTGCAAAATGTCTACAGAATAATTCTGTATCTAATTGACTCCAATCGGTGGGAGTGTTGAATTGGGCCAATGATGCGGCTGACTTGGCAGAAAAGGACTTATGGTAGTCATAAAAGGCGTAACCTCCGTATTTATAGGCTAATTCCACCAGTTTGTGCAGATATAGATCCAGTTCTTCTCTACGGTGTGGGAAGGCAGTGCAAATTACGTCTCTATATAAGCCAAAAGCTAGCACAAACTCAGGAATATTTAGTTTTTTGTTGAGCCTAGGATCTCTAGCTTTCATTACCACGGATATATCGTCGAAAGTATAGGCTCTGTTTTCGATTATATCCTGTGAGGCAATGAGGAGAGAGGCTAGATTAACATCTTTCCCTTCTAGTATATCTCTTTTTAAATTTTGTGGTGTCAAATGTACTGGGTTGATTATATTAGATGTTTTAGCAGGAAATGGATTGGAGTTACCTCCTGAGCTTGTCTCTGGTTGTCCTAGTGGGATTTGTACTTCCGGAACGCTAGCTTGACTAGTGGCTTCCAGGTTATCTAATCTGTTATTTATGGTAGCCACTGAAGCCACCAGAGAGGTCATCATATTTCGTAATTCTGTCAAGCTATTTTGGATCATAGAATCGGAACTAGGGAATGGTAACTCAATGTTTTGAGAGTTTAATAAGCGGAAAAGTTCAGCTTTTCTGGCTGTAGCCGGAAAGGGAATGTTTCTCTTATTCAGTTCAGCTGTGATTTTTGGGACAGTCCAGGATCTGTAGTTGGACATCGTACTGGACTGTCTTGGCTGAGTGCCAGGTCTGGAGGGAGTGCTGGCAAGTGATAGGTCTTCTTCTTGAACTGAATCGTTAGACATGCTATGGGCGTGAAAGGAGACGTTATGTTAGAAATTTTTTTTTTTTTTTTTTTATTATTATGAGTGTGAGTGAGTGTGCTGGCTGACTAGCTAGTGCCGCTCTGCGGCGAAGCAATTACACTAGGTTGGTGACTGGTGAGGCCCTACTAAGTGCCAAGCGGCTTGAGAGGCTCTATCTATGAGTTGGCGCCAGGGAATTTCGTGGCCACCGAACGTTGTGGCGGGGTGTTGGCCTCTCGATGAGTAGTAGTCATAAGATAGAATGGGAGTGACAGGTGAGGCCCTCTCTATGCCACGTGCGAGGCGGCTACCTATGGATTGGCCCGAGGGACGTAGTACCTCTGAACTGAGGATGGGTGTTGGCCTCGCGGGACCACTATTTAAAGGCAAGAGAG
>OW240916.1:75081870-75116870 GCA_933207985.1 Pelobates cultripes | reverse complement strand
AATCAAGCATAAATACTACACACAAGTACACCACTGCAATCCAATGGAAAAAGTACATACAAATATACCCCTACATGCACGCACATACATGCTTAAATTCAAATACAAATACATGCTTAAATTCAAATGCACAAACACTGCTTACAAATGGTAAAGTTGTGGGAACTCAAGAGAGGGTAATCTACATTTTGGCCACCATTACGCTAGAAGGAGCCCAAAAAATTTCTCTCTACATTAGTTCCGCCACTGTTCAGAGGTCTACTTATTTGTGTAAAATATTTACTTCCATAATAGTGGATGTTTTGCTTGAAACTGCCATAGAAATAGAGCATGTTTCTATGAATTTTGTGTGAGATGTTTTATGTTAATATATGTTAATATATAGGTGCATGTCCAGGCATTGATCTTTTCAAAATGTGTGCACTGGAGTTCTTGAATTACTACTTTCTATTCTTACAGATTCTTCTTCCCTCATTGGATTGAGTCAGGTGGAAAGAAATCGGAACGCTGTAGCATATTGAATTTAGCTCCTGATCCCTTGCTCAGCTATCAGGTTATTGATTATCTGTTTGCCCAGGTGAGCCATGAAATATAAGTAACTATGTTTCTTAAAGTGAACCTGTTATGGAAAAATGTATAATTTACATTGAATACACCATACATCACAAAGATACATGCTGTATTTAAAATATAAATATTTAATCACTTTTCCTCCATTCCAGCGTCACTTCAAAGGTGAAACCTTTTGTGTAACACCCACCTCAAGGTCATCATCCACTCTGCCTGTGCTCCTCCTGAAGTCCTCTTTAATTTGCCCTGCTTGGGACACATTCTAAAGCTGGGCATAGCTCATCATTCATGTCGGCTTCATTGCCAGTGTGCCAGCATCAGAACGGAGTGATGGAACTCCATTCTTATACTTCGTAGCCAGTGCTAATGATCATAAGTTGTTTGGGGTATGACAGGTGCCCTTTAATCTAAAGGAACTGTGCCTTAAAAATGGTGTGCCCTGGGTGTCTACTGTCATACCTCCTCAGGGCCCGCGCTGCTCCCGTTTCGCCGTCCGCACTGCTCCTCCAGGCCATGCTGACGTACTGCCGACGACGTACGTGCGCACGCATCCGGGTGCACGCATGCGACCGGGAACACGCTTGAGTGCGCGCGCATACACACGCTAGAGTTGTATGGCATGCCTCCGGCTCCTTAAAGTGACAGTACCATGTTTTACCTATGAACTGGTACTCTATTTATATACTACCCTATTTTGTTCCCTAGCCTATCAGCTCTCTCCTAACCCTATTTATACCTCCCTCTTACATCACTTCCTTGCCCTGTCGTGGTTTATTGTATCCCGAGAGTGCGTTCTGTTAACTTGTCTTTTCCTGGTATCTGACTTTGGCTTGTCTCTGATTTTCCGTATTTCTGGTTTCCCTGACCCTTAGCTTTGATTATCGTTTATCCGTACTTCTCCTACCCTGACCTTGGCTTGTCTGACCATTCTGTTTTTTTCCTATTTTCTATTCACGTTAAGTCCGGCCACTTTAAGGACCGGTAATACGTCTAGCTAGTTGTCTGTTAGTCCTATAGTTAGCGTGTTGCGGGAATATAACCTTGACATCTACTTATCAAAATTCTTTAGGTGATTTTGGTAGACCTTAAAACAAGGGTGATCAAAATATAGATCCCTAAGGTTTTTTTTAGAACTACAACTTTACCAGTTTCAATAAGAGTTGAATATTTACTTTTTGGTCAACTGTCTCTTACAAGATTGTGTCCATATAAATAGGTCAGATGTATAACGTTTTTGACTTGGACCTAAACTCTGACTTACTGCATCATATGTTCATTGTATCTAAATATTTAAAGTTTGCTACCTCTTTTGATTTTCTTTTTTATGTGTTTTGTACTGTACCATGCCTGTGCTGTACTTACTGAAAATATATAACTTTAGAACTATTATTTACAGTTTTATTGAACAGAATTTATTTTGTGGTGAACATACACTGTAGTAGTTCTCCTTTTTAAATATCAATTAGTAACCGTTTTGGTATCACATCTTTTTTAGACCTAACCAGCCTTGTCAGTTTTCATTCCTTTGTTATCTTTAAGTTGCGTAACATTCCTGGCAACTTTTGTAAATGTGAAAAAAAAATTATTTCAATATCTAATGCTTAGTAAGATATTTTTAAGAGTCAAGAATGATTTTCACATTCACGTTTTCATATTTAAAGGACCACTATAGTGCCAGGAAAACATACCCGTTTTCCTGGCACTATAGTGCCCCTGAGGGTGCCCCCACCCTCAGGGTCCCCCTCCCGCCGGGCTGGATGGAGAGGAAGGGATTGAACTTACCTCTTTCTCCAGCGCCGGGTCTGGAGCTCTCCTCCTCCTCTCCTCCCTCTTCTCCTCCTCTTCGGCTGAATGCGCATGCGCGGCAGGAGCCGCGCGCATTCAGCCAGTCCATAGGAAAGCATTCACAATGCTTTCCTATGGACGCTGGCGTCTTCTCACTGTGATTTTCATGCTATGAGACAGCACCTTATAGAGATAGTGTCTCCCAGGTGGGCAATTGTGTATTCTGAAATACAGTGGCTAGCCTCTTCTGTAGTAACACCTGGTAAACTGGTACCTTATTACCTTGAGTGGCATGAACAGCCTCTGGAAAGTGTTGACATATGGCACGTTTGTGTCATTAACTTGTTTTTTGGGGGAGTATGGATTTCATGTTTATCTTTTATTTTGTTTGCTAGACGTGCACAGCAAGTGCCTAAATGAAAGCAATAAGCAAAAATAAAATTTAATCCAAAAAAACAAGATGAAGAATTGAACGAGAAGGATCAGATAGCACACAGTTGAAACATAAACAAGCATTGTACAAATACTTTGCTGGTCAGAACTCATCCACTTATTTTATTCCAGATACTGAATGCACCTTGGATGTTGAGTCATTTTTAATAAATAAACTTTAAAAGTTTAATTACAAATGTTGTTCATGATTATTCATTTATCTGATCATAGCATAGTATTCTGATATATGGCATTTGATATACACATTAATATTAATCCTTAACCTTTTAGAGGAACACTGCGGGCACCATGCAACTTTTTCTCAATAAAGTGGTAATGGTGCCCAGACTGTTCATCCAATTGCAATATTGGATATTTTAATAACATAGCATCCAAAATGTAGTTGATGCATCTGAAGACTTGACATTGAGACAAGAAACACATCCACAATCCCATTAAATAATTATGTATTTCAGAAATAAGCCGAACACCTGCTAAATACACAAACTCTGTCAGGTTAAAAGAGGTTTTATTTGCTAAAGAGAAATTGTTGTCTAGTTGGTAACTGACTTGCAAAATTTCTTCTGACCTGATTTTGATCTAAACTTCTCATCAGCTATCAAGTCATGACAGCTCACTGTTTAGTGAAAATACCTTAATGTTTGTAAGCATAACATGTAGGGTTGCTTTTTATTTTGACTTCTCATACTAGTCTCAGTAAATAGAGCCAAATAAACATATTTTAGGAGTCCAAACATATACATATGTAGATTGTATACTGATAGCATGACTTATGCTATGATGCTCTGATAGATATATATATATATATATATACAGTAATATATTACTATTATTATTATTGACATGTATTGCCGTTTATATAGCGCCAACAGATTCCGTAGCGCTTTACAATATTATGAGAGGGGAGATTTAACTATAAATAGGATAATTACAAGAAAACGTACAGGAACGAGAGGTTGAAGAGGATGAGGACCCTGCTCAAACAAGCTTACAGTCTATAGGAGGTGGGGTGTAAAACACATTAGGACAGGAAATAGCAATCAAATAAGGTGAGAGTGAAGCAGAGCTGGAGGAGAGAGTAGAGTGCTGCCCTTTAGGAGAGAGCAAGAGACAGGTATGCAGGGCCGGACTGGCCCACCGGGATCTGGGGGCTGCGCATGTATGGGCCACAGCATAATGTGCTGGGAATTGTGGGAACCGCAAGGGAGCATATTAGAGAGACATGCTCCTCCCTCCTCCTTCAGTCCTCAGCATCAGTGACAGGAGTGTCGCCGGACCAGTGAGGCTGCCACCCGGCCTGGCGGCTCCAGCGTGGAATGCAGCCGGCCCCCTTGACTTCTCACTGTAAATGGAAGGAGGAAGAAAGTGAATAGAGAGACACAAGGGGGGGGGGAATAAAACAGAGAAGGGGAATAGACACAGGGAAAAGAGAGAGAAAGAAACAGAGGGGGAAGAGTGAGACACAGGTGTAGTTAGAGGGGGAATAGAGAGATCGCAGAGGGAGGAGAAAGAGACAGAGGGGAAGAGAGATGTGGGGGAGAAAGAGACTCAGGGAAAGGGGGGAGAAAGAGACAGAGGGGAAGAGAGAGACACAGAGGGAGAAAGGAGTGAGACACACAAGGGAGAAAGGCAGAGGGGGAAGAGAGAGACTGGGAAGGAGAGGGGAGACATGGACACAGAGGAGCAGTAAGGGGGAGAAAGAAACATACAGAGGAACTGGGGGTAGACAAAAAGGCACACAGAGGGGCTGGAGATAAAGAGACACACATAGGGGCTGTATATATCAACGGGGCAATTCCCCCCCCACCCCACGAGGCTCTCCCCTGCCAGCCGATCTCCCTCCCCGTTCCACAGGCACCGGGTCCTTCTCGCACGAGCACAGAGCATTGCCGCAGTTACCACGGCAACGCTCCGGCTCTCACAAGAGTGAACTCTAGCCCTGGAGCTACGGGCTAGAGTTCACTCTCACCACTGCGACCACCAGGGATTCCTGGTGGTCGCAGTGGTGAGAGTGAACTCTATCCTCATACACAAACTGCCCCCACACACACACCATACACATTCACACACTGGCCCCATACACACACTGCCACCACACACACCATACACACATTGCCCCATAACACACACACTGCCCCCACACACACACCATTCACATTTACACATTGCCCCCCACACACACACACAGTCCCCCATACACACATTGCTACACACACATACACAGCCCCCCCATACACACATTGCCCCACACCCCATACACATTCACACACTACACCCCCCCACACACACACTGAACCTTTCACACCCACTGCACCCCTCACACATTGCACCACTGCTCCTATACCCTACTACGGCCCCATATTGCAGCAGACCCCACGTAAGTTGTCAAACTGTTCTTAAACGGTTTGACTACTTACTCTGGGAGGGGGTCATGGCACTCCTGGCACCATAACCACTACACAGAGCAGTAGAGGTTATTGTGCACTGATTATTTGTTTAAATAATCTACAAGTGCCCCTCCCGGGATCAGGCTCTGGATCCGCCACTGGTATATGACATGTATATTAATGTGTGTATTAGTTATATATATATATATATATATATATATATAATTTTGCCTATTATATTTACACATATATTAATGTACATTTATACGCATTTATATGCATAATACACAGAAATGTCATTAATATGTACCATATGTAATGAGCAGATATTGGCCCAGTCTTTTTGCTAGGTGCATACTCCAGCACAATAACATATTTAAAGTGAAGAGCGCACCCACAGGACTTCAAAATAAACAAGATAACGTAATTTTTTTACAGTTGTGCCCTACATACATTCACCATTTCAGTCCCATTACCAAGCTTTCCTTAATATGTCAAGGTAGTTGGACTGAAACATTGATTACATGTAAAGGCACGTCTGTTTAAAATAAATCTGCACTTTTGTCTATTTTGAACCTTATGAGTGTTTTTTTTTACGTTGGAATAATAATTTTTAATTTTAAGTTATCTTTTCTAACTCTGTATCTGCACACTATGCTGATACAATGCATTGTGGGGCTGGTAAATATTTTTTTTCCAGGGCTGCTTTTAATTCCCAGTCCGGCCCTGCAGGTATGTGAGGTAGAGGTTACTCTGGGAGGCCATAAGCTTTCCTAAAGAAATGGGTTTTAAGGCACTTCTTAAACAATTGAAGACTAGGGGAAGACTATTGAAAGCTGCACCTTACAAGTGTAATAAGTCTAAAAACACCACATATAATATCAACAAAAAATGGTTGGCCATACCTTTAAATCTTAAAATAGTGAATAGTCACTCCTATATAAAGTGCTATAAACATATTTAGAAAGTGCCACACGTGCTGTGCAATAGTGTTAATACTCTATACAATGTATTTATAAAAATGTGCAAACAATTCTTTAGTGCAATTTTCGTGAATCACACTTTACTTACTTACACAGGGCATCCAATAGTAACACACACAAAATGGGTCTGTACATAAAAGAGAAAAGAATAAAAACATATAGAGTAGTACTGTTACATATAATTTTATATATGTGCAAATGTAATGCCACTCACAAGCCAGGAGCAGGTAAGTATGCTCAGACTGAAAGAGCTTATCTCCACCTCCAAGTAAATTTGTGGACCCAAGGAATCAATATAAGGAGTAGCTGAAATCTCCAATCTCAGAATAATCTTTATTCTATGCACACAGAAACAACTGATGTATCATAGTTAAAAACCAACTCCACAGACTCTGCTTACTATCTGACCTCACCTGTTCTTTGTTTGGGTTGTCGGCATCCACAAGGCTTGATAGTGCGGTCCGAGCTGCAGGAATACTTCCGGGAGAGGCGGGGCAATGACGTCTGATGTGTCTAACATGATGACATCATGTTTCGCCGATAACAATCGGCTTCATCAGATCTGCCCACAAACAGTAACTGCTCCTTTCAAAGTCCATCTTAGGGGTGTGATACGTTTCATAATTTTGCCTTTTTTACCATCCTAGTGGTCATAGTCCAATACCACATTTAGATGAAAGTACTTCCCCACTGGTCATAGTCCAACACCACATTTACATAATAGTACATACTACTATGGATGCACTAGGGCAGGGGTTCCCAACCTAGTCCTCAAGTACCCCATAACAGTCCAGAATTAAGGAGTTACCCTGTTGTGTCTAAATTGTTTTTTTTTTCTTTTTAAAAACAACTTAGACACAACTGGGTAATCCCTAAATTCTTGGCTGTTAGGGAGTACTTGAGGACTTGGTTGGGAACCACTGCACTAGGGTAATGTCTACTGAGCCACAGTACGAATAAGATTGGAGTTTCATTCATTAGAATGAAATTTCAATCCGAACAAAGTCCCGAATTGCGTCCTAACATGAATGGAGAAACTGTTCTCATTCTGTTAGGACAAAATTCTGTAGTTTTGCCGGCAATCTGTCTAAGTGACAGGACATTCGGGAATACTGACAGGAAGCATTGCAAGATCACGGATCAAAGATGAGAATTGTGGGAAATTGCTTTGATCACCGGAAACGTGGCACACTTTGCTCCTCGCTGGTCAAAGCTGGTCAAGCGTAGGAGACATCCATAAGACAAAATTGTATCTACTTTGTCTTATATTTTAAAGAAAACTAGAGCAGACAGGAAAAAATGAAGAACAGATCCTGACAGAGGGAGAAAAGTGGAATCGATTAAAGAAAGGTAAATTCGGCATAACAGTGCCGCTTTAAGGTGTAAAGAACGGTAGATTGAGTGAATAGAGGGAGTGGAGGGAGGGGACATGCAAATTGCTATACCAGCAACGGTACAGTGGAAGGGAAGAAGTCCTTTTAAAACTGTAAATAATCCACTCCGACAATTCCAGGCAAAGCCTTAATACATGGGCTCGCTGTTTAAATAAATGATAGTCCCTGACTTAACAGGTCTGTTTCCTCTGGACTAAGGGACCTGTGGGACAGGTTGAATATCGGGATTACCTCCTGAGGCTTCCATGGTGTGCTTGTATAGCACATACTATGCAAATGAACTAAGAGGACATGTATAGGACTCACCTTTTGGGGTTTGCCTTGATGTGGCAGGTGAGCTTATATTCAAATGGTCATTGGAATACAACTAAAGAGCCTCCATTTTGTTTAAATGTACATAGGGATTTAGGCCAGAGCGCAGGTAACGTTCTCTTTGTTTTTACTATGTATTTTGAGCTGTTGGATACTAAGCTACTGCTGCAGTAAGCGCAGTGCTTTATCTTTGTGTTTGTATAAGAGGGCAATTGTTCGAGAGCAATACATACCAGCAATTTATGTATTTAACCAGCAATTTAGCAGGATATATAGACCTGAAGCTCTATCAATATTTAATCAAAAGTCACCCTCATACACCTATAATTTATACAATACCTATGGATCAAAAAAAAAACTCCTGGACACCCCATAGTGTCAGCAATTGACTGGGTTCTTAAGTCAATAGCCAAGTGGCTTGATCATCTCTTCCAAGGACCTGTTGGGGAATTGCAAACATGTTTCAAAGACATCTATATGTAGCTTAGTAAAATTACACAATTGAAATATGAAGAACCAAAACCAATTCTCATTAACATGGATGTCCGGAGTTGGTACACAGTAATCCCACAAGAGGAGGGCATTGAAGCTATGCGTTATGTAGTTACACGCTCTACAACATACTTGGGCCCTCCGATAGAATTTGTATTGGAACTACTTACCCTGACATTGCAGAAAAACTATTTCCGATATGAGGAACAATGGTATCTTCGGGTATCGTGTACTTCAATGGGGGCGGCCATGGCACCCATGTACGCAAACGCGCACATGTATGTGTATGAGGAGAATCATATTTTATCGAAATTTGGTCATAGTATTCAGAGCTATTACAGGTATATAGATGACCTGCTTATAATATGGAAGGATACATTTGAAGCAGGACAAAAGATGGTAACCTACCTCAACCAACTTCCCACACCCATCAGAATGACTGCAAATATCAACTGCTCGAATATGTGTAATACTTGGATTTGCAAATTTCATTGGGATAGGCTAATACCCAATATACCTTGTACACCAAACTCACTGATCGCAATACGCTACTCCACTATCAGAGTGCACAGCCCAGGGCACTAAAAAATTCACTCCCCTAGGCACAGTATATGAGGGTAATTAGGAATAACTCTAATGTAGAGCTAATGGAACAACAACTGCAGGATATGACTAAGAGATTCTTGGAAAGGGGATATGATTGTCACATTCTAGAAAAAGCGCTTGAAGAAGCACGAGGTTCATGCACAAGTAAGAAAATGAATAACCCAGCAAGACTTGTCTTCCCATTGACGTTCCACCAATCGACCCCATATATCTCATCAATTGTCAGGAAAAACTGGAGGATGCTTTGCAGTGATGACACGCTCCCCAAAGTTTTTAATGAACCTCCACTGGTATGCTACAACAGGAATAAAAACCTTGATGGCTTACAAGTTCACACTGATCCAGTAAAAAGCTACACACAACAATTGGAATTACAGATTCGTGGATCAGTAAGGTGTGTGGGATGTGTCACCTGCAAGAACTTTCAACTACTCCCATAAAAATAAAAAATACCACATAAGGCACACTATCACATGTAAACTACACATGTGATATATAAACTGTCATGTCCCTGTGGTTTATCGTATATTAAGAAAACTGAGACGGCCTTATGTGAATGTACCAGGGGACATCGGTCTAGCATCAGACTTGCGTACAGGGGTGGATACTCAGACAAGCCAGTTGCTAAGCACTTCCTGGAACTGCAGCATCCAATGGCCACATTGAAATTTGTTTGTATAGATCACATTCCTGTACCAAAGTGTGATTGAGGTAAAATGCTTCAGAATAAGGAGGCATATTGGATTTATGAGTTGTCACGGTATCCCCAAAGGGACCAAGTGAGACATTATCTTATCATTCTTTTCTGTGATTTTATAATTCTCTCCAGCATACATTTGTTTTGGATTTAAGGGTTACTAATTTCTGGCCTTTTTTTTAATTTTCAGAATTTTCTGGCCTGTATATAATTTATATGTAGATAGTTGAGTATTTATAATGTTGAGTATAGTCTAACAAGTCTTTACATATAGTCCTTATTTTAGCCAATTGCCACATATATGCACTTTTTGAATCCGTTAATCTGACACATATGCACTTTTACAGAGTTAGACACCATCTATACACCTCAATGGATAATTATTGTTTTATATATATTTTTATATACATATACATGAAATAACCATTTAATTGCTGTTTAATACTATGCAGTGCACTGTCACATTACACTTTGTCACTTTAAACACACATTTTTGTTCAGTGCTATATCTTTGTACTTGTTTCACCTTTTGCACACTTACAGTATAGTAACTTTGCACACATTTGTGGTATGGCACTTTAAGAGCCACACAATGATTGATTTACAGCAGCACTTTGCTACTAGTGGCACTTTATAATTAGTGGCACTTCACTTTGAATATGCAGCAGTATCCTTGATGTAGCATTCATTATCCTTAACACCATCTTTCTAGATTGGTTCTATTTTGGTAATTCCTGGTCAGTCAAAATGTGTGTACGTTAACAGGAAGAGGTGTTGCCTTGGCAGGAAGGGGCAGGTAAATTTAAATTAGGAGGTGCCCGAGATCTGTCATGCCTAGGGCAGCACCATTTCAAAATAAACCACTGGTTGTCTTGGCAACCTGGCTTGGCTGTAATAACAGTGATGCTGACATGGGGATGAATGGTGCCGTTTAAGAGCAAGTGATTACAGTTAGATTGTCGTGTTGAAGATAATGGTAATACAGTTAAAAAACATTAAAAAGCATGTTCAGGATTAAATGGGCCTATCACTTTATAATAATGAATAATTAGAAGTGCCAATATTGTTAATATTGTTAATAAATACTTGTTAATAAATACGTGAAAAAGACCCACCATGGTCAAAATGTCGATCTTTTTGCAGATGCAACTGTATATTTTTTTCACTATATTAAAGTATCACTAGAAAGTCCTGTGAGTGCACCCTGAGCATATTTTGGTTATATATTCACACGGGCAGCACCCAGGCAAGTTACTTATTATTTGTTCAAGGAAGGAGAGTGCCATGCTGTGGGATTATATATATATATATATATATATATATATATATATAATGTTCCTTTTTATCCCTGCACACACACTTTCGGATTATCCAAATGCCGGGTGCATTCCAGCCAAAGCCAAATATCATAGAAAAAGTAGTAAAAAAAGGCTTGCACTCACAGTCTTTTTCTTGTATAAAAATTTTCTTTCTTTATTCCATATCTTGTTAAAGCATAATCACAGTTATAATCAACGTTTCAGCCATCGTCTGTGGCTTTCATCAGGATCAGTTCAGCAAAAATACACTTACTAAATAATGCATTTATATAGCCAAACAAACCAATTATTCAATCATACAATCACTCACCACCTGTATCGCTGCTTCCCTGGCGTCTCTCCATCACTCCTGCGCATGTGCAAACACGCCACAACCCGGAAGTGGCGTGTTGACGTCACCAACCGTTGCCAGGGTTACCCGATATGCTTACCGGCGCCCTGGCAACTAGGTTTACTTATGCACAGCGGGGAGTTGCGCCCAAGCATACATACAATCTATCAACAAATTAAAAACCATCCTCTATATAAAAAACTTATACCATATTCATTCATCTAAGCACAATATATTATGTTTATACCAATATATTATGTCTTCACTATGCTTTTAATTTATTTCCCTTTCTTATAAAGCACGATTTTTTTTTAAAACAAAATGTTTACCTAATAAGCATATATTTATACATCCTATTTGAGATGCACAAAACATATAGCACATAAAAATACCACATCTATTCAACTTATATTTATACACCTACTTCATACTAAACACTGTAATATAAATCTATTCCTGAAAACGATCCAGTGCTTTATATCTTCTTAACCTAAATTTTTTTAATAGCTTCATTGTTAAATCTACAACCAATTACTACTATTATGCACTAAAATATTACAATATGAATCATATATTAATCTTTAAAGTGTCATATATATGTAAAAGTGCTGTCAAATCTATTTTACAGTAATATTTATACACTTATTAATACTTTCAAAATGTTTTAATATTTTTTGTATTTTTTATATTATTATTATTTTTAAAGTCTTATTACTATACCCTAAAGTGCATTTATGTGTATTATGTACATTAAAGTGAACTAGTGTTAATTATATACATTAAATTGCTACTCATGTTTATTAAAGTGATACTCATGTTTATTAAAGTCATACTAATGCAATTACATCCATCCCTGTAGGCCGTCCTAATATTCGATCTATGCCCTCTGATTCGTTCACATAACTGTGTCTCGGTTTTCCCGATATACACCAATCCACAGGGACATGATATTTTATATACGACAAATGTTGTCTTGCACGTAATTGTGTGTCGTATCCTATAGGTCTTATTCTTGTGTGGATGATTGAAAGTTTGTGCTGGCACCATATGACCACACGTCACACATCCTAGACAACGAATACACCCCCTTATTTGTGATTTCTGTTGTTCACCATAACTCTCCACTGGATCAGTTTTCATCAGTATATCTTTGAAATTCCTATTCCTCCTAAAACAAATCCTTGGTGGTTCTTTAAATTCTCCTGGTAGGGTATTATCACATGCTAGCATATTCCAATTCTTCTTCACTATATTGGATATTTTCTGTGCTTTACTGTGGAATGTTATTGGAAAAAACAATTTAGGCTTTATAATGGTGTCTTGCAGCGTGGTCGCTTTTTTATTTGCTTCTTCCAACGCTTTATCTAAGACCCACTCACTATACCCTCTTTCCAGAAATTTCATTCTCATTTGTGTTATTTGTTGTTGTTTCACATTTTCGTTAGAATTGTTTCTCATTACTCTGAGGAATTGAGCTGAGGTATGGAATTTTTCAAATTTGTAGGATGTGCACTAGTATAGTGTAATATCGTGTTCCAATCTGTGGGTTTGGAGTAAAGGCTATATACAACTTTATGATCCTCTACAGATAACTCCACATCTAAAAAGTGAACCTTCTCTGTACTTATGTCAGCCGTCATACATACTGGTGTTGAAAGTTGGTTGATGTATTCCACCTGTGTAATTGTACCTCCCATATTATCATGACGTCATCTATAAAGCGAAAATACTTAATGATATTTTGCTGAAATGGTTTCAATATGTGTTCTGTTTCAAACACATACATATACGCATTGCTGCGCCCATGGAGTTTCCCGATATCTGCATGTACCATTGGTCTTCAAATCGAAAGTAATTGTTTTTCAATGCCACCTCTAGTAACTCTAATGTATATTCTATAGGCAGACCCTTATACTCTAATGAAGCACATAAGACTTGTCTCATATAGCCTCTATACCACCATCATGTGGGATGATGGTATAGAGGGTACTCACATCCATCGTAATAAGTACCGGTACTTCCACTTCTATGTACAGCTGCTCCAAAATTTTTAAAAGCGACGGGGTATCTTTAATACATCTATGTAATTTCAAGTCTGTTTCTTTGAATTGAGCATCCAACCACTTTCCTATCGGTTGCAGGACCCCTCCTACTGCAGACACTATGGGTCTTCCCGGTGGTTCCATTTGACTTTTATGTATTTTAGGTATTGTATATATGATAGGGGTCCTCGGATGTTTCTGAGTTAGATACAAATATGGATTTTGATCTATATAGTTGGCTCTCAATCCCATAACTAGTACCTCCTCAATTCTTCTGTATGTATTTTTATCCTGTAATTGTCTTTTCACCTCTGCTGCATATTTATCATAATCCATTATGACAATACCCCCACCTTTGTCGGCGGGGCGTATTACGATGGAGGGGTCTCTTGCCAGATTATCCAGAAGTTGACGTTGTTTCTTACTCTCTATTGTTTGGTGGATCAAAATTAGACTTAGGTTTAAACCGTGTTATTATTTCTTTTTGTTTTTGTTGTTGTATTTGTGGTTTATTAAAGTAGTCCTTCAGGCGCATGTTCCTGCCAAAATTAAATAATTCCACATTCCAAGTGAGTGTATTAGGATTGTTCTGAGGTACAAATGAAAGTCCTAATTTAAGAATCTCTATTTCATCTTTTTGTAGGCTTCTTTGTGACAAATTAAACACTGGCACTATCTTCTCAATGGTGGCCTCCCACGGGCAATGTATCTTCCCCTTGTGCCCTCTCCTCGTTGTTCTATGCCGTTTGTGCCTCTGCCTTTGCTTCTCGTTATGTGAACGAATCAGAGGGCATAGATCGAATATTAGGACGGCCTACAGGGATGGATGTACAGATAAACCAGTGGCGAAACATTTTTTGGAGTATAAACACCCCTTGGCAGCATTAAAGTTTGTAGCAATAAACTATATACCATTATCGAGAAGAGGAGGAAATAGAGGAAATACATTGTTAAGAAGAGAAACATTTTGGATACAGGAGTTGGATACAGTTGCACCCCGTGGACTTAATGAAATGATATCTTATTACCCGTTTATATGAGTTGCCTTACAAAAAGGACTGGCCTCTTAGAGTTTAAGATTTTGACCATATAGAGATTTCATGTTTAGCACAATTAATATTGAATATGTTAAATTAAGATATAGTTAAATATAAGAGCCATATAACCATATAACCAATTAAAGTTAGAAATTTGATGAGGAAACAAATAATATCACATCTAATTAGTACTTATAAGATTAAGGTAAATATTTGATCGAGTGTATTTTATCTAAAACAGACTGTTATGCATATAGATATGAATTTAATTCACTAGTAGCACTTTAATTTATGGTCAGCACTTTAATGTAAATAATAGCACCAGTATCACTTTAAGAAGTATAAGAAGCACTTTAATGTACATAATAATCAAGGGTTCACTTTAATGTACATAATATGCACACAGCGCTTTGATGTAGATAATTGCATTAGTATCACTTTAATAAACATGAGTATCACTTTAATAAACATGAGTAGCAATTTAATGTATATAATTAACACTAGTTCACTTTAATGTACATAATACACATAAATGCACTTTCAATCATCCACACAAGAATAAGACCTATAGGATACGACACACAATTACGTGCAAGACAGCATTTGTCGTATATAAAATATCATGTCCCTGTGGATTGGTGTATATCGGGAAAACCGAGACACAGTTATGTGAACGAATCAGAGGGCATAGATCTTTAAAAATAATAATAATATAAAAAATACAAAAAATATTAAAACATTTTGAAAGTATTAATAAGTGTATAAATATTACTGTAAAATAGATTTGACAGCACTTTTATATATATATGACACTTTAAAGATTAATATATGATTCATATTGTAATATTTTAGTGCATAATAGTAGTAATTTGTTGTAGATTTAACAATCAAGCTATTAAAATTTTTTTTTGAAAATCTAAGATAGGTTAAGAAGATATAAAGCACTGGATCGTTTTCAGGAATAGATTTATATTACAGTGTTTAGTATGAAGTAGGTGTATAAATATAAGTTGAATAGATGTGGTATTTTTATGTGCTATATGTTTTGTGCATCTCAAATAGGATGTATAAATATATGCTTATTAGGTAAACATTTTGTTTTAAAAAAAATCGTGCTTTATAAGAAAGGGAAATAAATTAAAAGCATAGTGAAGACATAATATATTGGTATAAACATAATATATTGTGCTTAGATGAATGAATATGGTATAAGTTTTTTATATAGAGGATGGTTTTTAATTTGTTGATAGATTGTATGTATGCTTGGGGGCAACTCCCCGCTGTGCATAAGTAAACCTAGTTGCCAGGGCGCCGGTAAGCATATCGGGTAACCCTGGCAACGGTTGGTGACGTCAACACGCCACTTCTGGGTTGTGGCGTGTTTGCACATGCGCAGGAGTGATGGAGAGACGCCGGGGAAGCAGCGATACAGGTGTATGATTGTATGATTGAATAATTGGTTTGTTTGGCTATATAAATGCATTATTTAGTAAGTGTATTTTTGCTGAATTGATCCTGATGAAAGCCACAGACGATGGCTGAAACGTTGATTATAACTGTGATTATGCTTTAACAAGATATGGAATAAAGAAAGAAAATTTTTATACAAGAAAAAGACCGTGAGTGCAAGCTTTTTTTTACTACTTTATATATATAAATAAATATATATATATATATATATATATATATATAGTCAGGTAGAATGGCTACACTCACGGATTTTCCAATAAAAAATAACTTTTATTCAAATTCCCATAAAACAAATCGACGTTTCAGTCCAGCTTGGACTGAAATGTCGATTTGTTTTATGGGAATTTGAATAAAAGTTATTTTTTATTGGAAAATCCATGAGTGCAGCCATTCTACCTGACTATATGGATGTTCAAGCCCTGGTTATGCTCCCGGTTTAGAAAAACTAGGAGCCTGTGTGCAAGGTACAGTTGAATTTTATATATATATATATATATATTTATATATATATATATAAATTCCAATATGCTTGCACTCCTGGTGAAAACTGTTGTTATTGCCCGGTGCTGATCCAGCAAAATTAGTAGAAATCCAAATAAAGTGAGAGCATTCCAGGGTCTTTAAAGTGTAGTTAAAATATAACCTTTAATTAATCAAAAAATGATAAAATGACATCAACGTTTCGGCTCACATCTGGAGCCTTCTACAGGATGTGAGCCGAAACGTTGATGTCATTTTATCATTTTTTTGATGAATTAAAAGTTATATTTTCACTACACTTTAAAGACCCTGGAGTGCTCTCCGTTTATTTGGATTTCTCTCTCTCTCTCTCTCTCTCTCTCTCTCTCTCTCTCTCTCTCTCTCTATATATATATGTGTGTGTGTGTGTGTGTGTGTGTGAATAAAAACCAAGATGGCTGCACTCACCTGAACATGCATACATTATAGGGTGCTGCTGGGGCCAAAATACACAAAATACAAAATCCAGTGCATTTGATTATTCACTAAACAATGATTTCAAATCTTAGAGATTGTAATAGTTTTATTTAAAAACACCTCACCTAGGCAAAAAAATAATGCAAGTTTAGTTATATTATATGATCATATATTGCATAAGTCTGCCACAACGTCAATGTACCCCATTCTTGGCAGGTCCTACTCTAGCAGCCTAATGCTTGCTCTTATGAGATTAATCCACTTACTTGGGAAATACTTCCTTATTGGGACTCTCTGCAAGTCAAGGCTAAATGGGGTCCTGGAATGAGGCACCTGTGACAGGGAGGGGTGCAAAACCAAGGAGTTGGCCTGGACTACCAAATATATAAATGAAACCAAGAGGGCTGCACTCACCTGAACATGCATACATTATAGGGTGCTGCTGGGGCTAAAATACACAAAATACAAAAAAACAGCGCACTCACTTATTCACTAAACAATGATTTCAAATCTTAGAGATTTTAATAGTTTATTTAAAAACACCTCACCTAGGCAAAAAAATAATGGGGGTTTAGTTACATTATACACCCTGTTCCAAATTATTATGCAAATGATATTTTTCTCATTTACCTAAATAATTGATGAAAATAACAGTCAGCATAATTCTCATGTTATCAACTATTAAGAGTACAATTAAAATTTTATTTAACAAACCTCCTAATGATAACAGTATTTTTTTTAAACATAAAAAACTTACAATGCACTGTTCCAAATTATTACGCACAGTAAGTTTCAAAACACTTTATAGGTTGTAAAGAACTGATGTGTTTGCAGCATATTTACTGAAATCAAAAGCTATTTCAATCAAACTTATAACAACATTTTAACTTTCTAAACATTTTAACAGGTCACGTTACATTTTAACATAGGACCCCTTATTTGATAGCAGCTTCACAAGTCTTGCATCCATTGAACTTGTGAGTTTTTGGAAAGTTTCTGCTTGAATTTGTTTGCAAGATGTCAGAGTAGCCTCCCAGAGCTGCTGTTTGGATGTAAACTACCTCCCACCCTCATAGATCTTTTGCTTGAGGATGCTCCAAAGGTTCTCAATAGGATTGAGGTCAGGGGAGGATGGAGGCCACACCATTACTTTCTCTCCTTTTATCCCCATAGCAGCCATTGATGCAAAGGTATTCTTTGCAGCATGAGATGGTGCATTGTCATGCATGAAGATGATTTTATTACGGAAAGCATAGTTCTTTCTTCTGTACCAGGGAAGAAAGTGGTCAGACAGAAACTCCACATTCTTTGCAGAGGTCATCTTTACACCTTCGGGGACCCTAAAGGGGCCGACCAGCTCTCTTCCCATGATTCCGGCCCAAAACATGACTCCACCACTGCCTTGCTGATGTTGCAGCCTTGTTGGAACAGGGTGGCCGTCGACCAACCATCCACTACTCTATCTATCTGGACCATCCAGGGTTGCACGGCACTCATCAGTGAACAGGACTGTTTGACAATTAGTCTGCATATATTTTTCTGCCCAATGCAGCCTTTTCTGCTTGTGAGCATTGGTTAGTGGTGGCCAAATAGAAGGTGTATGCACAGTTGCAAGAATCTGGAGGACTCTACACCTGGATGTCCGTGGGACTCCAGAGGCACCAGCAGCTTCAAATAACTGTTTACTGCTATGTAATGGTATTTTAGCAGCTGCTCTCTTGATCCGATTGAAATGGATCTGGCAGAAATCTTCCTCAATGTGCCTTTATCTGCATGAACCCGTCTGTGCTCTGAATCAGCCACAAATCTCTTAATAGTGTGATGATCACGCTTTAGTTTTCGTGAAATATCTAATGTTTTCATACCTCATCCAAGGCATTGAACTATTTCACTCTTTTCGGCAGCAGAGAGATCCTTTTTTCTTCCCCATATTGCATGAAAATGGTGCTCTGCTTAATAATGTGGAACACCCTCCTTTAGTAGTTGTAACGGCACTCACAGCATCAAATAGTAAAACCGCCGTTTAGTTAATCCTCCCCTCTGACCATAACGCAAGCTTCATTCGTACCAACTCCAATTATACGAACTGCAAGCAGGGGAATACTCCAATCTCCCAAATGGGACCCGTACGGGTACTTCACTTCCCGATCAGTAAACTCACGAATCGCCGCTAACAGCCGAAACCATATATCTCCCAAGCAGCTAATACTTCCATCCGGCAGTCGCTATTTGTGTAGTAAATTCCCCTCCAATAACGAGACCAAGCTCCGCATTGAGGGTAAAACATGAACTGGGTTTACTGTGGGCTACCCGCCCGTATTTATGCAGGTCTCCCACTTGGTGGACAATCCCCTAGACGTCATATTCCGGCTCCCTGCCTCACTCTGCGGCGCGCAAGGGAGCTGAGCAGATCGCTCAGAGGAAGAGCTCCCTCGACAGCCGCCTGCCAGCGCCGCCCGCCAGCCTGCCGGTCCGCCCAGCATGTCAGTTAGCCGCGAGGCTAACTAGGCATTTGCCCTGGGCATTTGGGGGTGGCTTTTTTTGCCGCCCCCTGGAAAATGTCGCCCAAGGCAAATGCCTTGTTTGCCTCGAGGCTAATACGTCCCTGGCAACTATTCAGTTTAGCATGCTAACCAAAAGGAGTCAATGCAGTTACAGAGGTGGAAGCTATACAACAATTAGGATGAGTTATTAAACATCAAAGGAGCATCTGAAAACAACTGACTATAAAGACTGATAGGCAGTCAGTATGCTTAGGAACTATTTGGAAGACCTGTTTTTGCAATGTAGGTGTCAATTCACTGTATAGAGATTACGTTTGTTTTTTATTCTTTATTTTTGTTGTGTGTGAAATGAACAGGATATCAGTAATCAAGACATCGTTTAGTGACAGGAGAAGTATCCAATATTACATGTCTAAAAGAAAAACTTAACAAATTTTTGTAATAAAGACAGGCATACGTCATGTGTTTAACCTCTTAATGACACATGACATGTGTGACATATCATGATTCCCTTTTATTCCAGAAGTTTGGTCCTTAACCCCTTAAGGACTAAACTTCTGGAATAAAAGGGAATCATGACATGTCACACATGTCATGTGTCCTTAAGGGGTTAAGGGGTTAAAGTGATTAGTAAATACTATATTAGCATGCAAGTGAAGCAATCTAGAAATGAAGTTTAAGAACAAGAAAATATTTAATGAAGCATTCTTAACTATGCAAAGTTTGTAAAATAATACATAAGCGTCACAAACTAAAACAAATTATGTTGACATGGCTAAGTGCATATTATAAGGTAACAGGCATCTGTAGTATAAATGTATGACAGAGTAGTTACTATAAGGGGGCAAGCTTGCTGAGATATGGCAGGCCAGTTGGGTACTATAAAGTGAGATGTTTAGGTAGATCAGGCAAGATAGGTTTGGTCAACAGTGTTAGATATATAAACCATCAGCAATTTAAGAGATGGAAGACAGGATAAGCAGCTGATACTCTGTAGCCAAGGTTACTCGAGAATAATTCTTTTATATAACATGTTTGTGACTCATACAGATATTTTTCAGATGAGCAAGTGGCCCTTTTCTGTGTAATGTGTTCCTGTCCAATTCTAAAGAACACATTATGTGAATATCTGTCTAGTGTCCTCGCTAACTAATACAATCTTCCTGTATATATTCTCTTCCACATAGTGTCGAAGTGATTTCTTGAGTGGGCGGATGAACCTAACCCCAAGCATGGAACTGCAAGAGAAATGTCTGGCCCTGGCAGTCCTTGACATGATGAGACTTGCCCAAGAGAGCAACAAAACACCCAAACAGATTCTCAGCTGTGTGAAGTAAGTACCAGTAAACACTGAAAAACAGAATTGGCATTCACAAAGAACTACAAAGATCAAGTGAATGTGGTGCTTTAAGTTAAATAATATAAGTACATCACTTTAGTTTTGCAAAAATTCTACCTCTGAGTTTTTCTTTTGTTTTTTTTAAATTTCTTTTATGGTTTATGTAACTGAAATAACATGTTTGATACATGATATAATACTCTGATCTAACATTGCATGGCTTTGTTGGGGAACGTTTAAGAACCTCTAGAATAATAGGTTATTCATTGATTTTCCAAACATTAAGACACTGGTTGTGGGTTGTAAGAGACCTTCTCTATAAAACAAATCATTCCTTTGCTTTTTATTATACTGTTTGTAAAACGTATCATGCTCCTTTCAAATAAGAGCATTCCGAGAAATCGTGAAAAACCGTGCAATAATAACTAAAGCTGTATGGGCATTTTATTCACTGTGTTCCTGAGACCCACATACACTGACCAGCCACAACAGTAAAACCACCAGCCTAATTTCATGTAGGCCTTCGTGCATCTAAAACAGCTCTGATATATCAAGTCATGGACCCCTCAAGACATCCAAATGTGTCCTGTGGTATCTGGCACCAAGACATTAGCAGGGGATCCTTTAAATTCTGCAATTTGCAAGGTGTGACCTCCATGGATGAGATTTGTTGTTCCTGCACATCCCACAGATTCTCAATTGGATTGAGATCTGGGGAATTTGGAGGCCAATGCAACACCTTGAACTCTTGTTCATGTTCATCAAATGGGCATTCTGATCAGTTTGTGGCTAAGCAGCCACATAGGAAGCACTGTGTGTTCTGACACTATTCTACCAAATCCAGCATTATCTTTCTCAGCAATTTGAGCTTGTGACGAAAATGACCTTGCCACCGGTTTTTGGAGGGGCCTGTTTTCCAGCCTGCTGCCCAAAGACATGTTAAAAAGTGACTTCCATGGGAAAATGTGCCTCTTCCCCTCCCCCTTTTTTCTGTCCTATTGTTTCCCCAGCAGGTTGCTGTCCCAGGGACACTGCCAGACCAGTTTAAACTGGCTGCTTTGTCCCTCCTCAATATCCCATCAGCCCTTGCTATTGTCTGACTCCACCCTTCCTTGTACTATAGTGCTCTATGTAACCTATTGTATGTAAATGAGGCAGTTGGGGGTTTAAATGTTTGTATAAATTGTAAGTACTTGCATTAAAGAGTTCCTGTTTTACCCTCAGCATAGAGTCTCATCTCATATGTGGGGAAAAGGGTTGCATCTACCCTGGGGATTGCTATATCACTAAACGCCCCAGGAATTATAATCAATTAAGATCTGTTCCTGCTTGACTCTCTGAAGGAAGAGAGGTTCACCCACTCGAACCTGGAGCCTTGTCGTAGGTCCGGGGTGGGTAGGAGACGGCGACTTCCCAGCCAAACTGTAACACTGGACAGGGGGACTGCGGTGCAGATGGTGTATGGTGGAGTGCTTGGAGTCTTCCATGAGCACTAGGAGCATCCGTCAGCGGAGGTACCCAACCGGGGTACAGGAAGCTCCATTACATTGGTGGCAAGCAGTGGGATGGCTGCCTAGTGCGAGGAGAAGCAGCTCGGAGACACCGGTAATGTGTGGACTTATAATTGAGAGCAATGCTTGTCCCCGTACAGCGCCCCTGGCTACAGCAGTATGGAACCAGCTTGTCCCCAAGCGTTCCCATACGAGGAGGAGGCTGACCCGGACTGGAGGGATGCAGTCTGGAAAGACATCTGGTAGGGCATACAGCGTCGGATGGACGAGAGACTCCCCAGCGAGGAGCAGCGGTTAAAAATGCAAGTGGCGATGCGGATGCCCCTCCTACGAGAGCAGCCCCTGGACGAGTGGGTAACAGAGGGAGTGGAGATGATCGGTCTCCCTCCCCAGCAGCAGTGTATCCTACAGGGCGTGGAGACAATCAGTCTCACTCCCCAACTGCAGTGTGTGTTACAGGGAGGGGAGACAACCAGTCTCCCTCCCCAGCGGCAGGGGGAGTTTCAGGAAGAGGAGACAACCGGTGTCTCTACCCAGCAGCAGCTTCCCTTGCAGGGAGAGGAAAGCATCATCCTCCCTCCCCAGTGGATGGGTGAGCTACAGGGAGTGGAGATGGTCGATCTCCCTCCCCAGCAGCAGTGTATCCTACAGGGAGTGGAGACAATTGGTCTTACTCCCCAGCGGCAGGGTGACTTTCAGGGAGAGGAGACAACCGGTCTCCATCCCCAGCGGCAGTGTACCTTGCAGGGAGAGGAGACAACCAGTCTCTCTCCCCAGCTGCAGACAGAGTCACAGGGAGAGGAGCGCATCGTCCACCCTCCCCAGCGGCAGTGTATCCTGCAGGGAGAGGAGACAACTTGTCTCTCTCCCCAATAGCAGTATGTTACAGGGAGAGGAGACAACTGGTCTCTCACCCCAGCGGCAGACAAAGTCACAGGGAGAGGAGAGCATCGTCCTCTGTCCCCAGCGGAAGTGGATCCTACAGGGAGTGGAGACAATCAATCCCACTCCCCAACAGCAGACAGAGTCACAGGGAGAGGAGAGCATCGTCCACCCTCCCCAGCGGCAGTGTATCCTGCAGGGAGAGGAGACAACTTATCTCTCTCCCCAATAGCAGTGTGTTACAGGGAGAGGAGACAACTGGTCTCTCACCCCAGCGGCAGACAAAGTCACAGGGAGAGGAGAGCCTCGTCCACCCTCCCCAGCGGCAGTGTATCCTGCAGGGAGAGGAGTCAACTTGTCTCTCTCCCCAATAGCAGTGTGTTACAGGGAGAGGAGACAACCGGTCTCTCTACCTAGCAGCAGACCGAGTCACAGGGAGAGGAGAGCATCGTCCTTCCTCCCCAGCGGCATGGTGAGTTTCAGGGAGAGGAGACAACCGGTCTCTCTCCCCAACAGCAGTGTGTTACAGGGAGAGGAGACAACCAGTCTCTCTCCCCAGCGGCAGACAGAGTCACAGGGAGAGGAGAGCATCATCCTCCCTCCACAGTGGCAGGGGGAGTTTCAGGGAGAGGAGACAACTGGTCTCCCACCCAGCAGCAGTGTATCCTACAGGGAGTAGAGACAACCGATCTCACTCCCCAACAGCAGTGTGCCTTGCAGGGAATGGAGACAACCGGTCTCTCTCTCCAACAGCAGCCGAAGATACCCGGAGAGGAGACAACTGATCCTCCACACCAACCACAGGGGTACAGCAAACCTGACCCCAATGGTGCAGATGGGACCGCACCAGACCTAGAGGGATGATGGACGGCCGGTCCAGATCCCCACCCAACACCACAGGAATGCCAGGAGGAGGAGGTAGGCGATCCCTCCTTTCCACAGCAGATCTGCAACCAAGTCCTGGGGGTAGTATTTGCTGACCACATACCAGCAGAAGCGCTGGCAACAGGGCAGAGTGCAGTTGGCCTCTGACCTTGATCCTGAACTGGCATTCCTCACAATTAATGCTGGCTGCACCGCTGGTCTCTGCCCACCAAGGAACACCAACTACCAGCTGGAGAGCAACCGAGAATCCAGGAATATCAGCATTTACTTGTGGGTGGGCTACTCGACAGGAACCAGGTACCAACCGACAGGAGGTCAGGTACCTGGTTAGTCTCCCCTTAGGGATGTAGATATGTGGTGAAAATGACCTTGCCACTGATTTTTGGAGGGGCCTGTTTGCCAGCCTCCTGCCCAAAGACTATGGGCCCTGCAAAAAGACATGTTAAAAAGTGACTTCTATGGGAAAATGTGCCTCTTCCCCTCCCCCTTTTTCCTGTCCTATTGTTTCCCCAGCAGGGCGTTGTCCCCGGGACATTGCCAGACCAGTTTAAACTGGCTGCTTTGTCCCTCCTTAATCTCCCATCAGCCCTTGCTATTGTCTGACCCCACCCTTCCTTGTACTATAGTGCTCTATGTAACCTATTGTATGTAAATGAGGCTGTTGGGGGTTTAAATGTGTGTATAAATTGTGAGTGCTTGCATTAAAGAGTTCCTGTTTTACCCTCAACATAGAGTCTAGTCTCATGTGTGGGGGAAAAGGCTGCATCTACCCTGGGGATTGCTATATCACTATACTCCCCAGGAATTATAATCACTAAGCTCTTTTAAGAGCTGTTCCTGCTTGACTATCTGGAGGAAGAGAGGTTCACCCAGTGGAACCTGGAGCCTTGTCGTAGGTCCAGGGTGGGTAGGAGACGGCGAGTTCCCAGCCAAGCTGTAACGCTGGACATGGGGACTGCTGTGCTGATGGTGTCTGGTGAAGTGCTTGGAGTCCTCGGTGAGCACTAGGAGCATCCGTCAGTGGGGTACAGGAAGTTCCGTTACAGAGCCACAGTAGCTTTACTGTGTAATCGGACCTGACGAGATAACTTTTGCTCCCCACAGGCATCAATGAGCATTGGGCGCCCATAACCATGACACCAGTTCGCAACTTTTGGTATTTACTAATCACTGCATACTGGGAACACTACACAAGACTTGCACAAGCCGTTTTGGAGATGCTCGGCCCTTGTCACGGTCACTCAATCTTATTACTTGCTCAATTTTTCCTGATTCCTACACTTGAAATTCAAGAACTAACTGTTCTTTTTTGTTTTATTATATAAGCTACCAACAACTTTTCTGCCAAATTCCAAATTCAACAAAACCAAAAAGGTGTAGCATTTTTATTTTTAAGCAATGCAATAATAATGCTTTTCGTTAGGAAGAGTTTAGAAATCAATATTTGGTGGAATAAGCCCTGGTTTTCGATAACAACATTCAAGCATCTTGGCTTAGTCTCCACTAGTCTTTCACACTGATGTTGGATAACTTTATGTCACTTATAGTGTAAAAAAAGCATCCTTTGTGACCATCCTTTTTCCTCTTGATGACATTCGAGAAGTTTTCAATGGAGTTCATGCTGGAATTTGGGCTGGCCATGAGAGTGTCTTGATCTGGTAATCCTCCATTCACACCTTGATTGAACTGTCTGTGTGTAATAGAGCATTGTTATCTGGGGGAAAAAAACAATCCCCAGAGCTGTGGCAAAGCCAGAATGAAGCAAGTTTTCTCCTAAGATAACTTTGTACATGGCTTGAATATGTGTCCTTCACAAAGATTAATTTGACTGATTATTGCCTTGCTGAAGCACCCCCAAATCATCACTGATCCTCCAACAAATTTCATAGTGAGTGCGAGACTCTTAGGCTTATAGGCCTCTCCAGGTCTCTGTCTAACTATTAGACGGTCAGGTTTTGGACAAAGCTGAAAACTGGACTCGTCAGAAAAGATGACCATCCCTCAGTCTTGTAAGATCCAAACCTTGTGGTATTTTGCACACATTAGTCTGGCTCTTCTTTGCTCTCAATTGATGAAGGGCTTTTTTCTAGCTTTACAATACTTTAGTGCTGCCATTAGAAGCCTGTCCTCGCCATGCACTTCACCCCAGTTGCCATTTGCCATTCTTTTGTAGGTCACCTGATGTCATCCTACGGTTGTTGAGTGACATTTGAATGACTTGGCGGTCATCCTGGTTATTCCAGAGTCATTATTGCTCTCTGTAAATCTGTAGCTTTGTTGTCCATAATATCTGCTGCTTGTTCTTACAAACCGCCATTTAAAAAAAATTCTGTATAGAAGCAATTTTTTTTCCAGAGCTGTATAATATATATAAAAATAAACCATACTGCAAGACAGTATCAGGACTTCTAAAGATCTAAAGATGCTAAAGATCTGCTTTTATTGCAGCAGTAATCCACTAAATCTTGCCATGGAACTTCCATTTTATCTGCAAACTCTATCTGGTGTTGTCTCAGGCATTCCCTCAACAGTTCCAGTTTGGGGGCTTTTTTTGTCAAATACTTGTTGATGTTCTGTGTTTAATTTAGGTCAGTTGCCTTGACACTCAACAGGGCCTGACCGCCTTCCAACTGGTGAATAGTCTCTGGGTTGCCTTTTAGGCAAAGTCCTCCATTCTTTCTGAGTAGTTTTTGGTGTCCAGGTCTCTTCTTGGCCTAGGTTATTATCCCAACTAGATTCCTCATGACTGGTAAAGAATATGTGTTGATCTTTTTTTTGCTATTTAGCTGGGATTTCAAAACCTGTCTGACTCTCTGGAGGTGCTTGGATATTTCTGTCTTACATAGTTACATAGTTAGATACCTGAAAAGAGACTTGCGTCCATCAAGGTCAGCCTTCCTCACATATGTTTTTGCTGTTGATGCAAAAAAAGGCAAAAAAAACAGAAGCACTTCCAAGTTTGCAACAAACTAGGAAAACATTCCTTCTTGACCCCAAAATTGCAGTTAGATATCTCTTTGGATCAAGCAACTATTACCCCACTAATCAGACATTATATCCCTGCATGTTATGTTTTTGCAAGTAGTTATTCAATTTCTGTTTAAACATATGTAAGGACTCTGATAATACCACCTCTACAAAATTACACATCCTTATAGTTCTTTCTGTAAAAAAAACTTTTCTTTGCCTTAGCCTAAATCTCCTTTCCTTCAGCCTAAATGCGTGACCTCGTGTCCTATGTGTAGCCCTGTTTAAATAGATTTCCAGATAATGGTTTTTACTGGCCCGAATATATTTGTATAATGTTACCATATCCTCTCTGAGGCGCCGTTTTTCCAAACTAAAGAGATTTACATTTTGTAACCTTTCTTCATAACTAAAATGCTCCATTCCTTTTATCAATTTAGTAGATCGTCTCTGTACTTTTTTTAGTGCCATGATATCCTTCTTTAGAACAGGTACCTAAAATTGCACAGCATATTCAAAGTGTGGTCTTTCCAGCAATTTATAAAGAGGCAAAATTATATTTTCATCCTGAGAATGTATGCCCTTATTTATACATGACTAAACCTTACTGGCCTTAGTACCTGCAGATTGACATTGCATATTGCTGCCTATTTTGTTGTCTTTAACAATTCTCAAATACTTCTTGTGTGTTGTTATCCCTAATTCACTACCATTTAGGGTGTAAGTTGCTTGTGCATTCTTTACCTCAAAGTGCATAACTTTGCATTTCTCTGCATACAATTTTATCTGCCATTTCAATGCCCAGTCCCCCAATCTATCTAAATCACTCTGCAGCAAAGCAATATCCTGCTCACATTGTATTACTTTACAAAGTTTTGTGTCATCTGCAAACACTAAAACATGGCTTTTAATGACTATTTCAAGATCATTTTTATTTTATTTTTTATATTTGATTGTTTATTAGATTTTTCATTTCTACAAAACAAACATTACATGACTACTGGATTTGCTGTTTGACATCACATTACAAATTAATCTCATTAATTTGACATACAGGCCCATCAGTTGTTATTACTTAATTACTTAAGTCTATATCCCATGCAGTCATTGATAAACACACAAAACAGACAAATGAGGGTCACTGGTCAGCTAAGGAGGGCACTATATCTAAACATATGTATATGTCTAAAAAATGGGACTAGTTCCTCTATACTCTCTCACATCTATTAGACCTGAATATTAAGTTTTAGCTTTATATTTTAAAAAGTGATTTGTAAGGTAAATATAACAAGTAAATCTTTTATTATTGTACCCAGCCAAGGTTGCCCTCTTTTATTATACCATTCTTGTTTTCCATAGTATATTCTCTTCTCCATTAAGTATTGATATTTGAGTTGGTTTAAGATGTAAGACCAGGATGGAATTTTTTGTTTTAGCCAGAATCTAGAGATTGCAACCTTGGCTGCCATTGCAACCTGGAACTCATTCCCCAATTCATATCCCACCAGCTAATGTATTTCATTTATTATCCCACCCCATAATGGGTTCAGCATGTGACAGTCCCACCAAATATGCTTAGTGCTACCCATACAACAATTACACCTCCACCACTGGGGGGAGACTGAAATTGGCTCCCAGTCTCCTTCCCATTAACTCCCCCCCAATAATTTACTCCAAACCCCTATATGTGTTTTTTTCCATTGTGGTCATTGCTCCACATGTAAATACCAAAGAAGAAAAATTGTGAATTTTGTGGGTACCTATGCCAAGAAAATATATAATATAAAAAAACACATTCAATGCTCCTCCACTTTTGTGATTTATTTGTTACAGTGTGGGTGCAGACCCCAGTATGTGGGCCGTACCACACATAAGCTCCATGTTAGACTTTTGGAGCACTTATACAATATTAAAAAGGGGCAAACTTGATCACAGTGTCCCAAAACATTGCAACTCTTGTTCTTCTTTTCGTTGGGATAATTTTTTAGTTGGTATAGATCAGATTGATTTAGGTTAGAGTGGGGGAGGGGTAATAAATTACAAGAACTTATTCGCCAAGAAGCCTTTTAGATTTACAATTTAAAAACTCTACAACAAGGTCTTGATGCAGAAATAGACCATCAAGATCTTATATAATATGTTCTTTTTCCTTTCAGTTTTTTTATATATGTTTTGCATATGATGCGTCTATCAATTAATACTGTGTTGTTGTTTATTTCAAGGTTTTTTATGAATAATTTTGTGTTAATTTATTATATATATATTTTTCATATTTATATATACATTTTTTATACATGTATATATTTAAATACACTATGTGCGGCCTTTTTCCTTTACATATATAAGGATTTCCATCATCTGAAATTCACCATCCTCCTGATTAGTTTTAACCCCTGGTGGGGTGAGAAGCCTGATTCATCACATGTTTGTGAGTTTTCTACCAACACCACATATCTAGTTTTGTTTTTTTACTGTATTACGCTATATTTAGTTTGTTATTATTATAGATCTGCTATTGATCCATCTATCCTGGTCCATATTTCCAGGTTTTTTATATAAGTATACTTGGTGTTTTTCCCACTTTTCTTTGTTTCAATTATCTGGGGCTCCCCTCTATCTGCTGTGGCCATTTTTAGTGATCGCGGTGTGAACATCAAGGGACCCCAGGTATCAATGGATTCCTGGGGCTCCCCTCTATCTGCTGTGGCCATTTTAGTGATCACAGTGTGAGCATCAAGGGACCGCAGGTATCAATGGATACCTGGAGCTCCGCTCTTGTGTGCAGGGGTAATTTAGTGATTACGGTGTAAACAGATATGCATTCCTGCTCACATCACTAACCCCAGGAATCAATAGCTACCTGGAACTCCCCTTAATTAGCTTGGACTTTTTGCTGAGCTGCCAGCACTGCAAGTGGCTCTTTAAATAGACATTTAAATGCCTATAGATCAATCACTGTGTAAGCAGGGTTAAATCCCTGATCACACCACTAATCCCAGTATTAATTGATATCTGGGGCTCCTGTTAGTAAGCTGGGACCATTCTTACAGGCCCCAGACTGACCCAGGAGATGCTTGCAGTACACAGAGCCCAGGGCTGAATTTACATGTCAGGTGTCTGTAGGCCACAGAAATCTAATGTACTCCTGTTCCCCAACCTCCAAAGTAAGGCAAATAGAGTAAGTATAATTAATTTATTAACTGGACTGTGCAGACCATATTCATATTTTACACACATACAATCAGCAGAAAAGGGTTTTATTTAAATAGAGGGTGCATGGTTCACCTCGGGCTTGCTAACACCAGTGAGGAATCCCATAGATAAATGGGACCAGTACAACTATTCTTTATCCAGTGACCAGCCTGATTCATCACATGTTTGTGAGTTTTCTACCAACACCAGGGCCGGACTGGGAATTAAAAGCAGCCCTGGAAAAAAAATATTTACCAGCCCCATAATGCATCGCGCCAGCATAGTGTGCAGATACAGAGTTAGAAAAGAGAACTTAAAATTAAAAAGTACTTCAACGTAAAAAGCGCACTCATAGGCTTCAAAATAAACAAAAGTGCAGATAAATTTTAAGCAGACGTGCCTTTGCATGTAATCAATGTTTCAGTCCAACTACCTTGACTTATTAAGGAAAGCTTGGTAATGGGACTGAAATGGTGAATGTATGTAGGGCACAACTGAAATTTTTTTTATTTTGAAGTCCTGTGGGTGTGCTCTTCACTTTAAATATGTTATTGTGCTGGAGTATGCACCTAGCAACAAGATTGGGCCAATATCTGCTCATTACATATGGTACATATTAATGAAATTTCTCTGTGTATTATGCATTTATAAATGTACATTAATATGTGTAAATATAATAGATATATATATATATATATATATACATATATATATATATATATATATATATATATATATATTAAAAAAAAATACAAAATACCCCTGCACTCCAACTAGAGAAATAAAAATAGTACCTGGTGCTCTGGTGGCTTAATCATAAACAAAGTGAAAATACCGGCACTCAAGGTTTTCCATAAGATAACTTCTCCATTTATAGCGGAAAAAAAATTCGACGTTTCAGCTCCACTGGGGAGCTTTCATCAGGACACCTGATGAAAGCTCCCCAGTGGAGCTGAAACGTCGTATTTTTTTTCAGCAATAAATGGAGAAGATATCTTCTGGAAAACCTTGAGTGCTGGTATTTTCACTTTGTTTATATATATATATATATATATATATATATATATATATAACTAATACACACATTAATATACATGTCATATACTAGTGGCGGATCCAGAGCCTGAGCCTAAGAGGGGCACTTGTAGATTATTTAAAGAAATATTCCATGCACAATAACCAATACTCCTCTGTGTAGTGGTTATGGTGCCAGGAGCATCGGCACCCCCTCCCAGAGTAAGTCGTCAAACCGTTTAAGAACAGTTTGACAACTTACCTGGAGTCTGCTGGGATATGGGGCTGTAGTAGGGTATAGGAGCAGTGGTGCAATGTGTGTGAAAGGTTCAGTGTGTGGGTGGGCAGTGTGTAAATGTGCATGGTGTGTGTGTGGGGGCAGTGTGTGAATGTGTATGGTGTATGTGTGTGTGGGTCAGTGTGTGTATGGGGCTAGAGTTCACTCCTACTACTGGGACCACCAGGAAGTGGTGAGAGTGAACTCTAGCCCGTAGCTCCAGGGCTAGAGTTCACCCTTGTGAGAGCCGGAGCGTTGCCCCAGGTCTTCTCTTCCTCCCCTGACGACTGGCTGCACGGTGCCTGTGGAACGGGGAGGGAGATCGGCCGTGCCTTTTTGTCTCCCCCAGTCACTCTGTATGTTTCTTTCTCCCCCTCACTGCTCCTCTGTGTCAATGTCTCCCCTCTCCTTCCCAGTCTCTCTCTTCCCCCTCTGCCTCTTTCTTCCCCTCCCCTTGTGTGTCTCTCTCATTTCTCCCTCTTTGTCTCTCTCTTCCCCTCTTCCTATTTCACCCCTTTCCTGTGTCTTCCTCCCCCTTTCCCTGTGTCTCTCCCTCCTCCCCATCCTCTCCCCTCCCTTTTCCTGTGTCTCCCCATCTCTCTCCTCCCCCCTTTCCTGTGTCTCTCCCCATCTCTCCCCCTTTCCTGTGTCTCTCCCATATCTCTCCCCCCCCTTTCCCTGAGTCTCTCCCCATCTCTCTCCCTCCCCCCTTTCCCTGTGTCTCTCCCCATCTCTCTATTCCCCTCTCTCCTCCCCCCCCTTTACCTGGAGAAGTCAGGGGGCCGGCCGCGTTCCTGGCTGGAGCCGCCGGGCCCGGGTGGCAGCTTCCCCGGTCCGGCGGCACTCCTCTCACTGCTGTGGCTGATGGAGGAGGAGCATGTCTCTGTACCATGCTCCCTCGCGGTTCCTGTGCTGGGAACCGGTATCCCGGTGGGCCAGTCCGGCCCTGACCAACACCACATATCTAGTTTTGTTTTTTTACTGCATTACGCTATATTTAGTTTGTTATTATTATAGATCTGCTATTGCTCCATCTATCCTGGTCCATATTTCCAGGTTTTTTATATAAGTATACTTGGTGTTTTTCCCACTTTTCTCTGTTTCAAATATCTGGGGCTCCCCTCTATCTGCTGTGGCCATTTTTAGTGATCGCGGTGTGAACATCAAGGGACCCCAGGTATCAATGGATACCTGGAGCACTGCTCTTGTGTGCAAGGGTAATTTAGTGATTACGGTGTAAACAGATATGCATTCCTGCTCACATCACTAACCCCAGGAATCAATAGCTACCTGGAACTCCCCTTAATTAGCTTGGACTTTTTGCTGAGCTGCCAGCACTGCAAGTGGCTCTTTAAATAGACATTTAAATGCCTATAGATCAATCACTGTGTAAGCAGGGTTAAATCCCTGATCACACCACTAATCCCAGTATTAATTGATATCTGGGGCTCCTGTTAGTAAGTTGGGACCATTCTTACAGGCCCCAGACTGACCCATGAGATCCTTGCAGTACACAGAGCCCAGGGCTGAATTTACATGTCAGGTGTCTGTAGGCCACAGGAATCTAATGTACTCCTGTTCCCCAACCTCCAAAGTAAGGCAGATAGAGTAAGTATAATTAATTTATTAACTGGACTGTGCAGACCATATTCATATTTTACACACATACAATCAGCAGAAAAGGGTTTTATTTAAATAGAGGGTGCATGGTTCACCTTGGTTTTGCTAACACCAGTGAGGAATCCAATAGACAAATGGGACCAGTACAACTATTCTTTATCCAGTGACCAGTACCAGTTACTTTATTGGTTAACAACACATTATAGATAACATTTCAACCTACGCAGGGGTCTTTCTCAAACCGTAGTGCAAATGAATACAACAGTACAATAAATAGGCAAAGGTGCCCAAGCTACCCTCCCCCCTCCCCCCTGCTCTGCTTGTAATGTATTTTTGTGTGACTCTGTGAGTTTAGTGAGTGTTTATGCAAGGTTAAAGATAATGTTAGAAGCAGGGGCGGACTGAGAACCCTCAGGGCCCCCGGGCAAAATAAATCAAGGGCCCCCTTACAGGCCCCACCCATACTCTGCAGCAAGTGCCACCCTTGTCCCGCCTCCATGCACCGCCTCCAGCCACACCCTACACAATCTTTAGACACAAGGAACAAAAGGGCAATAAGCCCTTCGAGGCCCCAGTAGAGACTACAATTGAGGGCTAATGGGCCATGGAGGGGGGTCTTTCTAGCGGAGGCTATCTCAGTGTCCTTTAGAGAGTGTGTTAGAAAGAATCCCCTCCAAGCCCCATTAGAGACTACAATGGAGTCTAAAAGGCTTGGAAGGGGGTCTTTCTAACAGAGGCCATCTCAGCGTCCATTAGATATCCCCTGCTGGAAACAGTCGCCTCCAGGCCCCAGTAGAAACTACAATTGAGGGCTAATGGGCCATGGAGGGGATTTCTAGCAGAGGCTAAAGTCTAATGGGGCCTGGAGGGTGGTCTCTCCAACACTCTGGTTCCTATTCACAATATAGCAACACAACATAGCTCGCTGATACCTAAGCCAAGTTGGCTCCTCTTACCTTAATTACTGTTGCTGGCTGGCAGTCTGTGGGCTTGCTGGCTGCGGCTGGCAGGCTGTGGGCTTGCTGGCTACTGCCGGCAGGCTGTGGGCTTGCTGACTGCGGCTGGCAGGCTGTGGCTTGCTGGCTGCGACTGGCAGGCTGTGGGCTTGCTGGCTGTAAGCCTGTGGCTTGCTGTAGGCCTGTGGGCTGGCTACTGGCCTGTGGGCTGGCTACTGGCCTGTGGGCTGGCTAACTGGCTGGCTACTGGCCAGCCTGTGGGCTGGCTAACTGGCTGGCTACTGGCCAGCCTGTGGGTTGGCTGGCCGGCCTGTGGGCTGGCTGGCTACTGGGGCACTTGTAGATTATTTAAAGAAATAATCCATGCACAATAACCACTACTGCTCCAGAGTAAGTAGTCAAACCGTTTAAGAACAGTTTGACAACTTACCTGGGGTCTGCTGGGATATGAGGCTGTAGTAGGGAATAGGAGCAGTGGTGCAATGTGTGTGAAAGGTTCAGTGTGTGTGTGGGGGTGTAGTGTGTGAATGTGTAGGGTGTGTGGGCAGTGTATGTGTGTGGCAATGTTAGTATGGGGGGCTGTGTATGGGGGTCTGTGTGTATATGGGTGGGCAGTGTATGTGTGTGTGTGAGGCAATGTGTGTAAATGTGTATGGTGTGTATGGGGGCAGTGTGTGAATGTGTATGGTGTGTGTGTGGGGGCAGTGTGTTTATGGGGCTAGAGTTCACTCTCACCACTGCGACCACCAGGAATCCATGGGGTTACAGTGTTGAGAGTGAACTCTAGCCCGTAGCTCCAGGGCTAGAGTTGACTCTCGCAAGAGCAGTAACGTTGCCATGGTAACCGCGGCAACGCTCTGTGCTCGCGCAAGAAGGACCCAGAGGAGCTGCAGGGTGAGCTCCCAGGTTCTCTCTTCCTCCCCTGCCCGCACGGTGCCTGCGGACAGGGGAGGGGGGGCATTCTTCCCTCTCTTTCTCCCCCCTCCCCATCTCTCTATTCCCCCTCTTTCTCCCGTGTCTCATTCTTCCCTCTCTGTCT
>OW240916.1:75061055-75075511 GCA_933207985.1 Pelobates cultripes | reverse complement strand
TAACCTATCTGGCAAATTTCAATTTCAAATGTAACGTGCTATATTTGACCCTGTAACTTCCCAAAACGCCATAAAACCTGTACATAGGGGGTGCTGTCTTACACGTGAGACTTTGCTGAATACAAATATGTGTATTTTATTGCAGTAAAAGCAAACAGTATTATGACACTGACCGTTTAATTGTCATGTAGAACTAAAAAAATCCAATAAAATCGTATTTTCTCCCATTTTTTTCATATTAAATTATGTTTCATATCTAAATATTTGATATTAAATGAAAGCCCTGTTTCCCCTGAATAAAATGATATATAACAAGGGTGGGTGCATTTACTATGAAATAGGTGAATTACGGTTGGACAGACATGTAGCGCAAATGCCAGGTTTTGTTTACAATTTGTTTCGTTCACAACGTGTACATTTGGCTCCGTCCTTAAGGGGTTAAAAAACAAAAAATTTGTTCTGCATAGCATTTTAATTGTGACTGCCATAACACTGTTACTTTTTACTGCAATAAAATGCACATATTTGTATTCAGCGATGTCTTAGGAGTACAACAGTACCCCAAATGTAAAGATTTTATGGTGTTTTGGAAAATTACAAGGTCAGATATAGCACAGTAAATTTTTAAGTTTATACACATTAAAATTTGCCAGACTGGTTATGTTGCCTTTGACACTGTATCGTAGCCTAGAAATTTGAATTACCCCATGATAGCATACCATTTGCAAAAGTAGACAACCCATATTCAATATGGGATATTTCCAGTCTTTTTTAATAGCCACTTAGTCACAAAAACTGGCCAAAGTTAGCGTTTATATTATGAAAAAATTACATGGGCATGCCTTATATTTGACCCTGTAACTTTTAAAAACACTATAAAACCAGTACATGGGGGTACTGTTATAATCGGAAAACTTTGCTGAATACAAATATGAGTGTTTCAAGACAGTAAAATCTATGATATTGTCAGTGAAATTGTCATTTGTGTGTGAGAAATGTGTGAGATATGTTTTACTGTTTTAAAAAAAACACTAATATTTGTGTTCAGCGAAGTCTTCCGAGTAAAACAGTACCCCCCATGTACAGGTTTTAGGGTGTCTTGGAAAGTTACAGGGTTAAATATAGTGCTAGCTAATTGAATTCCCTGGACTTTCGGCCTGGGTTTTCAGGCAGGTCCCGCAAGTTGCAAACAATAAAATTACCTTGTTATGTAAGAATATTACATAAATATGCACGTAGAATTTAAATATATATATATATATATATATATATATTTAAAGTCGTGTATATTTATTAAATTATTTATGTAATTTTGTGTGTGTGTGCGTGTGTGTGTGTATATATATATATTATTATTTTAATTTACTTATATATATAGATATATAATTTAATTATAAGTGTATTTTGAATAAAAAATTTATATATATATATATATATATATATATACATACATACAATGCTCAAAAAAATAAAGGGAACACAAAAATAACACATCCTAGATCTGAATGAATTAAATATTCTTCTGAAATACTTTGTTCTTTACATAGTTGAATGTGCTGACAACAAAAACACACAAAAATAAAAAAATGGAAATTTTTCAACCCATGGAGATCTGTATTTGGAGCCACACTCAAAATTAAAGTGGAAAAACACACTACAGGCTGATCCAACTTTGATGTAATGTTCTTAAAACAAGTCAAAATGAGGCTCAGTAGTGTGTGTGGCCTCCACATGCCTGTATGACCTCCCTACAATGCCTGTGCATGCTCCTGATGAGGTGGCGGATGGACTCCTGAGGGATCTCCTCCCAGACCTCGACTAAAGCATCTGCCAACTCCTGGACAGTCTGTGGTGCAACGTGACGTTGGTGGATGGAGCGAGACATGATGTCCCAAATGTGCTCAATTGGATTCAGGTCTGGGGGAACGGGCGGGCCAGTCCATAGCATCAATGTCTTCATCTTGTAGGAACTGCTGACACACTCCAGCCACATGAGGTCTAGCATTGTATTGCATTAGGAGGAACCCAGGGCCAACCGCACCAGCACACAAGGAGGATCTCATCTCGGTAACTAATGGCAGTCAGGCTACATCTGGCGAGCACATGGAGTGCTGTGCAGCCTCCCAAAGAAATGCCACCCCACACCATTACTGACCCACTTCCAAAACGGTCATGCTGGAGGATGTTGCAGGCAGCAGAATGTTCTCCACGGCGTCTCCAGACTCTGTCATGTCTGTCACATGTGCTCAGTGTGAACTTGCTTTCATCTGTGAAGAGCACAGGGCGCCAGTGGTGAATTTGCCAATCTTGGTGTTCTCTGGCAAATGCCAAACGTCCTGCATGGTGTTGGGCTGTAAGCACAACCCTCACCTGTGGACGTCGCGCCCTCATACCACCCTCATGGAGTCTGTTTCTGACCATTTGAGCAGACACATGCACATTTGTGGCCTGCTGGAGGTCATTTTGCAGGGCTCTGGCAGTGCTCCTCCTGTTCCTCCTTGCACAAAGGCGGAGGTAGCGGTCCTGCGTCCACGTCTCCTGATGTACTGGCCTGTCTCCTGGTAGCGCCTCCATACTCTGGACACTACGCTGACAGACACAACAAATATAAAAATACACTTAGTATGGCATTATATATATATATATATATATAAATTATTTATTTTATATTTTAGAAAAGCAGGAAGACTACCTGACAGCCCAGGCAGTCCCACTGCAGGCAGCACTATGGACGCCTATCGCGAGCGATCAAATGGTCCGCGGGGGTTTAGTTTGCAGAGGGGGTCTGTCTGGGCCATCAGGCAGTTCCCCCAGACCGGGAGCAACGCTGATCACTAGCGGAGGAACGACGGGTTCTATGCCGCTCGCCGGGGTTTAGGCTTGGCTCCTTAAGGACGGCATAGAACACCCGCCGTCCTTAAGTGGTTACCTAAGAGGAGCTACACTTAAGAGGCATTCATTGCTCAGAGCACCTGAATTGCATTTGGTTTTTACTATATGTATTTTGGCTGCTGTGTACTATGGTCGTTGCTGCCGCCCAGGAGTAATGGGAGTTTGAGCGCAGGACTAGTTTCTTTGTATTTGTATTCACTTTTGTATCACACAGCTAGGTTGCAATGCTGCTGCCCATCACATGTGTTCCCTATTAAGGGTTAATAAGCATGTAGCAATGTATATAAAAAAATACCCCTTTCTGTCTCATTAGAGATTTTTTGCCAGAAGCTCAAGGAAGCAAGGCAAATGGTTAGAGTAGGACCCACCTAAGAGGTCTGCCTTGACGTGGCAGGTGGGCATACCCTCTCATGGCCATTGGAGGTAAATTAAATAAATTAATTAAATAAATAAAGCACTATAAACTATAAGGTGTTATTAGCAGGTCCGGATTTACCCCCTACCGTCCCTTAATTTATACATATATATTATGTATATGAATGCATGCAAGGAGTTATAGTCATTTTATATTCTGTGTAAAATATATAGTACATTTTAATATAATACAAATATACTAAATATATAGTACATGTCTACATATAGACTTGCATGATACTCTAACACAATTTAAAAGTTTTGGTTTTCTAATGAAAACTCTGGCCTTTGTGAAGACTCATGCATACACACTGACCCATGCAGACATTTACAATGACTTTGTGGGCACGGGTGGCTAACTACTGGACTGGGAAAGGCATACTGCTACTGGCCTGGTAGATCCCTTGCTGGGCAGGCTGGTGGATGGCACTGGTCCCTAGCTGGAATGGAGAGTTTGAAGGGCAGGGTAGAGGAGGTAGGGTTCTTGCTAGCATTCCCTACTCCCTTCTTTTTGGTTGCCTATTCCTCCCTTACAAGCATGGAGGAAGATTAGGTGGTACAGTGGTTATGACAGTGATGTCATAGCATCGACCTACTCTCCACTGATTCATCCAGTGGTTCAGCAGCCCACCAGGAAGGAGAACAAACAGGTCTGTGTTCTTCTTTGTACACACTGCCTGTAACGGCTGACCCCAGCAGCTGCTTCCTAGGCATGATCTCACCTCTGGCTGTGCCGCCCCTCTCATGCCTGCTACTCTGAGTCCATGACCTTGGTGGCCATATGGGAAATCAGGCAGACAGCTGAAAAATCTGTTTACAGAGTAACTAAATCATGGTCTCTGTTTTCTGGCATAACATGATATGTACATGCACATCCGAGAGAGAGGTTTAAAATAGAATGTAAATATGAATCTTCCACATTTATTTCATGTCTCTCATATGTATTAATTTTCTCTTTTTTATATAATAATTGCTTCCCATTTACTGGTATTGTTCTGTGCTTGTTGGCTGTGTTTTCTGTTCTGTGCATATCTGCATAGTAAGATATCTGATATTGTAGATGCAAGAGGGGAAATCAGAGTCCACAAAGATCTGAGTTAGAGCTCTCTGTATTCATTCATGTATGTATCAACGGACCTTGCAAACCTGATAGGCATAGAGCAGAAGTTGCTGAGGGCCCAGTCTATCACGATTGTTTGGCAAATATTCACGAAGACTTTTATTCGGAAGATATTCCATAACCAACTGGAAACTCCTGCGACCTACACATAATAAATAATAAAATAGGATGACATTAATACTTTAATGATTAACTTTACACAGAAGGGATTTAATTTCAAGATTACAATTGGAATAATACAAATTAAATGCATTGATTCAATGCATCTCTATGAAGAGATACTGAGTATCACAACTTGGTGTTTTGTCACACTTGCTCAATGCGATGGGAAAGCACTGTGGTGGCTGAGATCACTAAGATTGGAGGTGGGGCCAGCTGCGGTGAGATTGGCACGGCATGGGATAAACAGTGAGTAATATCACCTTTTCCATGCAATAGGAGCGGGGGCAATCACCTAAATTGTTCAACACTAGAGTGTCAGGAATGCATATTTGTATTCCTGTCAGTTTAGTGTTCCTTTTAAATGTGAAATTCACAGTGAATTTACTTTGAAATCTCACTTTTGTAAATAACCCTTATAATATTTTTATTTTTTTGATGGGTTGGATTTAGAATGGTTCACCGCTAACTTGAAATAAAGTTATTCTCCTGGGTCTGTAATACTAAACTTGCTATATTCAGAATGATTTTCCAACACTGGGACTTTTTTCTTTTATAAAATATAATCTTAACTTTTTTTTTTATAAGATAATGGTTCAATTGAATTGCACATTGTTTCGTTTATGTTTTGTATTTACTTTATGATTATTTTTTTTATGGTTTGTTGTCATTTCTGTGTTTGGCAGAAAGGTTATATAGAATATAGAATTGAACTGGGAGTTTTCCAGAGTAATCATATGAAAGGGTTAGATGAAAGAGTTTTTTTTGCATTAGTAGGAGGCTTTATAATGAGGAGCCAAGAGGAAAATGCCAGTTTATAGAGCAGGATAGTATGGATCAGTAAGAGGACTTACTTGAATGTAAAAATACTTGTGGAGAGATATAGTACAGAATACTTTAGATTTAAAAGGCTACTCACTGAAATGAGAATTCAAAGTAAATTTCAAATTTAAGGTCAAAATAGCTAACGGAAAAAAGCAATAAATAAGCCAATAATGCTTCCAGTTCAGCCATGCTGGCCTTAAATTTGAAATTCATGTTGAATTCACTTTGAACTACGTGTATAACAATGATTTCGTCTCTCCCTTTCCAGTGTTTCCAGTCCACTCACCAACACTATAGCAGATTCCTTTGTATCTGACAATATAGTCATTGTGAAGGGAGCGTAGAATTAGACTCTCCCTCTGAAAGTCACGGACATGTTCGGCTGTGTTATTTTGTAGTTTTTTAACTGCAACCAACTCTCCTGTATTATCATCGAGAGGATCGTAACGGCACAACTCAACACTGCCAAAATTACCCTGCGTGGAAAGGAGAAACAGGAGAGGAAAGAATTTGTAAACATTTGTCTGTACTAAGAGAATGATGTCCATGAAGAGAATCAGAAATGAGGCATGTAAACCCTGGTTTATAGTGAGTTGAAATCCAAATGGCAAAAGATGGCCTAAGGTAGCTTTCCAGAAAATGTATTCAGTTCGGCTATAGTCACTGCTTGGCTATTTTAACCTAAATTTGTCTTTCAGATTTTAATTTATTACAAGTCAGAGTTTAGTCAATAAACCATGTATTAGGGAAAGAAGGAAGAGTTAAAAGATCAAATAAAAATAAGACATGGCACGACAAGCTATATTTGGAGACATAACTAAATTTTCTGAACTACTTTAAAAATATTGACATCAAAATACTTCATTACAGCTTTGCCTAGCTGAGAATTATGGGAGTCATAGTCTATAGCATCTTAAAGGCAGTTGGTCCTTATTACAAAGCCCCCAAAACCTAAGCCCCAACTGTATTTCCCCTAACTCTAAGCACATCTAAACCATTACCCTTAACCCTTAAAACTTTAAAATCCGGGGGGCATGGCCTGGCTGCCGAGCGTAATGGCTGCTTAAGCTCAGAGCTCTGCGCCCTGCACGATCCAAAACGCCAAGCAATAACCACAATCATCCCTGCCGACGTTCCCAACAGCCACTCACCATAGGAGGGAAACACCGGGATATGGCGACGCACAAAAAAAAGGCAAAAAACCGAAGGACGGGATCCTATCCGTGGCCGACCTCCTCACAACGCCTAGACCGCATGTAATCAAAGATGGCGGCGGCCAGGTGAGCGCGGGCTCCCCTGACTCCCCAAGCACCGGAGAGCACGGGCACCAACCTCCACAGACATCCAATGCGGAAATTCTACAATCTCTCGCAGAGGTAAGACACTACCTAGCGGGGGAAATAGAGAGATCTGCGCGGGAGGTTAAGGAGGAGATACAGACAGTGGGGCAACGCACGGAGGCCCTGGAATGGAGGATGGACCATGTGGTGGCGGCACACAATGAAGCAGCCTCCACCACCAACCACCTCATCACTAGGGTGGCAGAACTAGAGGCTGAAATTGAAGATGCCTCAAATAGGTCCCGCGGAAATAATCTAAGGGTAAAAGGCCTACCGGAAAGAATAAAAGACGCAGACATACAGAAGGTGCTCTTGGGGCTATTTAAAGAGCAACTGCCAGCCATACCAGAACACCTGTGGACTATAGACAGGGCACACAGGGCACTAAGAGCAAGAGGCCCCCCTGACAGCCCCCCCAGAGATGTCATAATGCGGTGGCACTTTTTCTCAACCAAGGAAGCCATTATAAAAAGTGCCCGCCACCACACTTACTCGCTGGACGGCTCCACACTACACCTGTATCAGGATATTGCACCCGCCACACTAGCCAGGAGAAGGGAATGGAAACCCATTGCCGACTTAGTCAGGGCCAAGGGCCTCAACTTCGCATGGGGCCATCCCTTCAAAATGCTCGTGTTTAACGGACCGAGACCGGACGTACTCCTGCCCTCAGCAGACCCTAAAACTTTCCTCCGCAACCTGGGTATTGAAGTCCCAGAAGATTTTCGCCTACCCCACAGAGGCACTCAAGCACTGGGCCACTTGCCCAGAGAAGAAGCAGCGCAGGACGGCGGTGTACATTGAGGGGCCCTCCGAGGCCTCCCCTTCAAATGACACTCCTCAACACGGACCTAGACCACCCAAGACCTTCCCTCAAACAGCCCTAAAATATAAGTCGCAACCCAAGTCACAGATTACGCTGAGGAAGACAACAACGATACAGACAAACGCTGATACAGAGACTAAACACCAATTAGTAGACGACAACCATTAAAAAGAAGGAAGGAAGGAAAAGAGATAACACAGATGCCAACAGGGCTAATGAACATCCCTGAAAAGGAAAAAGAGAGGGAAAATTTTTTTTTTAAATTACCTGCCCCACAATTAGAACAAAAAAGAGGAGAGAATATAATGATCCCCCCTAAACCCCCCCAAAAAAAAAACAAAGACAAAAAGACCTACACACGCACACCTCGACCGGACTCCTGAACCGGAGACGACGGAGCAGGTAGAAAACGGATCTAACACACCGTGATGGGGCGTAACACCGGACCGAAAGAATACTCAACGCAGCATTACGGACTAATTGCACCAAAGAACCTTTATAACCAGGACAGTACCGGTGATTACCAGGGAAATGGACTGTGACCCACAGAGCAACCCCAAGCCACTAGGCAGCGTACCGGGAGATTGGAACATCACTGACACTACCTGAAACGCAAGTGGGCACTCCTCTCCCTCCCCCCCCCGCTTTTTCTCTTTCTCTATGGTATTATGCTTCTCCCCCGCTCTTCTCTCTTGCCTCTGCTCTAGTTTCCAACTTATACAGAAAATGATAAAGGGCGGGAACGAAGGACACAACCTCTATGTTCTATCAATTTAATGTTGCACATCTGTGATTGTCCAATGTAAGATATTGGTTGTACGTATTTTATACTGCGGTTACCTCTGTACACATGTGACTAGACATGAGATGACACACAAACCCCTCAACCTCATTGGGAACTGACGTATATGTACATAGAAACTTTCACTCGGATCGGCGTCAGGGTGCTCGGCGATTGATTGTCCCCTCCGCGCTACACAAAGTACCCGCGGGGCGGATAACCACCCCCCGATACACCCGGCGCGACTAAGACCGGGGAGAACCCCCACCACATCCCGCACCCCCCTCCCCCCCCACCACACAGGCCTTCCACAACCCAAGGACCTTTGCAGACGCCGCGGGCGCCAAGGGTACTCGTCCCCCCCACCCCGGGGACAGCCACACCCCCTCCCCCGCTTCCTTAACCCCCCAAACCTCCCCAAGGAGGTTCTCCTCCCCCACCCCCGTTGCCTAGCGAGTCTTAGAGTGATAACTCCCCCTCGCTTACGGCCCCTCACGCATCGCACCCCGTTGGGGCGTGCGGCGGACAAACCAGACCCCAGCGCCCGCATACCAGGCAGGATCTGGGCAGACCATGGCTACGCTTAAACTAACCTCCCTAAACGTTAACGGCCTTAACACTCCGACCAAGCGGCGACTATTAATGAGAGAACTAAAACGACAAAAGACGGATATAGCCTTCATACAGGAATCGCATATATTGCGCTCAGCCCGGATTCAGCTAACTGATCACCTCTACACCAGAGCATACTCCTCCAGGGCACTGGTGAAGAAAAACGGAGTAGAAATACTCCTGCATAAAAAATGCCCCTTTGTCACTCAAACGACACAAGTTGACACGATGGGTCGGTACATCATCCTCACGGGGACGGTATACACCACCACATACCATCTGATAAACATCTACGCACCTAACAACCCAGACCCAGACTTCTGGGATAACCTCCACAACATGATACATGCACTGCCATACGGAATACTAGTGCTAGGGGGCGACATGAACGCAACTCCCAACCCACCAGTCGATCGTAGTACACCGACAGGGGGCCAGAGGGCACCTAGGGCCGGAGGACAAGACAAACTATTATCCCAGTTCATACAAAAAACAAAACTGCTAGACCCCTGGAGGTTGCGGCACCCGGGACAAAGAGACTATACATTCTTCTCGGCGGCACACTCCACATACTCCCGTATTGACATATTTCTGGTCAACCAGAGAGGGATCCCATGGATCCAATCTGCACAAATCAACATCATCACGTGGTCGGACCACGCTGATATAGAGCTCACTCTACGACTCCCAGGGCCCAGGCCACCGTGGAAATGGAGATTGAATAGCACACTCATAAAAGACCCCGAGGTAACAAAGCTCATCCAGGACGAACTAACAACCTACTTTAGTGAAAACGACAGGCCGGAGGTGTCCCAAACTACAATTTGGGCCGCCCATAAGGCAGTCATCCGGGGCACCCTCATCAAACTAGCGACTCGGCGGAAAAAACAGAAGGCAGAAACCCTCTTCGAGCTCCAAAAGGCACTACGGAGGGCAGAAGCCAAACACAAACAAACCCCTTCGACACAGGGTCTGCATGACCTTCGGGCACTTCGGCATACGATCCGGACCTTGGCGATAGAAGACCTAGGGAAGGACCTAGTCCGTAAAAAACGCCTTTTTTACGAACGCGCTAATAAGATGGACACACTCCTAGCCAGGGCCCTAAACCCCAAACAACAATTTAAGGCCATAACGGCGATTAGGGACAAGTCGGGACAGATGACACATAACCCCAAGGAAATTAATCAAATATTCTCGGAGCTCCTAGCAAACATCTATAACCATTCCCCAGAGCTAAATAGCAACAACGAGACATATAAACGAACGGTTGCGGACTATGTATCCAATACCCATATGAAGAACTTGACGCCAGAAGCCATACTGACTCTGGGAGCCCCGATAGAGGGGGACGAGGTAGATAGGGCAATCACGGCACTCAAAGGGAACAAGGCACCGGGCCCGGATGGCTACGATGGTTCCTACTATAAACTCCTTAGAGACACGTTGACCCCAAGGTTGGTGAAGGTATACATGGAATGGATGGACGGGGGACATCCTAACCCAGAAACACTTACGGCAGACATCACACTCATCCCCAAACCAGGTAAAGACCCTACAGAGGCAGGGAACTATAGGCCTATCTCGTTGATTAATTTTGATGTTACGGTGTTTGCAAAAATTCTTGCCACACGTCTTAATCCCCTCCTGGGTACAATGGTCCATCCAGACCAGGTCGGCTTCGTACCATCTCGCCAACTATATGAAAACACCAGGAGGGGGGCGGATGTCATATGGTGGGCGGTGAGGACTCGGACGCCTTCTCTGATCCTATCCTTGGATGCGGAGAAGGCGTTCGATAGGGTCCAGTGGCACTACCTCTTCTCACTGTTGGGACACCTGCGTATGCCAGAAACATTCATAAAGGGAATAAAAGCCCTGTACACAGAACCACAAGCCCAAACGGCGGTGCCGGGGACAGCTCCGACCCCATTTAAGACTACCAACGGCACCAGACAGGGCTGCCCCCTCTCCCCCCTGCTGTTTGTCCTAGCACTGGAGCCTCTCCTACTGAGGATCAGGGAAGATAGGAACATAACGGGCATTAGGGCAGGAGGGGAGGAATACAAGGTCTCGGCGTATGCAGACGACATCATGGTCACACTTACCAACCCCCGAGGTTCCCTGCCATGCCTCCTCGACCTTCTCGAGGACTACGGACGGGTATCAGGCTATAAAATTAATTTAGAAAAATCAGTAGCCATGCCACTGGAAATGGAAACGGCGGAGATCAACGCCATAAAAGCCAACCACTCCCTCAACTTTACAAGATCAGACATCAAATATTTAGGGATTAAACTAACTGCAGAACCAGAGAGACTGTATGATGCAAATTACACACCTACATTACAAACACTATGCCGGGATTTAGAAAAATGGCAAGACAAGCCAATCTCATGGATAGGGAGATTACATGCGATAAAAATGACACTGCTACCTCGTTTACTGTTCCTATTCCAAGCTCTGCCGATCAAAGTCACTAAACATGACCTAACGACGCTGCAAAGACATATAGATAACTTTATATGGGCACAGAAATGACATAGAGTAGCTAGGCAAGTGCTATACCGACCGAAGTCAAAGGGAGGATTAGGACTCCCGAATTTGTATCAATACTACTTGGCGGCTCAATTAGCCCAAATAGTGGCTTGGCACGCACCAGACGGCTCACATCGATGGGTCGACCTGGAAACGAAGTTAATGAGCACCGATCTCCCACAGTTCTGGATATGGGTGCCCAGACAAGACAGACCCGCCCTACGGACAACCTGCCCGGCAATCCTGAATTCCATACGAATTTGGGACAACACAGCCACCAAATACGCACTCAAACACACACCCTCACCACTAACCCCATATCTGAGGAATAAAGCGTTCGAACCCGGGCTGAGCGCACGAGACTTTAGGGGCATAGAGAGTACTGGAATGCAGAGGTATGGCCATATGTATGAGGGGAATTCCTTCAGAACGTTCGATAGCCTCAAAACCTTAGCGCCCCTGACCACAAAAGATGTATTTCGCCATATCCAATTACGAGACTTCGCCAAAATCCCTGAGGTCAGAAAAGCAGCCCACACCCCCATGACGTTCTACGAACAATTATGTAACGCCGAAACCATACCGAAGGGCTTAATAACCACTATCTACGCACAACTCAGCGCCCCACTTAAAGATGCTAATGACCCACGTTACATTGGCCAATGGGAGACGGACCTGGGGGTTACGCTGGAAGGAGAGGACTGGGTAGACATTTGGGAGGCGACAGCTAAAACCTCAATCTGCGTGCTGCAACAGGAGCAATCATATAAAATGCTCATGAGATGGTACACTACACCTGTGCAGCTACACAGAATGGGGAAAACCACGACAGACACATGTTGGAAGGGCTGCGGAGGTAGAGGCACCTTTGTGCACATGTGGTGGGAATGCCCAGAGCTACACAAATACTGGAAGCGCATACAGAAACTACTAACTGACGTTTTGAAGAAAAGTATAGATCTAGACCCATGGTCGGTCCTACTGTCCAAACCCATAGACGGTCTCCCTAGAAAAGAACAACAGCTCTATAATAAAATCACACTAGCGTCCAGAAGGGCTCTAGCCCAGGCGTGGCTTAAGCCCACGGTACCCACAGACGATGACGTGATAGTTAAAGTCAAAGATACACACTTGATGGACAAACTCACAGCCCAAATTAGGAACACGGAGAAATCATTTCTTAAAATATGGCAACCTTGGGAGGACTATCTTGACGACTAATCCTACATAAGCAGGATAATGACAAAGGCCTGGAATGGGCCTTGATCCGCCGCATGCCCCAGCGAACAGCGCTCCCCTTCCCCACCTTTTTATCCCCCCCATCCCCTCCCCCTCCTCCCTCCATCATTAAACAGGGAGATAGGGGGACGACAGTAAAAGCTACACATAAAGCCCTAAAACATTACCAACCAGACACCGGGAAGAACCCACACAAATTCCAAACCAACATATTACACTACATCTACAACCTGGTGTTACGACCACAAAGTTCAACACAATGACCACTGACAAACGCACGACCAGCCACTAAGACCTCTCCACGAAGCTATCCACGGCCATAAGAAAAGACGACAGGGCACCGCTCTCTGCGTCCAAACCAGACCCCGACTTGGGATGGTTCGCGAGACGGGCTGTCTCTGAAACTCCGTAACTGGGGACGCTACTCAAACCGGTAGCAAACCCATCATATTACCACGCGGACGGTCTCACGACAGGGCTCAGAGCACATATCCGACGCCACATACATCAGTACTGCTCCACGCAGAACAGTGTACATAGACTCGACGCAACCAATGTGCGTCACTCGGAAAGCACCGTGAAACCTGTCTTATACATACAGAGAGTATTGTATTTTACCCTATTGTGTTGCACTGTTGTGTTCCTTGTTTTTTTTTTTTTTTGTGTTCTCTGTAATTGTTGTATTTTTTGTACGGGCAAAACTGCCCCTAAATATAAACTCCGACACAGAGCGGCTAAAATCAAAGTCGTCTAACCTACTAAACATTTAACCACTGTTGTAAGCCATGGAAAATATATTGTAACCGGCCCCTGCGCGAGCCACTGTATTTTGCTATGCCGCATTTTGTGTCGAATTAAAAATAAAGAAATTAAAAAAAAAAAACTTTCAAATCTCTGAACTCCAGTTGCGTGAACTTAAACTGGACATATTGCATTATTTGGAGACAAAACTTAACAGCAATGTCACTCAGACAATGCTCCACACTTAAAATGGGCCATTTTGTTATTTCACTAGATTCAATACTTGTAGCCCTGTATGGAAAACTACTAATACCAAGATACCACTGTATAAAATACTTTTTCATCCACTACGTTTGTGGAATTTTCCCCAATTTACTGTAATTTCAAGATAATGAGCTGATAAACCTTAAGCACTGTAAAATCATAAAGGCTTCTAAAACACCTTACACAAAATCACAAAAATAAATAAAATATACATAAGTTTGAAGAAAGGCAACATTGCAGCTGCAGTAGTACTTCTAGTAATTGCAAGGGTTGTGTGGCAATCTGATGAAAGAAGCAGAAAAAGCAAGTGCTGATAAAAGAAACAGTAATCTAATGAGCCAAGAAAGACTTCAGCACCTCTCACCTTGCCAAGTGCTGATATATGCTTGAGATGTCTTTCTTCATACACACTGGGATCCTGATATTCCCATGCTGGGTCACAACTTCTGAATCCTTCTCTCTGCTGCTGTCCCCTGGGGTCCACTAGCAACTCGTAATCTTTGGAGTAAAAAAGATCCCAAAAAGAAATGTTATGGATGGATGGATGGATATGGATGATGGGGATGGATGGATATGGATGGAGAAAGAGTGTGTGTATGTCTAATTTTTTACTACTTGTTTGTTTGCATAGAAACACTATATATAGAGTGATCTCTATATATAGTGTTTCTATGCAAACACAGTTTGGCTAAGGAGGGGGGCGGG
>OW240916.1:75043756-75060955 GCA_933207985.1 Pelobates cultripes | reverse complement strand
TAGTCCCCTTGAAACAACTTTTCCATCCCTATTGTGGCCAGAAAGAGTCCCTGTGTGTTTTAAAATTAGCCTCCCCATTGAAGTCAATGGCGTTTCGGGCGGTTCGCCGGTTCGCGAACATTTGCGGAAGTTCGCGTTCGCCGTTCGCGAACCGAAAATTTCGGGTTCGCGACATCACTAGTAACAAGTCTGAATTTCAAAAGACTACCATCTACAACTTTAATACATATGGGAAACTCTTTATTACGATAAGGCATTGACAATGTTTCAGCAAAATAGAGATCCACAAATCAGCCACTGTCTCCTGAATTAATCATGTAGTTCACTGTCTCTTTTTTCTTATTCCATTGTAATATAATAGGAACAGATAAGTGTGTTGCTGCGTTTGAAGGCAATGACATAAATACAGGACATGGTTGATTCTTATCATTGCAGTTGACACCCTCTCTAGCACAGGTCTTGAATATGTGGTTAGGCTTGCCACAGTAGAGACAGAATTTTTTGTTAGTTCTTCTGGTGAATATGTGCATGGGATCCCATAGGGGCAGTGTGATGGAACGCTGGCACTCCGACTGAGTACCTCCGCCAATCGATGCTCCTAGTGCTCGCTAAGGACTCCAAGCACTCCAACCGACACCATCAGCACTGCAGACCCCACTTCCAGCGATGCAACTGCGCCGGGGTCTCTGCTGTTTCCACCCACCCTGGACCCAAGGCCAGGATCCAGCTTCCAGTGGGTGAACCTCTCTTCCCCAGAGAGCAGGAACAGGAACAAATCAAGCTATTGCAAGAGCTTCCTCTGGGGAGTAAGTGATTATAGCAATCCCCAGAGTGTAGGTATCCCTTCCCCCAAACATGAGCCAAGGCTTAATGCTGGAACAAGACTGATTTACTGGCACACAGAACTCACAATTTATGCAACACAAAACTCCTCCTCTGGGCCAGGATAGATAATTGAGTTTCTACAATACACAAAGCTCAATTATCTGCTGGCCAGAAATAATACAGTTTCATAAAACACACAGGGACCCCAAAACATGCAATAACCCCATAAAAGTATATCCTTGGAACCGGGGGATCTGGGTGAACCACATATCCAAAATTCACCCAGATCCGTTCAGTACTTTGGAAAATATAGTTTAATGCAGATTCTGCAGAACATATACAGGCTAAATGAAAAACAATCACTGTATAATGTGTCCCCTGCTGTATAGTCCAAAACCACCGCACGATGTCTCTGTGCAACAAATACTGGCAAGATGGCACCGTGTTGAAAAGTCCACACAGTGTCTGTGAGTTAAAATGGCCGCCATCCATTGTTCTCACCATGTGCTTCTGACACAGGAAATGGTGGCCACCCAGCAACTCCACAGTATGTCCCCAGATGGTTCTTAAAAGGGCTAGCAGCAGCACAACACAAATCCATTATGCCCAAATCATGTCTTTAAAGGGCAATACATCCCAGGGGCCATAGTCACAGGGCAAGAGGCGGGCAAGCAGTGCTCTCCAGGCACAAGTGGCGAAGGGCACTTCGTCACACATCTTCCCTTTGGGGGGAAGACTAAACAGGTACCTGACCTTCTGCCGGTCAGTACCTAGATTAGTCGGGCAGCCCACCCACAAAGAAAAATAGGCAGAGTAACCCCCCCACAATAAATGGTACTGGCCTGTAGGTTCAAGTCTGTAGTGGGACAGCGCAGCACTCTCTGCCTCCCTGGTGCAGCTAGGCAAACTGCTGGTGTTGCTTGGGGGGCAGAGGCCAGCGGCGCTCTGCCCTGCTGCCAGCTCTTCCACTGGAGTAACCCGTGGTAAGTCAGGCTCTGATACAGGGGAAAAGGGGGGGCAGAGGCTAACAGAGCTCTGCCCAGATGGCAGCTCTTCTGCTGGGAGGGGGTCAGTGGGTATCGCAGGCTCATCCACTGCCCCCTGGACCCGGTTGGGATGTAGCTGGGGAGGGGAAGTTTCGCTTACCTCCTCCTCCTGGCATCCCTGCGGGGTTGGTTGGGGATCTGGACCGCCCGTCCGCCCGGTAGGACTGGCACAGAGACCGCGGTCCCATCTGCGCCAGTGTGGTTAGGTTTGTCTTCCCCCTCTCCCGGTATCTCTGGCTGCTGTTGGAGGGGGAGGCTGGTTGCCCCCACTCCCCAGCACGCTGGTTGCTGTAAGGTGGAGGGATCGACCATCACCTCCTCCTGGAACTCAGGCCGCCGCTGGGGAGAGAGACCAGTTGTCTCCTCTCCCTTTATATTATACTGCCGCTGGAGACCTGGGCTGACTGCCCAGCATCCCTGTAGGGCTGGCAGAGAGACTTCGGTCCCATCTCCGCTTGCCATCTCTGTGTGTCCCCAGGACACGTCTATGAGGTCCACTACCTCAGGTACCTCTGGTTGGTGGAGGAGAGGGAGGCCGTTTGCCTCCCCTCCCCAGGATGCTGGTTGCTGTATGGGGGAGGGATCTACCATCACCTCCTCCTGGAACTCAGACTGCTGCTGGGAAGGGAGACCGGTTGTCTCCTCTCCCTGTGAGATACACTGCCGCTGGGGATCTGGGCCGGGTACCCAGCATCCCTGTGGGGCAGGTGGAGAGACCTCGGTTCCATCTCCACCTGCCATCTGTGGGTCTTCCCAGGACCGTTCCATTCGGTTGCTCACCTCTGGGGCTGGTTGGACAGAAGAGGGTAGGGTGTCCAGGTAATCCTCTGGGCCGAGGGACGGTGATAGGGCTAAGTTGAACAGGCGTCGGTAGCTCTGCTCCAGCCCCCACTCCATTGCGACCAGATGACTCAGGTCTGGCCCCAGGTCGTCCTCTCGGGGAAGATCTCGGGGTTTCCCTGATGTTGTGGATGTCCCAGAACCGAAACTCTGTGGGGCATCCAAAGTCATCGCCCTCCTCATAGGCCTCCCACAGTAAGCCCGGGCCATTATAATCCTGTCCCTCGAGCAGAGAGTGGTTAGTCATCGAGGGGTTGCGCTGGGTGGCGTACCACTTTAATGCCCGGTAAGCTGCATCTAGCCACAACTCCTTCCAAATTAAATCCCAGAGTTCCAGCAACCATTCATCCAAGGGTTGCTCCCCTAGGAAAGGGGAGCGCAGGGCCTCGAGTACCTGGAACCGCTGCTCGTCACTGGGAAGGCTCTCTCCCCGCCGCCGTTGTACCTTTTCCAGGGCATCGTGCAACATCTCCGTACGAGTGACATCTCTCCAGTCCAGTATGCACTCCTCTGATACAGGCCCGTCCTGTTGGGCCAAGTGCTGCTGCAACCTCCAGCGAAACTCCTCTTCCATGTTGCAGTGGATAGGGACGCTGCCCGTAGCTAGCTCTATCCCTTGAGTTCCTCTGAAGCCAGGGTCGCTGCACAAGTGCTAGCGTTGCCCTCAATTATAAATCCGTAACTCCACACGTTACCAGTGTCTGCGAGCTGCTGGTCCTCGCACTAGGACGCCATCCCACCGCTGCCACCAAATGTGACGGAACGCTGGCACTCCGACTGAGTACCTCCGCCAATCGATGCTCCTAGTGCTCGCTGAGGACTCCAAGCACTCCAACCGACACCATCAGCACTGCAGACCCCACTTCCAGCGATGCAACTGCGCCGGGGTCTCTGCTGTTTCCACCCACCCTGGACCCAAGGCCAGGATCCAGCTTCCAGTGTGTGAACCTCTCTTTCCCCAGATAGCAGGAACAGGAACAAATCAAGCTATTGCAAAAGCTTCCTCTGGGGAGTAAGTGATTATAGCAATCCCCAGAGTGTAGGTATCCCTTCCCCCAAACATGAGCCAAGGCTTAATGCTGGAACAAGACTGATTTACTGGCACACAGAACTCACAATTTATGCAACACAAAACTCCTCCTCAGGGGCAGGCTAGATAATTGAGTTTCTACAATACACAAAGCTCAATTATCTGCTGGCCAGAAATAATACAGTTTCATAAAACACACAGGGACCCCAAAACATGCAATAACCCCATAAAAAGTATATCCTTGGAACCGGGGGATCTGGGTGAACCACATATCCAAAATTCACCCAGATCCGTTAGTACTTTGGAAAATACAGTTTAATGCAGATTCTGCAGAACATATACAGGCTAAATGAAAAACAATCACTTTATAATGTGTCCCCTGCTGTATAGTCCAAAACCACTGCACGATGTCTCTGTGCACCAAATACTGGCAAGATGGCACCGTGTTGAAAAGTCCAAACAGTGTCTGTGAGTTAAAATGGCCGCCATCCATTGTTCTCACCATGTGCTTCTGATACAGGAAATGGTGGCCACCCAGTAACTCCACAGTATGTCCCCAGATGGTTCTTAAAGGGCCAGCAGCAGCGCAACACAAATCCATTATGCCCAAATCATGTCTTTAAAGGGCAATACATCCCAGGGGCCATAGTCACAGGGCAAGAGGCGGGCAAGCAGTCCTCTCCAGGCACAAGTGGCGAAGGGCACTTCGTCACAGGCAGTAAGGCAAATCCAGAAGTGCAGTACAGTCAAGGGAAAATACAAAATCAGAGTATGGGACAAACCCAAGACCAGGGACAGCAGCTAGTATGCATAAACAACAGTCTAGAAATAGAAGTGCAAAACCAGAGTCTGAGCAGTGGGTAGAATACTTCCAGAAAAAAAACAACAATAAACTGATAGTGAAGATAATGAGAGGCAGGGCTTTAAAGCAAATGAATGAGTCACAGATGAGGCAAATAGATGCAGGTAAGTCAACAGGAGTCAAGCCCCCAGATATGCAGACTAAACTGCAACACAGACCAACGGTTGCCAATCTGCAGTGGCTCACAGGTAGTCAAACTGCCTACAAGTAATGAGAACCTGATTTCAAGTCCAGCCAGATTTCCTAAACAGGCGGCCTGTCCTGGCAATTTGCCAAGATGGGGACAAACTGATATTGGCCATTTTTCGCACCCTTTCAGGTCCCAAACTATTTGTTTGGTACTGAATTCTGCCGAGCCACACCAACATATAGCATAAATGTTAACGTTCCAAAATATTTTATATTTTCAAGAAAAATTGTTCAGCTGAGCCAAATTTTCTCACCATACACAAATCTAGCAAATGTAATTGAAATATTAGGTTGTTTGTTTTGTATTTATTTTTGTATTATTTGTTTTGTATTTATTTTGTTATATATGTTTTATGTCATGATTTATAAGTGTATATATTTAGCAAATTATACTATTCTAATAGTTTAATTATTTATTACTGGTGTGGCTCCTTCCTCGTCTCATCTTTTGAACATGTTTTTTTTGACTGTGCATATCTCAGGATTTTTGTATTTTAAAATAGTGCCTTTAAATATTGCTGTCTAATAATGATTCTGTTCAATTATTAATATTTTATTTAATTATTTTCATTTTGGAGTATGGTGTATATATTTAACATTGGAGCATGACGCATATATTTGTTACATTGTCTCAGATGTTTGGATTGACTATAAATTATATTACATATTTATTGTATGTTTTTTGTGTGTATCTATTCTGTATTGCATATTATATGTTTTAAGCAATGTGGATATTGGGATTTTTTAGGTGCATGCTATTTGTATATTGCAGGAATTTTGTAGCAATGGAATAGTATGTTTCTATTTCAATTTTGCTGCTGTACTCCTGGGTCTGATTGGCTTGCCCATTTGGTTAAAATTTCTCCAAGTTTTGATTACATCTGATTGGAGGTTTCTTCTACGTATTTCAATGCATGCTACACACTCTATGGCTATAAAAATATATATATAAATACATAATTTTATCATATTTGTTAACAGCGACTTGTGTTGTATACTCTTGAAATGTTGTTGTGTTCCTTTTTATCTTGGTGTATCCTGAAATTTCTCTTTTTCTGTTTTTGTTGCTGTCCGAGTACCAAAGAGCTCAGCTTGGTCATCAACAAGTCCCACAGTGTGTGCTATGTGACTAAACGTTCAGGTTTATTCACTAAGATGAGAACTCTTGGGAAATTAAAGTGAATAACAAACTTGAAACTTTGCTAACTTGGGAGATTTTTTCCAGTCTAACTATTTTGTCCTTAAATTTTAAATTCACTTTGAATTCCCAATTTAGTGAATAACTCTGTAAGATGCTTTTCTAATTTAAATATTTAAAAGTATTAAAGTACTGTTTAATGTATACAATGCAAACTTAGATCAAAAAGACTCCAGAAAGTTTAAATACGAACCTTAATAGCGCCATAGCTACATGCAATAAAGTTATTGGTAACACTATTGGTAAATTATCACATTGAGATAATCTCATGATAAAATGTGACTTGTGAACCACAAGTATGTGCATAGGATTTTGTTTTCTTTTAAAGTTCTCTCCAAATATACTATTTTTTTTTCAGGCATGCCCCTGAGTCTCTCTCAGACAGTGTGTATTCCTGTGCATCTGATGTTTGGAGTTTTGGAGTTCTCCTTTATGAGCTCTTCACTTATAGTGAGAGAAGCTGTAGTCCTCCTGCTGTAAGTGATGCTATATTCTGTGTGTATGTATGTATAGGGTTTGTAATGTTTGTATAGGAGGAATAGTGTGTGTATAGAGCTAACGTGTGTGTGGGGCTGTACTTGTGTAAGAAGCATTGTGTGTACGTGTGTGGGGGGTGTTCTTGTGTATGGAGCACTGTGTGTGGGGGGGGGGTGTACTGTTCGTGTTTGGGGACAAAATATGTGTGGGTATAGACTGTGTGTGTGGTAGTGTGTACTGTGTGTGCAGGTGTTACAGTATGGGGGAGTATTATGTGTTGTGGGTACATTCTGTGTAAGGGTGCACTGTGTCTATGGGGGTGTACTATGTGTGGAGGTGAACTGTGAGCATGGGAATGTACTGTGTATCGTGTGGGGTTCTGTGTTTGTGGGTTGTGCACTATTGTTGGGATGTGTACTCTGGGGGCTGTGAGATTGATTATAATATTATTTTAATAATTATTAAACACTATATAATTCCCCACACCAATGGCCAACTCCCTTCTCCCCCCAAAAAACAACAACATATATGCTTCTGCAATAGTAGTGTCTATGTGGGCGTGCAGGGGATGAAGTATGTGTGTGTGCGTGTGTGTGTGTGCTGGGGATGTAGTATAGATCTGTGTATGCTAGGGATGTAGCGTGTGTCTGTGTGTATGCTGGGGATGTAGCTTGTGTCTGTGTGTGCACTGCAGCCAATACACATACCTATACACTGTGGCTGTGTGTATGCATGTGTGTCAGTGTTTGTATCTGTATGTGTATCAGTGATTGTATCTGATTGTCTATGTATCTGCATGTGTGGCAGTGTTTGTGTGTCTGTATACCTGAATGCGTAATAGTGACACACATACAGTATACACAAACTGCACACTACACACATACAAACACACACTACAAACATTACACATCTAAAACACACAGATACCTGCATACAGGTATACACACTACACATACACAGATACAAACACACCACACACACACACACACTACACATATACAAACACACACTACATACAGATATACACACACATACCACACATACATTAAAAACATTAAGCCACCTAGCAGGTGGCTGTGGCAGTTGGGGACCTGCCCTCCCTACCCGGCCCCATCCTCGTGGCTTCCTCCTCTTTCTCCTGCACGGCTGTGTAAGTGAGCTGGGAGGAAGTGATAAGCTGTCACTTCCGTTCAGCTTTCTGTGCAGGATAGAAGGGGCTTGTTAAAGTGCCACAGTGCACGACCGGCCCCTCATTGCATATGTCCATCGAGTGGCCCTAAGGGCATGGGCCAACCAATGAACCTTCACACAGGTTACCAAACCCGTGCTGCACCGCCACCAAGGCTTGGGAAATCCTGTTTTAGATTATGACAGGAGCGGCAAAATGCCGCCCCTGCCAGAGTGCCACCTAGAGCCGTGGCTCCAGTGCGGCCTATGGATGGGCCAGCCCTGCCCACACCCTGTCTTAACCTTGCAGGGAGGGGAGGCATTCAGAGGGCTGAATATCCATAGGAGAGAGGAGCCAGGAGGTCTATGCTTGCACTGCACTTTAATCTTTTTTGGAGCCCAGAGCACTTACACTTACAATCACGATGTTGCCGTGTCTCAAATGATGCAGCCTTGCAGGGCTTGCATAAACCTTCTGGCTCCTCTAGCATTATGGCTAGTCTCACACCCGACATGAAAGCTTGCTGGACCAGTGAGAGAGATCTTGGGGGCAAAGTTCCTACATGGTCCTGAATGACTTAAGCCTTGGTCTTTCGCAATAATGTAAGAAATATGCTGCGGTATTGTTTCCAATTGGACACTTCTGATAGAGAAGCATTATCCTACATTAGGAATCACCATGCCGGGTGTGATGCTACTGAATGTGAAGACTTTAAATTTTCACTTTTGATTTATTTCTGATTGACAGCCACTAGAGGCATACTGGCTGGCAAAAGACAATATTAGCATTTCTCACAATTGGCAAAAGCGTACATGTCATTCTGCAGGAGCAGGGTCTATGCACCAAAACCACTAGGTTAAGATGTGGTTTTGATATTTCGAGTGTAGTTATTATGATAGCTGGAGTGCTAGGGAATCCCCCATTTATTTAGTTTAATCATATTTGACTACAGTGCTTAGCTCAGGAGAGCTCCTACTTAGGAACTTCCAGCTCTCCGGCATCTGTAGTGGAGGCGGGGAGTGGATCCTAGTGGACCCAGGTAAGATGTCAAACTGTTCAAAAACAGCTTGACTACTTACAATGGACAGGGTACCAGGGCACTCCTAGCACCATAACTACTACAGTGAGTGGTTATGATGATTGAAGTATTTCTCCTTCTAATAAGTCATCACTTGTGAAAAGGCATATTTACCTAGCGCATATCTTTTGTTCTCCTGATCAACATATTCCAGCTCATTAATTAAAGCAAATATGTACGTATATTAAACTCTTCCTCCCTGCTGCCTACAGGAGTACCTACGTATGATGGGGACCCACAACACACAACAAACAGTATGCTGCCTTGTGGAGATGTTACGTGCTGGAAAAAGACTAGAAGCTCCACCCTACTGTCCTCCAAAGGTAAATGCACAAGAAAGGAAAGAAGGAATCCCTTGAAACAAAGGGGTCCTAAAGTGAAGCTCTGGTAGAACAGAGATAGATCCCTATCTAAATAAGATCTAGAAATAGGGGTATGACCAGTAACCAGGTACTAGAAATAGAGAAACAATGTAGGGATAGGATATATGTACAAGAAAGGAGTAGGAGGAGGTAATTATAGTGTAAACAACACATAAAAAGAGTGACTCCACGCCAAATCCCTAAAAAGGACACAAAAAAGTTACCCCAATCTAACAACAGGTTCCCCAGAGAGAAGGTAGGCAAAAATACCAGGGAGAGTGTGTACTAGACGCAGTCTAAAAGTTAAAAAAAAATAAAAAAATTGCCCTAATGATACCTCGGTATCGTGGATAAATCCACTAGTACCTACCTAAACCAAAACTTCCCCTGCCTGGCAAAAGAACTTATAAAGATAAATAGATTAAATTAATAAAGCACGGTGAAAAAAGGTACTACCAAGTGAAAAAATGAAAATATGCTCGATGAGCGTTTCAGCGTATCTACACGCCGTCATCAGGAGCGAGCAATTGCACAAGAAAGCATTGACCAAACATTTTATTCCTCATAAAGCATCTCCCATTAATCTGTTAAAACCAGTTTTTCATATTTCTTACAACTGTTCACAATATAACCTCTCTATGCAGCTTTGTAATAGCTAACTGTTGGGCAGTTGAAAGGTTTGTGGACTATTTTCTCATAACTGAGAATATAAGAAGTCACCTGTGTTATAAGTTTATCCAATTTGTCCTATATGTCTCTTTTTTTTTGTAGGTTTACAAGATGATGATTTCTTGCTGGTACTCTCTCTCCTCAGAACGTCCATCTTTCAGAGACCTTGAGATCCAAATTAATCAGTATCGAGAGACCTACATCAAAGATGACATGCAGTGAAATAAACTCAAGGCTTTCTTTAAAATGTTTAACAGTTTCTCTAAAGTATTCTAATAGCCAGTGTGCAGATATGACAGCTTTTTAATGCCACACATTGTACAGGAAGACATAAATAGCCACAATGATATACACACATACCAGTTTATACCATACCAGGTGTAACGGATCGCTTGGCACCCCGACTGGGTACCTCCATTGAAGGATGCTTCTAGCGCTTCCTGAGGACTCCAAGCACTGCAGCAGACACCACAACCACCAAACCGGGGAAGCATGTGAATGCTCTCAAGCATATAAATGCTGTAAGCAGCAGAACAGGAAAAGCATACAATCAGCATACAATCCAATTCCCCCAATAACGAGACGACACTTCGTTTTGAGGTCAAGCAGAACTGACTGTACTGGCACATACAGCCTCTTTTATTCCCAATCCACAACTTAGTACTGCCCACAGGGTTTTACAGAACAACCAATAACACACGTACATTACAGAAAACACTCCCAGCCATTATACACAAAATCCTCCCCTCTGCTTGTGATCTAATTATGGTACACAATGGGTTAACATAATTATCACAAGCAGGAAAAATACAGTATCATAAAACACATCACAGGGACCCCAAAACACACAATATCTGGGGACCCGGGGGATCTGGGTGAACCACACATCCAAAATTCACCCAGATCCGTTCAGTAGTTTGGAAGATACAGTTTAATGCAGATTCCACAGAACATTTGCAGGCTATAGGAAAAACAATTACTGTATAATGTGTCCCCTGTTGTATAGTCCAAAACCACTGCACAATGTCTCTGTGCACCAAATAACGGCGAGATGACACCGTGTTGAAAAGTCCAAACAGTGTCTGTGAGTTAAAATGGCCGCCATCCATTGTTCTCACCATGTGCTTCATCCATTGTTCTCACTATGTGCCTCTGATACATGAAATGGTGGCCACCCAGTAACTCCACAGTTTGTCCCCAGATGGCACAACACAGGGCCAGCAGCAGCACAACACAAATCCATTATGCCCAAATCATGTCTTTAAAGGGCAATACATCCCAGGGGCCATAGTCACATGGCAGGAGGCTGGCAATCAGTCTTCTCCAATGACCAGTGGCGAGGTCGGTTTCGCCACACCAGGTTATTTATGAAATGCCCAATTTACAGCAGTCATTTCAGAGTCTCAAATTTTAAACAAACCAAATTTAAACAAGCTTTGAATTCTGACTTTTTGAGGTTAATTGTAAACCTTAAGGGGTACATATGTCCATGATCAGTAATGCTCTTTTGAAAGAGCATAAAATTCTGTGTGTAATATATATATATATATATATTTATTTTTGAAGTGGAAATCAATCAATAAATTGATCCTTTGTGTATCTGCCCCTGGCCAAATTAAAGAAACCGTGCGTGCACGCTCCCTGAAGTAATTCACACCAGACACAAGTTTCAGGTTGATGAAAAACTTGAGGAATGTTTATTCAGAGGGGACGGCAGGTCCCTTTTAAAGCAAAATTACATCATATGCATTGTCAGAGATAACATGGAATAATACGGTATCAATTGGTTAGGTGTTAAGTAGTTATCTTAATGCTCTGCCTACTGGGGGTGATGTCACTGGTAACATGAGGGTCTCCCCCAGATTCCAGCGCCATCTTGTTACACGAGGCAGTTAGTCGATCTTAAGGGGAGGGAGGGGTTGGAGGCTCCTAGCGGCCATTTTGACTAATCATATATTAGTAGGCTAAGCGCTGATTACAGTTAGATGAGTAAATAGACATTTTACTTGCTACAAATTATGTTAATATCTAAATTTCCACAACATATATACATACATACATACATACATACATACATACATACATACATACACACACACACTTTCATGCAAATACATAGTTTGGAGTAACAACTATTTAAAATAGTTATTTTTAACCCCTGACAGTCAATTCTTCAGACTAGACACTATCCGGTAGAATTAACTGACAAGGGAGAGCAGAAATGAACTTCTGCAGGTGTCCATAGCAAACACTGTGGTTGCAATGGAAACTCCTTAGCCGAACCAAATCTCCATTCAGATGCTGGAGTGCTGGCAACAAAGCCATCTCATCAGTGTCAAAGAGGTTTGCTTTGCTTAGAGGAGCATCCTCAAGCAGGGTGAATGCAAGACAACAGCAGGAGAAGCAAGGGTCGGACTGAATGTGGTGTTACATAACACTAATATCATGAAGGCCAAGATATTGGGATGTTGGAGTGGAGGTATGATATATCACTAAAATCTAGAATGTATTCATCATGTATCTTTGGGATATATGATGTATTCAATGTATTTGGGGACAATTTCGGAAAACTTAAAACATAAGTGACAGGTTCACTTTAAGGACTAATCATGGCAGCCTCTACAAGAGGCCTTGAGCAGCAGTTTAAACAATGCTTTTTTCATATAAAGGCCATTTAGTTACATGGCTTAGGCTTAGGGACAGGGTATGTGCTCCAGAACCACTACATTAAGCTGTAGTGGTCCAGGTTCCCCTATTGACCCTTTAGAGTGACACTCAAAGCACTGAAATATGTATGTCTTATTGTAGAAGTTCTAGTGTAATCACACAGCCCCTGCAGTTTGAAAAATGTGAACACTGATGTGATGATACAGCCAGGGCCGCCATCAGGAGGTGACAACCATAACGGGGCACTTGCACCGGGGCCCGCACGCTGAAGGAGCCCATTGGGTGGCCCATGCACTTATGGCCACCCGATGGGCCCTGTATCTTCAGGGGCCCAGTCAGAGCTGTGGCCATGTAATAGCACGACTGGGCCCCTTAACCCCCCCCACACACACACACACAACCACAGCAAGTGCTGCTGGGAGGAAGTGGTCACTTCCTCCCAGCTCACTCCGCGCGGCAGTGTGGGAGAGCCAGCCGACTCCCAGTCCCATCAGCCCCAGCCACCCTCCTGACAAGGTAAGAGACAGGAGGGTGGCTGGAAAATGAGCTTTGTGTGGTTGTCTGTATTTATATGTATGTCTGTCTGTATGCATGCATGTCTCCATGTATGTCTATGTATGTGTGCACATCTATGTATGTCTGTCTATGTATGTATATGTCAGTAGGAATATATGTTTGCATATAATTATGAACGTATGTATGTATGTCTGTATATATGCATGTATGTATGTCTGTCTGTATGCCATTATGAATGTATGAGTGTATGGATGTCAGGGTCTGTAGGTCGGTCAGTATGTCTGTGTCTTTATGTCCTCATGCATGTGTGTCTGTGTTACGCTACTTGGGTGATTTGGCTTGGAACTCAACTGCAGCTTGTAAACCTCCCTAATTACATTAGTGAAGATACGGAGAAACTTTAAAGTATCAATACTGTAGCTTTAAGAAAAGAGGAATCGCTGGTAACTTGATTCAAACGAAGTTTTAATAATTGTTAAACTTGCATTTAGGCAATAATCCAATAAGAAGAAGTGCAAGTAATCAACAACACAAAGTTCATTATTAAGTATTTCCTCAGAGATGAATTAAGTAACATTCTTTGGTTAATGAGAATAATCTTCAATAGAAACATTAAGCAAGTAGCTGAGAATATTTGCAAAGCAAGAAACAGTTCATAGTGAATAAGCATGATGGGAGTTGTCCTCCATATAATTAGTAGTTTGAAGCAATGAAGATTTGAGTAAGCAAGCATTAGTTCATTATTAAATGATATTGTAGACAAATAGCTGAAAGATATACTTAAGGTTAATGTGAGTAGTCCTCCAATTGTTTAGGGATATGGTCCACTTGTAAAGTAAGTGCGTTTCCATTCTCCAGTAATCCTCTATGACATGAAGCATACTTGTCTTAGTCCAGAAGGCTAGGACAACTTCAGAGTTTGTAGAGCCGGCATGTCCCAGGAGCCGGCGTACATATTCAGAAGTAGGACCCGCATTGCCAGAGCCTGTGGAGAGGTAAGTCTGGTGGAAGTAGCTCCCAGTATCACCAAGCACCCTCTCTCTGGCACGGTCTCCCTAAATACCGTCAGAGCTGTGTCAGAGGGGGGCGGGGTCCGGCTCCGCCCAGCAGAGTGCCGAACCCAGAAGTGTTACCATATGACAGTCAGTATGTATGTTAGTATGTGTCTGTCTGTCACTATGTATGCCTGCGTGTCTGTATATGTGTGTATATGAAAAAAATAGTTGTGGCGCACTCAGACTACAAAAAAATACAACACAAAAAGGCTTCTAAATTGCCTATCTAAGAATAAATATGGGGATTTAGTACCACCACATGGCCATATGATGTTATGCCCACTACTGCTTTCAGAGTACCCCAATGTTGGTGGGTCCTACGCTAAAATGTGGGGGACAAATTAAATAGTACTAGTGTGAAAAATAAAGTGTATTAATAGATCCTTGTAAGAGCAAAGTGAGTATACAAAAATAAAGTGATGAAAGCAATTAAAAACAGTGTTAAAACTAAACAATGAAATTGTTAGTGCTAGAATGAATATACTCACTATTGCAGATGATATCTGTGTTGAACGGAGAAAATAATAAAAGTTCCCCCTCCCCCCCCCGTTTCCCTCCCTCCTCCCCCGCTGTACAAGTCCGCCCTGACAACAAATGGACAAATGAACATAGCCTTTTTCTGTAGTAGATAACGCACAATTACAAAGGTAGACTTGCTGACTTCTACATCAGATGGTCACTTGCAGTACAGGTTTTAGCTTAGTTAAAGTACAAAATACATTTCACACTAACAATGCAACAGAACACTCTCTCTTGACCCACAGCTGCATATACAGACAAACACACACACGCAGTGGCGTACACATGACCCATGGGGCCCCGGTGCGAAAATTGATCGGTGGGCCCCCCCCCCCCGTGCGCGGGCCGGGCCGCAACACTTGGCGGTGGGCACCTGGTCGCAGGGCTGCGACCCCTGTGACCGCAGTATGTACGCCAGTGCATGCAGATGCACACAGTATGTACGCCAGTATGTACGCCAGTACGCCAAAGGACCACTACAGACACCCAGATCACATCAGCTCAATGAAGTTGTCTGGGTGTCAGGTCCCTCTAGTTTTAACCCTGCAGCTGAAAACATACCAGTTTCAGAGAAACTGTTATGTTTCACTGAGGGTTAATCCAGCCTCTAGTGGCTGTCTCACTGACAGCCGCTAGAGGAGCACACTGAATGTCCATAGGAAAGCATTGAGTAATGGGCGGTTTGAATGCGTGCGCGGTCGCATTCGGAGCTGAGAGGCTGAGGGATCCCCAGCGCCAAGGGAGTCCGGCGCTGGAGAAAGGTAAGTGCTGAAGACACACACACTCTCACTTACAGACGCATACACACTAGCTAACAGACACACACATTTACTGACAGAGACACACTCAGCGACAGACATACATACACACTCACTTACAAACATACACTCTCATTGACAAACACAAACTCACTAACAGACATCAAACAGACTCACTAACACAAACACAGTAACACACTCACTGACACTCACTAGCAGACACACACACTAACACTCACACTAACACTCACTAGCAGACACACACTCTAACACTCTAACACTCACTCTGACACTCACTCTAACTCTCACTCTAACACTCACACTCACTCTGACACTCACACTCAAACACTCACTCTCACACTCACTCTCTCACTCTAACACTCACTCTAACACTCACTCTAACACTCACACTCACTCTAACACTCACTCTAGCTCTCACTCTAACACTCACTCTAACACTTACTCTCACTCTAACTCTAACACTCACACTCACTCTAAAACTCTAACACTAACACATGTTTGTTTTTTTAAAAATGTAATCCCCCCAGCCTCCTTACCTTTTGGAGTGCTGGGGGGATTCCCTGGGGTCCAGTGGTGGTGCTGGGCTCCTGGGCGGGTGGCCGCGCGAGGGAGCACTCAGTGCTCCCTCTTCAGCTCCCTTGCGCGCCGCGTAGGGATGCCGGCGCCGGAAGATGACATCTCCTGGGCCCCCCAGGGGAAGAGGCTGGCCCTGTGGGTACATACCGGGACGCAGGGGCGGCCGGGCCCCCTGGTGGGCCGGGCTCGGTCGCAGCCGCGACCCTGGTATGTACGCCACTGCACACACTGCTCTGTGTATAATACAGGTACACACATTACAGAGATGACTATGTACATTGCAAGCAGTCACAAAATGGTGCTGTGAGCACGCAGGGCCGGTGCAAGGATTTTTGCCGCCCTAGGCAAAAGTAAAGTTTGCCCCCCCCCATGTGACATCACAATGCCCCACCCATATGATCTGCCATGTTAACTAACGCCAGTGCTGCAGTGCCGCCGTGTTTACATTATAAGGCATACAGGGACAGGCTATAGACACCAAAACAACTACATTAAGCTACAGTGGTTCTGGGGACTATAGTGTTTCTTTAATGTGAGGTAAATTAGAGATTAGTGCCACGAATAATATACTAGATTGCCTACTTACAACCAGATGAGGATGATGATGGGCTCTAGCTGCAGTCTGGCTCCACTGGTCTGGTGTAGAACAGGCTCTCTGGAGGCTGTTTGTAACTGTGGTCACAAAAATCAATGTTCTGGGAGAACGGTAAGCAGCTCCATTTTTTGGGGGCCCTTTACACAGCTCAAGGTCTGGGTCCCAGGGTCCACCTTCATGTTCCACCAATGAGTTTGTTCACAGGGGTGGAGTGTGTATGGGATGTCCTGATATGTGTGTAAGGAATGCATTGTGTGAATCTGTGTTTGTATGTGTAAGGGCTGCAAGGTGTGTTTCTGTGTATGTACAGGATGCAGTGTGTGCGTGTGTAAGGGGTGCACTGAGTGTGTGTAAGGGGTGCATTGTGTGTTTGTGTGTGTGTAAGGGATGCATTGTGTGTAAGGGTTGCATTGTTTGTGTGTGTGTGTGTCTGTGTCTGTGTGTGTAATGCATTGTGTGTTTTTCAGTGTGCAAGGGGTGCATTGCATGTGTGTGTGATGGATGTCAATCTCTCCCCCCTCCCTTGACACTCTCTTCTCCCCCCACTCCCTCCCTTGTCACTCTCTTCTCCCCCCTCTCCCTTGTCACTCTCTTCTCCCCTCCCCCTTCCCACTCTCATTGCCCCTCCCTCCCCTGTCACTCTCACCCCTGTCAATTTCTTCTCCCCCCACCAATTTCTTCTTCTCCCCCCTGTCAATTTCTTCTTCTCCCCCCTCCCCTACCAATTTCTTCTTCTCCCACCCTCCCC
>OW240916.1:75022132-75033778 GCA_933207985.1 Pelobates cultripes | reverse complement strand
TGGAACGTTGGGGATGTGGAGCTTTTAACAAAGTGTGTGAAATTGAATAATAGTGCCAGGAATGCCAAGTTTCTGTTTTTTTGTCTTGTTTTGTTTACTTTTGGATGCCTTTTAAAAAGAAGGTAAAATCCTACCTGCTTTATAGAAATATTCCAAGCACCATAATTACTAAAGCACGGTTTCGATATTACAGTGCCAGAAATGCTTTGTTTCCTACCACTCCACAACCCCTTCAGTATTTACTCAAACTATTAGAATGGTTTGACTTCTTCCCAGTGGTCATTTGGGTACCTGCTTAGGAGTTTTTATTCTCCAGAGCTGATCCCATTGTGGCGGGACCGCTGCTGTTCATGCATTGCCCAGTTATAAGTTGTGTGTTTTCCTGCTAGTTCGTACAAAATGTGCCTGTTCCCTGTTTGGAAGGTTTTCCACAAAGAAAATTCATTCACCTCCCGAACAGAGACCACCTTGATAAGTAATTTAGAATGTTGGTTTAGAACATTTGTACCTTGTAACAAGGTGTCAAAACCACAAGCCGCAAGGGAAGCCGCGGCGCGTGCCTTCCCTGGGTGGCAGCCATTTCGTATAGGCGAAGTCCATCCATGGGGAGATTTCGCGGATTGCTTCCCACCTTGTTTGGTTCCCGAACGAGGACCTTCCCTGTGCCCATTGGAATGTTTGCACCAATCAATTAGAACGTTCAAAACTCGCAACATAAGTGTAAAACCGCAAGGGAAGTAATGAGTGCTTCCCTGGGTGGCCGCCATTCGTATAGACGAGCACCAACCAGGGGGAGCATTCACTTCTGTCATGCCAAAAGCATGAGCTAGTGTTTGATGTGTGTTGATATATGTTAAGAGTTGTTTTTTTTTGTAAACCTTGGGATGATATTTATTGTGGTCTTTGATCTTGCACCAGGCCTAGACCATAAAACCACCAGAGCTAGACACAAGGAATTGCATAGAGTGGGCAATAAACTGCCAGACCAAACCCTCTGACCCTATTCCTCCCCACCCCCCCCAAGGGGTCTGCCCACTGAGAAATGACTAGTTTAGATATATAATGAGGGTGCTGGACTAACCAGGGAGCTATTCATTTTTTTCTTTGGTCAGCAAATTTTAGGAGACCTATACCATCTAAGACTCCCACAAGAATCCTATATGGGGTAACTACATGTAAGGAAATTCTTGTGTTTTCTCCAATTTTATTTTATGCAATGTTTTGCAATTTGTTATCTGTATGTCATTTATTTCTGTATTTTGTACTCAGCACTGTGAATCTTTTTTTGTCAGATTAAATGTTTACTTAATCAGCTTGTGTCTCTGTTCTCTATGAGCTTCACTCAGCTCAGGTAAACACGTTACCAAAAAGGGTTAATTATATGTGTTTGATCAGTAAAAGTAGAACTGTGATTCTATAATTTTCCTGTGTGTGGGCTAACCTAAGACGCCCGGGTTTAAAAGTCTTGGTGGTGGCAGTTGTAGAAGGGATTGCAGGGGTTAACTGAGTGGTTGCTGGGACTAGCAACAGGTAACCAGGGGTCTGGTGTCATTAACCCTGTCACTTCCACACTATCCCCACGGTCTCGGCTGGGCCTATAGCCCACGCTCGTGACAGCTTCTCTTGTCTGGTTTCACACGGGGACCCCATGAAAGGAGGCTGTTTGAGGCAGGTACTGTTAAGGGGGTCCCTGGGGATTGGTGTGGACATTCTTTGGGGACAATGGCAGGTTTGGAAGGCTATCCGTACCTGGGGAACAAAGAGGCAGAGGGGGTTTCACGCGCGGTGCTTCCCAGGTACAGAGACTCATGGGAGGAAGACACTGAGTGGCAAGCTTTCCATGCCTGGGAGACAAAGGGACAATGACCCCCTCTTCTCCCTGCACTTTGGCTCCCAGGCATGGAAAGCTCGCCACTCAGTGTCTTCCTCCCATCAGTCTCTGTACCTGGGAAGCACCGCGCGTGAAACCCCCTGCCTCTTTGTTCCCCAGGTATAGATAGCCTTCTAAACCTGCCATTGTCCCCAAAGAATGTGGGAAGACTTCCTATAGGATTTCAAGCGCCAGTGCCTCCTGCAAGCAGTCGACCGTACCAACTGGAACACCATCTTGGCCAGTAAGTTAACGGGGAAAGTGGCAGAAGCCTACCGGGCTGTACCCGAGGACCAGCTATGGGAGTACCCCTTTGTCAAGAAGGTCCTACTAGCCAGAGGCATACCGCCGGAAGTTTAGGGGAACCAAGAAAGGAAAGAAGGACTCCCATGCAGAGTGGGCATGCCGCATCACCAGAGCCACCCAGAAATGGATGAACTCTCAACAGGCCAAGTCCCCTGAAGAGATCCTACAGCTCTTCATGTTCAAAAATTTCTATAATAGGCAGCGGGCTGATGAGTACACCGATACCTAGTGGCCCCAACCCCCAGCTGCCCCTGCCCCCTACAGACTTCCCCTGTGCCTTGCAGCCCAGACCTACCCACCACCCAGCCTTGGGGCCCCACCGAAGGAAACAGTGCAGCCAGGCTCCGCATGCCATCACTGCCGGCCACCTGACCACTACAAAATAGAATGCTGGAACTCAAACCTCAGTGGGTTCTCCCTGTAGTTGCCCCACCTCTGAGAGTGGCAGTCGTCCTCTCTGGGGTGTAGGTAGGCTACCTACACCCCAGAGAGGATGACTGCTCCATCCTGTATGAAGTCAACCTCCTCCAAGCTGCCACGGACAACTGAGCACACCACAGGCAACCGGTCCAACTGAATAGGCACACTCTCCAGGGGTTACAAGACACCAGGGCCACCCTGACCCTAGTACAAAGTAGGCTTGTCACTGATGTAGAGAAGAATGCATGAACAGTTGCGGTCCAAGTGTCCGGGGTGGCCACATCTACCACCTGCCCACAGAATACGTCCACCTCGATTGGAGTACCAGAGACCGAGAAGTGGAAGTAGGGCTCATGGACGCGCTACCTGCAGAAGTGCTGCTCGGCAACGATCTGGGCCATCTCATCTCTGACTATATGCCCCTACAGAACATCACAAAGAGATATACCCTGTGATGACCCACCCGCACCACCCAGGATGGCTTACTCTCTGAGGCTCAGGTAGGCACATGTGCTCAGCCCTGTCCCCCAGTCTCCCGTAGCAAGCACCCCGTGTTAGTCCCTCTAACCCTGGGCCCCGACACCCGTCCCATGGGATACCCCTGCTGAGTTTGGGTGGGACATGACCCTCCAGACCTATAGGGACGGGGTGGCCACTGGGAGAGCGGTTCATCTGGAAGTGGGGACTGTTATACCGCATAGTGGAGATAAAGAAGTCAGGTACAGCTCCCACTACCACCAAGCAGTTGGTGTCACCCAAGAAATTAGCATTAGCCTCTGAAGATAGCTCACGATATCCCTATGGCAGAGCATTTGGGAAGGAGTCATACTCAGCATCGGCTCACCCAAAGCTTTTTCTGGTCAGGCATCTCTAAGGATCTGATCCAGTACTGCCAGACCTGCGATGTCTACCAGAAAGTGGGGAAGCGGGGCAAACGGCAAAAGGTCTTGCTCCATTCCCTACCCGTTATTGCAGACCCCTTTGGCAGAGTAGCTGTCGACTTTATAGGTCCCCTAGCTAAGCCTAGTCCCTCTGGGACGAAATATATTCTGGCCATTGTGGACAGCGCGACCTGTACCAATATAAGGTAATGCCATTCGGGATGAAGAATGCCTTCCAAAGGATGGTGGATAGGCTGTTGGATGGTCTCCAGGACTATGCGCCTACCTGGACGACATCGCCATATACACGTGGGAAGAGCATCTGGCACATGTGGGGGCTGTACTGAATAGGATCAGGGAGGCAGGGTTGACCCTAATTCCCAGCAAGTGCCACCTAGGGATGGTGGAGGTACAATACCTAGGACACCGGGTGGGGTGTGGGTCACAGAAGCTCAAGTCATCCAAGGTGGAGGCATTACCTGGACGACATCGCCATATACACTTGGGAGGAGCATCAGGCACATGTGGGGGCTGTACTGGATAGAATCAGGGAGGCAGGGTTGACTCTAATAACCAGCAAGTGCCACCTAGGGATGGTGGAGGTACAATACCTATGACACCAGGTGGGGTGTGGGTCACAGAAGCTCAAGTCAGCCAAGGTGGAGGCATTAACTAGTTGGCCACATCCCCACACTAAGACTCAGGTGATAGCCTTCCTAGGGACTGCAGGGTATTACAGGAAATTTGTCCCCAATTATAGCATCCTAGCTAAGCCACTCACTGACCTGACCAAAAAGAACCTATCCCAATAGGTGACCTGGATCCCAGAGTGTGAGCATGCGTTCCAGGCTCTCAAGAATGCCCTGGTACATGCACAGGGCCAGATTAAGAGCCCAGTGGGCCTGGTGCTGACAATTATGATGGGCCTAATTACAGAATATTATCGACCAAAAACACTAAAACAACCATACCTTCCAAGCGTCATGTATCTGATGGAGATGGTGTTGGAGGCAAACTCAAAGGAGGCAGCAATACAAAAACACATACCCTATGCTAATCTCTCTCTAATTTATGCTTTCATCTTTCAAGTAAATCCATACCCCCTAACAGCAGTGTCCAGTGAAGCAGAAAGTCAATGGGCAGGGTAAAACGGTGTGCCACTGACGCGAATCACGTGACCAGAACTGCCAAAAGGGGGGAACATGCCCAAAAAGGGGACATGTTTGTTCAAAGAATGGGAAGGCCAGCCTGGCATGAATGCATGTCAAGCTGCCTGCCAATCATGCAGGCTGTCCAACTAAGGGCATAACATGCAGGCAGCACCCTGAGCTTGGCATAAATGTGTCTAATGATGCACTCTCTCTATGCTTTCTAAGGACTGTCCCCTAGCACTCACTGGTCCACTTGTCTCCTTATCATCTTACTAGCAGGCAGAAGTTCCTGGTATATAGTCTGGGACAGAGTAAAGGTGTATGTAGTGAGTGTAGAAGAAAGGGGACATGCCACAGTGTTAGAGAAACCAAAGTCTGCATTCCCTAAACTAATTTTATTGGCAGCCAGTCCACACAAGTTGTGTTGCCATAGATCCCTCTTAAGCTTCCAACCTTAAAGGGACACTATAGTCACCAGAACAACTACAGCTTATTGAATTTGTTCTGGTGAGTAATATTATTCTCTTCAGGCTTTTTGCAGTAAACACTGTCTTTTCAGTGAAAAAAACTCCACTGGTCACTCCTTAGATGGCTGCTAGAGGTGCTTCCTGTGACAGTACTGACCAGTGTGCAGCACTGCCATTCAGTGTCTCCACCCTTTGTCCTTTTGTAAGGATATTTTTATTTGGTTTTATTATTGTCTTTGTCAGACGAAACATGTTGGACCATATTTTTTTTTTTACTTTTAATACATACTAAATAAAGCAGGTTTCTTAACCATTTCCTGAGTCCGGACTTCCATATTGTGGCAATACCATCAACCAGCTGAGAGGGAGTTCTGGAAATGTTGGTTTAATATAAGAAAAGTGACTGAGTCACATTACACAAAAACAAAAGTTTTAGACTTTAGAAAAACAGACTTTTCTAAATTAGAATATGTGTAAAGGAGTCATTATCAGACTGGAGCAATTTAAATGGATTCCAAGAAAAATTGGATTATTTAAAAGTTACACTGCTGAAGGCAACATAAAATTGCATTAGGCTTGTCAGTAAAAGCAAAAAATTCAAGAAACCACTGTGGTACTCCGCAGATGTGGCAAAAATAGTAAAAAACAAAAAGTTAGCATTTAGTAATTATAAAAAAAACCAGAGTTAGGAAGACAGAATGATCTATAAGATCTACAGGCAGAAAGAGGCTAAGCAAGTTATAAGAGCTTCCAAATCACACACAGAACAGAAAATAGCACAATCAGTAAAAAAAGGGGACAAATATTTTTAGACACATAAATGAGAAAAGGAAAGTAAAATGAGGATTAGTTTGATTAAAAACAAAAGAAGGAAGGTATGTAGAAGAGGATAAAGGTCTAGCTGACTGCCTCAATGAATATTTTTGTTCAGTATTTACAGATGAAAATGAAGGACAGGGGTCTCAGGCCTCAGTTAGGAAAAAGGACAAATGAGTAATTTGTTACATGTGAGTTTACAGAGGAAGAGGTTGTATTTCAACTGGCTAAAGTAAAGACAAATAAGTCAATGGGACCTGATGGAATACAACCAAAGCTGTTAAAAGAGCTTAGTGGTGTACTAGCAAAACCATTAACAGATTTACTTAACCAATCATTGTTAACAGGAGTAGTCCCAGAAGATTGGAAGTAAGCGAATGTTGTGCACATTCACAAGAAAGGTAGTAGGGAGGAGTCGGGAAACTATAGGCCAGTAAACCTTACTTCAGTAGTGGGGAAGGTAATGGAAACCATGTTAAAGGATAGTATTGTTAAACATCTAAAATCACATGTATTTCAAGATCAGAGACAACATGTGTTTACTTCAGGGAGATCATGCCAAACTAATCTTATAGATTTTTTTGATTGGGTAACTAAAATAATAGATAAGGGTGGTGCAGTAGACATTGTTTACCTAGATTTCAGTAAGGCTTTTGACACTGTTGCACATAGAAGGCTTATCAATAAATTGCAATCTTTACTTTTGCATTCCAATATTGTTGAATGGGTAAGGCAGTGGCTGAGTGACAGGCAACAGAGGGTTGTAGTCAATCGAGTATGTTCGAAGGACTAGGCTTGTCGCCAGTGGGTTACCTCAGGGATCTGTACTTGGACCCATTCTCTTTAATATTTTTATTAGTGATATTGCAGAAGGTCTTTGTGGTAAGGTATGTATTTTTGCTGATTATACTAAGATATGTAGCAGGGTTGATGTTCCAGGAGGGATAAGCCAAATGGCAAATGATTTAGGTAAACTAGAAAAATGGTCAGAGTTGTGGCAACTGACATTTAATGTGGATAAGTGCAAGATAATGCATCTTGGATGTAAAAACCCAAGGGCAGAGTACAGAATATTTGATAGAGTCCTAACCTCAACATCTGAGGAAAGGGATTTAGGGGTCATTATTTCTGATGATTTAAAGGTAGTCAGACAATGTAATAGAGCAGCAGGGAATTCTAGCAGAATGCTTGGTTATATAGGGAGCGGTATTAACAGTAGAAAGAGAAGAGGGAAGTGCTCATGCCATTGTACAGAACACTGGTGAGACCTCACTTGGAGTATCGTATGCAGTACTGGAGACCCTATAGAGTTCAGAGAAAGGCTACTAAACTGGTTCATGGATTGCAGGGTAAAACTTACAAGGAAAGGTTAAAGGAACTTAACATGTATATCTTGGAGGAAAGACGAGACAGGGGGGATATGATAGAAACATTTAAATACATAAAGGAAATGAACACAGTAAAGGAGGAGACTATATTTAAAAGAAGAAAAACTACAACAACAAGAGGACATAGTTTTAAATTAGAGGGGCAAAGGTTTACAAATGATGTTACTGAGAGGGTAGTGGATGCATGGAATGCCTTCCAGCTGAAGTGGTAAAGGTTAACACAGTAAAGGAGTTTAAGCATGCGTGGTATAGGAATAAGGCTATCCTAACTATAAGATAAGGCCAAGGACTAATGAAAGTATTTAGAAAATTGGGCAGACTAGATTGCCGAATGGTTCTTATCTGCTGTCACATTCAATGTTTCTATGTTTCTAGCACCCCACAGTAAACAAACAAGCAACCATGCCTCCTGATTTCGAAGAACTAATCCTGGATTAGAGGCTTACTAGTGCACAGTAAAAGTTTGTCCCAAATGGGCTGGTCAGATAACACCTGGAAAACATACGACAAAGCTTTCGCGTTATTATCAAAATTGTGTCAGACTTTCAAATAATAAACTGGTTTTCTATTGAGTCATTGGTTGCATTCGCTACCTTTTGCTACATTTCTTTAAAACTAGCACACAACACCATCAAGTTATACTGTACAGGTATACGACACCAAATGCTAATCACATTCCCTAATAATTCACTTTTCCTGTCATCTTATTCCATAAAGCGTGTACTGAAAGGTATACAGAAGTTAAACTTCTTTCAAAACCCACAGCGATTGCCAAATGACAGCTCTAAATCTTGAGACATATCAATCCTACTTGACACTGCACCTTACGAACAACAAGCAAACCTCATCATTAAAGCAGCTACATACCTTGCATTCTACGGTTTGCTCAGGCCCTCAGGAGTGTTTACCGTCACAAAATTCTCTGACAACAATTACCTGAAAATACACAACCTTGTCAAAACAAATGACGACTACATCTTAACACTAAGACAATCCAAAACTAGTCAAAAGGCCCTAGGGAGATAGCGCAGCAAGGGCACATGTATGAGTGTGGACAAGGGCACAAGTATGAGTGTGGGGATAGATGTGTGTGAATGGTTGTGTATGAATGTGTGTGTGCGATTATGCGTTGTGTGAGTTAGTGGGGGTTGGTCTTACCTCAGTGCGACTTGGGATTCGGGCCAGCAAACAGCTTCCTGTCCTCCTGCTCCTGTTTGTCCTGGGCCTGTCCGTTTACCAGCTTGAGGGATGGATGTTGAGGCGATTTTGGTGTGCCTTGGAGCTGCTGCAGCGCTGGATGGTGGCCGGCAACTACATGAGCAATAAACTCACCTTAACCCAGGTATGGTTGCCGGTGTGGGTTCCCCCCCCCCGCGGCCTACCTCCTTCTGGTGCATCCCCTGCGGACCCTGCCTCCCCTGCAGCCTCCCGGACGGCATCCCCAGCAAAGCCTGCCTCCAGCGGTAGATTGCGGGGCGGTGGACGGCGGGCGGCACCATCACAGCGGCAGGCTACCGCCCCGCGGTCTTCCAGATCTCCACGTGACCGGCAGTAAGGCTGGGGTACAGGGCCCGTGTAGTAAGTAGGCCAATGAGGGCCACGAGGAGTACTCCCAGTGTGTCGGGAGCCTCCTCTGCCAGTGAGGAAGGCTCCCGTGGGTCTGTCTCCCGTGTTTCTTCCCCACTCTGGTATCTGGGCTCCCCTTTTTCTTCCTGGGGACCCAGCCTGACTCTGGATGGGCCCCTTGCTCTCCATTCTTCTCCCTCTGGCCCCTCCCCCTTTCCCTGTCTCTGCTGTTTTCCACCCCTCCTCCTATGTCCCCCTTCTGCCCTGCTCACTTCCTTTCCCGGGTCCCCTCTGTTCTCTCCCCATCTCTACTCTCCCTGGGCCCCCTCTGTCCTCTCCCCCCCATCTACTCTCCCCCCTGCTGGTCACTTACCTCGGCCCCCTCCTGTCCTCTCCACTGATGTTTACTCAGGACCCGGCTGCTGTTGCTGAAGCTGACCACCAGGTGTCCCCATCACCAATATGACCTCAATGGATGCTGAATTTCCTGTTTCTTTGCCTCAACCTTCTGTGAGTGCAGTGCCGAGGTTGGAACGCCAGGCTGCAACCAGTAAGTGCGTTGTTCCCTCCTTTTCCAGTCCTTCAGGTCCCACGCTGGGGGGGTTCCTCTCAGGTCTGTGTGGGTTTTAGATCAGTGGGAGCGGGGGTGGTGGTTAATGGGGACACCTCTATTGATGGTCAGCTGCAGTCGGTTTGGTTCCCAGCCCAGCCCAGCTCCCTCCCGCGGTTCAGTCCCCGCCCTCCCCTGGGTCCTTGTCCTTGGTGGGTAGTAGTGATGTCGCGAACCCAAAATTTTCGGTTCGCGAACGGCGAACGCGAACTTCCGCAAATGTTCGCGAACCGGCGAACCGCCCGAAACGCCATTGACTTCAATGGGGAGGCGAATTTTAAAACACACAGGGACTCTTCTGGCCACAATAGGGATGGAAAAGTTGTTTCAAGGGGACTAACACCTGGACTGTGGCATGCCGTAGGGGGATCCATGGCAAAACTCCCATGGAAAATTACACAGTTGATACAGAGTCTGGTTTTAATCCACAAAGGGCAGAAATCACCTAACATTCCTAAATCACAATGAATATGGATTGACACCTGACATATGACATATTGACACCTTGACATATGGATTGACACCTGTCCTCAGAGCCCCTGATGCACACAGACACAGAGCAGAATAGAGACTGGTCCTCTACATAGGGTCACTCTTGGCAGATATGGGATTGACACCCGTCCTAAGGATCCCCTGGATACACACTGACACAGAGCAGAATAGGACTGTTCCCCACATCGTCACTTGGCAGATATGGATTGACACCTGTCCTAAGGTTCCCTGATACACACTGACACAGAGCAGAATAGGGACTGGTCCACCTACATCGGGTCACTTGGCAGATATGGATTGACACCTTGTTACAAACTGCTATTTGTAACGGGCCCTTTAAATGGCAAATTGCCCCACTTCCCTGGGTTGTGGAGAAGCCTATTTGCCAGCCTCCTCCCGCATGACTATGGCCCCTGGGAGATTGTGAAAATGTATGCACTTTTATTTGGTGTGTATGGCCTTTAAGACTGTCAGTGGGCATATTGGGGCTTATGGATTCTTTATGTGACTGGTGCTGGCCCTTTAAACACCTTTTTTGGGACATCGGGAAGATTGGGACACTGCCCCTTTAAGGCCGTGTCCCCAGACTTGTTGGGGACACGGCCCCTTTAAGACGGTGTCCCCTGTGTCCCCAGACCTGGTGCAAACCCTTTGTGCCTGCCTTGCTATTTCCCACTTGGTTCAGTAAATGGGAAATTACTTCAGCTGCAGAGACTAAGTCCCATTCGGCGATGGGACTTAGTCTTTTTTTCAGCCGTTTTTTTCAGCCTTATTTCAGCTGCAGAGACTAAGTCCCATTCGCCATGGGACTTAGTCGTTTTTTCAGCCTTTACTTTGCGCTGCAGAGACTAAGTCCCATTCAGCGATGGGACTTAGTCGTTTTTTCAGCCTGAAATAGACCGACCTCACAGCCCAAATGTATGGAACTGTTTTGGGCAGGAAAATGTGCTTGCGGTCGGTCATAAAGGGATCTCCAGCTAACTTTTTAACCCCTGGATGGATTTGGCTGATTTTTGGTTATGTTTATGTTTTAAGTGTGCTGATTCCAAATATGTAATTATGAAGATGGGATGTGTAGTTTTAAAGTTGCAGTGTATGGCTAAAAACTGTATTTTTACTGCCTGTGTTTAATTATGTTAATCTCTTCCCAAACGTCATTTCGCTCAAAGTGGAGAGAATGTTAAAAAAATATATTTTTGTTCGGAGTGTGAGAAATGCTTTTCAGACGCTTCTAATTTTAAGCATCATTTGAGGAGCCATACAGGAGAGAAACCTTATTTGTGGTGTGTTTAGTATTGTTCTGATCAGTTTAATACCCTCCGCGTCTCCTATCAGTGGACGTGTATATGGCAGCCATTTTAGGAACCGTACACCTGGGACCCGAGCAAGGTCACCTCGTTCAACAGGCTTGCAGCGTATCCTCCAGGAAGAAGAGCCTGAACCCTTACCGGCTGCACGTGTCTTACCTGTACATGGAAAGCTGCCGTGGTTCCTTGATGAGCCAGCTGCCCGTGAGTTAACATGTCCCGTGGAGAAGCACTCTGTCCTGCAAAGCCTCACCAAAAAAAAGGAGTGGTGTGTTTAGTATTGTTCTGATCAGTTTAATACCTTCCGCGTCTCCTATCAGTGGACGTGTACACGGCATTGATTTTTATCTAAGCCGTAAACTTTTGCACAGC
>OW240916.1:74990953-75022032 GCA_933207985.1 Pelobates cultripes | reverse complement strand
AGAACAGGGTGTAAGGGTTCTTTACAATCTATCATTTGATATTCATCCACACATTAATGGCTGCTGTTGAGCTATTATTTTTGTCAAAATGATCACCATCCCATCATTCCTATAGTTCCAACAACACTTAAATGGCTTTATACTTCACATTAGACATCAATTTGATGGAGCTATTGGACAACTGGTAAATTCAACTTGAGAAAGGACTTGAAAAGTCACTGAAAATGTTTTTTCTAGCAATTACTCAATCCTCCGAATTTTGAGGTGTTTATACATGAGCAGAACAATATAAGACACTCTATTGTATGATCAGGCACCATTACCCTCTGGGTAGATTAATGTAGAATAATCAAACAATAAAGAGCAAACAAAGGATATTTACTCAATACTCATTGATTGGAAAATATATAAATTCAACATATCTTTAAAATCTTTGAAGGCCCTTTGATAAACACTGATGCTAAGATTCTAACCAGGTATATATGCAGCCAGGCTGAACCCACTTCATCTGAAGCTGCTACATCCAGATCAGGGGGGGTTCATTAATTAGAGCTAACTCTTCAAGAACACAAAGAGAGCAGCAGATCTAATCAAAGGTAGGCATCAAGAACCAGGGAGCCTTCTCTTGTCCTCTTATTGGATGCAGAAAATGCATTCAGTAATGTGTTATGGTTGTATCTGTTCAGCCTTCTGAGGCACTGGGGATTCCTGAAGGAATTTGGAGTGTTAGAAATCGAGATACCCTAACACGCAAACCTAAAGGAACATGTACTGGTCTTTAGAGTAATATACAAAGCTGGCTAAAGTGCAGCTGAAATGAACAAAGTCAAAAGTGTAAGTGGTGCCAAAACACGTCTCCACTTGATAAAGCCACTATAGATGAAACGCGTTGTGGGTATTTTATATATTTTACTCTGTATTCTAAATAAAGGTATTTTGGCTACTTTTAAATCACTCTGATTGTGCCATTTTACTCTTTTATTTATTAATTTAAAATTTTGCTTGGTATCCTGATTTTATCTCTCCTGCTGAGTATTACTCCAAAGATATCCGAGGTGGGGATTATACCACTCACGTCTGCTCAATTATATGTGAGTACAAATTTTATTATTTATACTCCCTATATGAGTTTTTATACAGCGAGCACTATTAGTTTTCTCTCTTCTCCCTTATGATCTACATATCAGCAAAAGACTTAACCCTCTACACGCATTCTACAAGCGTGGATTATACCGCTGTGCTCTATTCATACTAGAGCTGGCTTAAGCTCTACTAAACGTGAGTAGGACTGTATTAGACTCTGTTGTTATATACACCATCTTTACCAGACGTACTGCCCTATCATCTGTCTTTCTCTTCCACATACAGAGTAAAAGACCAATACTTCTCTACGTATCCTATAAGCGGGGATTGTACCGCTGTATGCCATCCACACTAGAGCTAGTTCAGCTCTACTACACGTGAGTAGGATTACTATAGATCTCTTCTTCTTGCATATCAACCCTCGTATCAGACATATTTGCACTATTGTTTGTTTCTTTCTTTACATACGGATCCTGTAAAACCATCTTCAAGCGACCCTTAGAGAGAATACTCCTCCACATAGGCCGTCGTTGCCTCATCAGGCCAAACCAAAGACTTTGTTTTGGCACCACTTACACTTTGGACTTTATTCATTTCAGCTGCACTTAAGCCAGCTTTGGCGCAACCTTCTTCTGTTTTGTCTTGTATATTACCTTTGTTCATAGGGTTTAGAACCCTATTTTTAGGTTGCTATTTATAGGATCGGTCTATTTTAGCGCTGTTTCCTTCTTGTCTACATTTCTTAGAGTGTCTGGGCTAGTGCCTAAGACAGATATATGAAATATCTGCACGTAGACAGCAAAACAAGAAATTCTCCAGGCACTCAAGGTGTTCAAGCCGCAGGCAGGTTTAATAGAACAGAAAAGAGTAGAAATGTTTCCACCTGCTAAGAGGTCTTTGTCAAGCACCTTGAGTGCCTGGAGAATTTCTTGTTTGCCTTATTGTTGTGGGATTGCTCCAGAGCACCGGGTGGCTGCTGGGATTGAGTGCGGCTCCTATCTTCATTATTGCAAGTAGACAGCAAGCAAATGAGAGACCGGCCCGAGGTCTAGGATAACAGAGATGCACAGAATCAATAGTCGAGCCAAGGTCTGGATGACAGAAAACAAGCATGGTTAAACAAGATTAGGTCCTAAAACAGTTGTAACGGCACCCTCAGGCATAAAAGGGGTTAACAGCCGTTTAGGATATCTTCCCCTTCCAGAGACACAGGCAGCTACTGTAGACACCAATCCACCGAACCGGAGAAGCATATGAATGCTCTCAAGCATTGAATGCTGTAAACAGCTGAATAGGAAAAACCATACGAATAGGTTTACACTCCTAGCAGTCAAACTGGAACAGCATACAATAAATCCCCCCAAGAACGAGACAAGGCTCCGTGTTGAGGGTCAAGCAGGAACAGACAGAGCTGTGGGTTTATTGTTCTTATATACACATTAGTACCACCCACAAGGTTTTGGAAACCAACCAATAAACACATACAATACACTCAGACACTCCGACACAAAATCCTCCCCTCTGCCTGTGATACAATTACCTTACACAATGGGTAATGTAATTATCACCGGCAGAGAAATACAGTTTTTCCACATTATTCATAACTTGAAAAGTATACATCACATTCACATTTTCAGAATCAGCATACTCCAAATACAAACATATATCAAAATCATCCAAATTGGTCCAGTGGTTCAAAAGATAGATCGTAGTCCTTTGTGACCAAATGAAGCATGACTTTTCTTCCCAAAACCAGTTCCACAGAGTCTTCTATCCTGGAGATAATTGGGAAGTAATCCAATTATCTCCAAGGACAGAGGCAAAACTCCATTAAGCACATGGAAGTAAAAAGGCTGTAAAATACAATAAAATACACACGGTTACATTTATGACATAAAATACAGACATGCAACATATGCCCAGATAGCTTAGGTCTGAGCGCACATTAATACTGAATGGCGCTCAGACCACACACACATACAGTTCAATTGCCATGGAGCCAAAGTCTTTTATTACACGAATAGGCTCCATGGCATAGCTATCTGGGTTAAATGAGTTCATTCAGTAAATCCGAGAATCTACCGGGCAGGGCAGAAAACATGAATAGCCCTTTCTGCATAGGAAAATAAAGTATTTAAATGCCGGTCTATAGTCAAAAGGCAGCAGGCAGGCAACCAGGCTCCTCCAATGCACAGTGGCGAGATTGGTCTCGTCACAACAGTAATTCCAATACAGTGTATAAGAACCATGACAGGACAAGGAAATAAGAACAACCAGGAAGTATCTATACCGTATACTGGGTTGTGATTGCTTACAGAGGGCTATGATGCAAAAAGTGTGTTTACATCATCAAAAGCTCAATACAGACTGATATTATATAAAGAGAGCAATGAAAGGATTACATAATATACATAATGTCATAATCATGCACCAGAAAGCTAGGGATAAGTGGGTGTACATCAGAACACCGAAGAGACATAATTTCTGTGGTTTCACAGCATTGCAAGAGACAGATATTGTGACAGTGAGACTGATAATAGCATTATACACCTTCCCAAGAGCCCAAATTACTTTGGCCAGAGCAACACCAATCCCTTTTCAGTTGTACAATGGGACTAGGCAAGGATGTCCTCTGTCCCTGCTCCTTTTCACTGTTTCCCTCAAACCCTTACTACATCTGATAAGGAACCAGACATTAAGAGCATCAATATGCGAACAACATCCTTCCAACTCTTACCAAACCAAATCTGGCACTCCCATCCTTGCTAGACTTACTGACATGGTGTGGATCACTATCTGGCTATGAAGTAAACTTTGAGAAATCCTGTGCAATGCCCTATTGTGTGGGGGCTCAGTACCTGGTTCAGCTGTGAACTCATTTTGATTTTAAAATACAATCTTGGGCCTTCAGCAATTTAGGAATTCAACTTATAGTGAACCATGCAGTTTGGGCCCTACCAAATATAACTTACTGTTCTGCACTCTTAAAGGAGAAGTGGGACTACAGGCCGAGTTCATAGATAGCGATAGCCATCAAAATGAATATTATGCCAATACTATTATTCTTTTTTCAGGCCTTGCCTGTGAGAAAGAGGAAGAATGAATTAGATTGGATGAAGATAGCAATAGATGGGCTTGTCTGGTGGGGCAAGTGTCACATGAAAGTGTTGTAGCACCCTTGCTTGCGTGCAGGCCTAGGTCTAGCAAATTTATATATATATATTTATATATATATAAATATATATATATATACTGCTACGGTACACCCAGGTATAAGAGGGGAAAATACAGCTGAAGATGTTCCCTTTCCGAATAGAGAAGCAGCTAACGAAAGCTCCAATTAGCCGAACAAGAACCATACAAAATCCTTCACGAACCAAATAGCCGAACGAGTAAACCATATGAATCCAATACCCCCAAGTACGAGACTAAGCTCCGTATTGAGAGTTAAGCAGAGATCTGTTTAATCTGGGCTACATGCCCAGTATTTTTGTGGTATTTCACTAGGTGGACACTACCCTAGGGGACCTGATGGAAAACTGGGACAAATATAATACAGTAGCCAATAGAAACACTTTTGCTGTACAGAACCCTCCTCTCTATCCTGGGGAGTAACTCAATTATCGCCCAGGATAGAGGCAGACCCCATTTTACATGTGGTGGAGAAAATACATAAAAATATATAACATTACAATAACTGAAGGAAATATGTGGGTTCAACATCAACAGCTTGGATCTGAGCGCACATTATTACCAAATGGTGCTCAGGTCCCATACACATAGTCCAATCGCCATGGAGCCAAAGTTGTGCACATAGTCTTTCGGTATACGAGTAGGCTCCATGGGATAGCTATCTGAGGTGAGTCCATTCGTGAATTAAAACTACCGAACAGGATGGCGTTTGTATACAGGATCCACCGTAGGGGAGAGGTCGGCGGCTTACACGGTGTTCGTGTAATTCAGTGTCTGTTTTTAGTTCCATAAGATTCTTGACGAACACCGCTGGGCATTCGTACGTTCAAGATGGCCGCCGCCTTGTGTACGGCATACTAACAACGGCCACCCAGTCTTCCCTTATCAATTAGAACGTATCTGCAGTTAACCACAATGTTCTATTGAGGCCAAGAGGCTAACCAGCAGCACACTTCATTGCTGGGTGGCCGGCCGTTCGGCAGTTCATTCGGTAGTTGAAAAATAAACGAACAGAGTGTACGGACAGGCAATTAACTGAACAAGAAGACAAACCAAGGGGGAATAAAAGTATTTTAAAGACAGGTGGGTCTGTCACACACATATATATAAAAACAAATAAAATCTTTCAACATTGAAGTTGCTGTTTAGTGGATAGGTGAGTGCGGTGGATCTTGTGTATTGTGTATTATATAAATATATATATATATTATGCAGCTGCACCGATGGCATAGGTGGGTCTGTGGCATGCTTCCGGGGGAAATACGATGGGCAGATCTTGAGTCAGGCTTGATGGGAGTAGATCTCCCTAGTTTTATATCTGGCCAGAAAAGCAACACAGAGCAATGTTAATAACAGCCTGCCAAGCAATCCTTACATGCATAGGTCTGTGGGACTAGGTAAAAACAAAGTAAGATCTGGTTTCTACCCATTCTCCTATGACCCCTACATTAAGAATCAGGGGGTTTCCACTCAGAATGATAGCCAGGAATTTTAGGGAGCTGGAATAGGCTGGGCTACACAATCTATTTAGAAACTCGGTCTTGGTGACATTGATGAGTTGTCCAGGAACAGGGGAGCTTACGCCCAGGTTTTTTTTCCATTTTATGCAAATCAAAGATGGAAGGCCAGTGTACAGTGTACTTTCTTTGAGTTGTTTGTGCGATGAAGGTAGGGGTTGGAATGGACTAATTTAATTGAGATATAATACCAGTTGCTGAGGGTCCAAGCTCACATACATCCAACAGTGGGAAAGGGATCTGAGAGGGAAGCAGGATGGAGAGATGTTGCAGAATATTTTGGAAGCAACACAAAAAGTGTCCATTAATATAGAATTACAAGAACAGATAACAAAAGATATTGAGGAGATGGTGCACCACACCAGTCAAACCCTACAAGATGGAAAGATCACCTCAGATCTCTGCTAGAGGCTTTGTGGGAGTAAGTGAATCTATAAACATATGTTGTGGGACTATCCTAAGGTTGGTCCTTTTTGGGAAAACATAGGAAGGCTCCTGTTACAAATATTGCAAAGACAATTTGAGATTGATCCTTGGGTGTTTTTATTGTCCAAATCCATTAAATTGTTCCCAGTGTGATCTCAGAAATTACTAAACAAAATCACACTGGCTGAATGAAGGGTTCAAGTGCCTACTATGGAGTAGGTAAAGGGTAAAATTTATAATAACTACCTAATGGATAAATTGACAGCCATGGTACATAACAGCACACAGTCCTTCATGAAAGTCTGGGCACCTTCACATTGGTAAATTAAATTACATAATGCAAGCATTAAGATTTGAGTTTGCAAGAAGTTTTGGGTACTACTTGCTTGATATGTGAAACATGTTATACCAATGTTATACCAATTAAGAAAAGGCTGTTAAAAAGAAAACGTGGAAAACCAAATAGCTGCTCATGCCATGTTGTCAGGGCTGGACTGGGGATTCCAAAGCAGCCCTGGAAAAAAAAATCTATGCCAGCCCCATAAGTCATTGCGCCATATATTGTCGCATGTAATATGTAAGGCTATGTCTTGCCACCCTAGATGATTGATATATATATATATATATATATATCTTTTTCCAATATAAAATATTGGTTCTTTCAGAGTAAAATCTTTAATTATACAGTAAGCATACTCACATGCAGACACAGACAATCTCACTGACACAAGCTGATTGATACACAGCCTCATAGACAAACAATCTCACTGATATACATAAGGTCATTAAAATAAAAACACAAGCAAGCCCACTCACTAGCAGGCGCGAACACACACACACAGCTTAATGTAGTGGCTCTGTTGTCTACAGCCTGCCCCTGCAGGCTTTTAAATGTAAACACTGACTTTTTAGAGAAAAGGCAGTGTTTACATTGCTTCCTAGTGACAGACACTCAGACGGTCACTAGAGGTGCTTCCTGTGTCAGTGCGGATTGGCTGAGATCATCAAGCTTGATGATCTCAGCCGTAGAGGCAGGCCCAGTTGAGGGGAGACCAGCACGATGTGGGAAAAAAAAAAAAGGTGAGTAAAAACACACATACACACACACATACCATGACAGACACACACCGTGACACAGACAGAAACACAGACACACCATGACAGACAGACACACCATGACACAGACAGACACACACACACACCATGACAGAAACACACACATACCATGACAGACACACCTTAAAAAAGACACACACAACTTGACACACACACCATAACACAGACCGTGACACAGACACACACGACACAGACAGACACACCATGACACACAGACACACACCACGACACAGAGAGATCGTGACACAGACACACACACACCGTGACACAGACACACATTACATGACAGAGACAGACACACACCATGACAAACACACACACCATGACACAGACAGACCGTGACACAGACAGACGCACACACCATGACAGTCAGAGGCACACACACCATGACACAGACACACATTGCATGACACAGACAGACACACAGACACCATGACACAGATGCACACACCATAGCAGACAGAGACACACAGACACACACCATGACACAGACGCACACACCATGACAGAGACACACAGACACACACCATGACACAGACGCACACACCATGACAGACAGAGACACACAGACACATACCATGACACAGAAGCACACACCATGACAGACAGAGACACACAGACGCACACACCATGACAGACAGAGACACACAGACACACACAATGACACAGACAGACACACACACACCATGACACACACACACCATGATACAGACACACACACATACACTCACACTGACACACACAATGTCTACCTGGGGCTGTGGGGAGCTCCCTTGGCGGCCGCAGGGGGAGCTGGCTGTTCTGCCTCTGCTCCCCCTCCCCATGACGTCATATTCTGGCCCCGGTCTCTTTCTAGCGCGCTGGGGAGGGGGAGCAGAGGCAGAACAGCCAGCTCCCCCTGGGGCCGCCAAGGGAGCTCCCTCTGTGGCGGCAGGTGAGCCGGCTGTCTGCCCGGCCCCAGGTGCCGACGGCCCACCGGGAAATTTCCCGGTATCCCGGTGGGCCAGTCCGGCCCTGCATGTTGTCCATGCTGGGATTGTCTCTGTGACGAAGTGCCCTTCGCCACTTGTGCCTGGAGAGGACTGCTTGCCCGCCTCTTGCCTTGTGACTATGGCCCCTGGTTTGTATTGCCCTTTAAAGACATGATTTGGGCATAATGGATTTGTGTTGTGCTGCTGCTGGCCCTTTAAGAACCATCTGGGGACATACTGTGGAGTTACTGGGTGGCCACCATTTCCTGTATCAGAAGCACATGGTGAGAACAATGGATGGCGGCCATTTTAACTCACAGACACTGTTTGGACTTTTCAACACGGTGCCATCTCGCCAGTATTTGGTGCACAGAGACATCGTGCAGTGGTTTTGGACTATACAGCAGGGGACACATTATACAGTGATTGTTTTTATTTAGCCTGTATATGTTCTGCAGAATCTGCATTAAACTGTATTTTCCAAAGTACTGAACGGATCTGGGTGAATTTTGGATATGTGGTTCACCCAGATCCCCCAGTTCCAAGATATACTTTTTATGGGGTTATTGCATGTTTTGGGGTCCCTGTGTGTTTTATGAAACTGTATTATTTCTGGCCAGCAGATAATTGAGCTTTGTGTATTGTAGAAACTCAATTATCTAGCCTGGCCCAGAGGAGGAGTTTTGTGTTGCATAAATTGTGAGTTCTGTGTGCCAGTAAATCAGTCTTGTTCCAGCATTAAGCCTTGGCTCATGTTTGGGGGATTGGAGAAATACACTCTGGGGATTGCTATAATCACTATACTCCCCAGGGTATGATCACTAAGTTCTGCTAAGAGCTTGTTCCCTGTTCCTGCTCTCTGGGGAAAGAGAGGTTCACCCACTGGAAGCTGGATCCTGGCCTTGGGTCCAGGGTGGGTGGAGACAGCAGAGACCCCGGCGCAGTTGCATCGCTGGAAGTGGGGTCTGCAGTGCTGATGGTGTCGGTTGGAGTGCTTGGAGTCCTCAGCGAGCACTAGGAGCATCGATTGGCGGAGGTACTCAGTCGGAGTGCCAGCGTTCCGTCACATTTGGTGGCAGCGGTGGGATGGCGTCCTAGTGCGAGGAGCAGCAGCTCAGAGACACCGGTAACGTGTGGAGTTACGGATTTATAATTGAGGGCAACGCTAGCCTCTGCGCAGCGTCCCTACCTACAGCAACATGGAGCTAGCAAGACCCTGGACAGCAGCCAGTGAATTGCAAATCCGCCTGTCACAGTGCTATGAGGGTGCTGATTTCATGAAGGAAGTAAAGGCGCGGCTGGTCTGGTTTGGCCCAAACCCTTCAGATGAGGTGGTCCATCAAGTGATGCGCCTGTTGAGTGCTGAGAACCAAGACGCACGGAACTACGAGTACCAACTGTGGAGTTTGGGGTATTGACACCCCGTCTCCAGCGACAGAGTGAGTTACAGGGAGAGGAGAGCAGCGACCTCCCTTCCCAGCGGCAGTGCACCGTACAGAGGGAAGAGACAACCGGTCTCTCTCCCCAGCGGCGGCCTGAGTTCCAGGAGGAGGTGATGGTAGATCCCTCCCCCGTACAGCAACCAGCGTCCTGGGGAGGGGAGGCAACCGGCCTCCCTCTCCAACAGCAGCCGGAGGTGGGCGACCTCATAGACTTGTCCTGGGGACACAGAGAGATGGCAAGCGGAGATGGGACCGAAGTCTCTCTGCCAGCCCTACAGGGATGCTGGGCAGTCAGCCCAGGTCCCCAGCGGCAGTATAATATACAGGGAGAGGAGACAACTGGTCTCTCTCCCCAGCGGCGGCCTGAGTTCCAGGAGGAGGTGATGGTCAATCCCTCCACCTTACAGCAACCAGCGTCCTGGGGTGTGGGGGCAACCAGCCTCCCCCTCCAACAGCAGCCAGAGATACCGGGAGAGGGGGAAGACAAACCTAACCACACTGGCGCAGATGGGACCGCGGTCTCTGTGCCAGTCCTACAGGGAGGCTGGACGGGCGGTCCAGATCCCCAACCAACCCCGCAGGGATGCCAGGAGGAGGAGGTAAGCGAAACTTCCCCTCCCCAGCTACATCCCAACTGGGTCATGGGGGAAGTGAATGAGCCTGCGATACCCACTGACCCCCTCCCAGCAGAAGAGCTGGCATCTGGGCAGAGCTCTGTTAGCCTCTGCCCCCCCTTTTCCCCTGTATCAGAGCCTGACTTACCACGGGTTACCCCAGTGGAAGAGCTGGCAGCAGGGCAGAGCACCGCTGGCCTCTGCCCCCCAAGCAACACCAGCAGTTTGCCTAGCTGCACCAGGGAGACCGAGAGTGCTGCGCTGTCCCACTACAAACTTGAACCTACAGGCCAGTACCATTTATTGTGGGGGGGGTTATTGCATGTTTTGGGGTCCCTGTGTGTTTTATGAAAACTGTATTATTTCTGGCCAGCAGATAATTGAGCTTTGTGTATTGCAGAAACTCAATTATCTAGCCTGGCCCAGAGGAGGAGTTTTGTGTTGCATAAATTGTGAGTTCTGTATGCCAGTAAATCAGTCTTGTCCCAGCATTAAGCCTTGGCTCATGTTTGGGGGTTTGGAGAAATACACTCTGGGGATTGCTATAATCACTATACTCCCCAGGGTATGATCACTAAGTTCTGCTAAGAGCTTGTTCCTGTTCCTGCTCTCTGGGGAAAGAGAGGTTCACCCACTGGAAGCTGGATCCTGGCCTTGGGTCCAGGGTGGGTGGAGACAGCAGAGACCCCGGCGCAGTTGCATCGCTGGAAGTGGGGTCTGCAGTGTTGATGGTGTCGGTTGGAGTGCTTGGAGTCCTCAGCGAGCACTAGGAGCATCGATTGGCGGAGGTACTCAGTCGGAGTGCCAGCGTTCCGTCACAGTCTCTAAAAGAAGTAATTGAGGAGCCAACTTGTAAGGAGGCCATACTAGATTTAGTGTTAACAAATTGAGATTTGGCATCAGATATTACTGTAGGTGAAAGTTTAAGATCTAGTGATCATCAGTCAGTGTGGTTTAATATAGTCACACCACACACAAAAAAAAAACGTTTTAGAATTTAGAAAACAGACTTTTCTAAAATTGTAATATGTGTAAAGGAGTCATTGTCAGACTGGAGCAGTTTAAATAGAGTCAAAGAGAAATGGGATTATTTAAAAGTTACACTACTGAAGGCAACAGAAAATTGCATTAGGCGGAGAGACCAATGTGGTAGTCTGCAGAAGTGACCAAAATAGTAAAACCAAAAAGTTAGCATTTAGTAATTATAAAAAACCTAGAGTGAGGAAGATAGACAGATCTATAAGATTGGGCAGAAAGAGGCTAAGCAAGTTATAAGAGCCTCCAAAGCACACACAGAAGAAAAAATAGCACAGTCAGTAAAAAAAGGGGATAAAATATTTTTTAGATACATAAATGATAAAAGGAAAGTAAAACAAGAATTAGTTAGATTAAAAACAAAAGAAGAAAGGTATGAAGAATAGGATAAAGGTCTTTCTGACTGCCTCAATTAATATTTTTGTTCAGTATATACAGATGACAATTAAGGAAAGGGACCTCCGTTAGGAAAAAGGACAAATAAGTAACTTGTTACATGTGAATTTACAGAGGAAGAGGTTCTTTTTCAACTGTCAAAAGTAAAGACACATAATTTAATGGGGCCTGATGGAATACGCCCAAAGCTATTAAAAGAGCTTAGTGGTGTACTAGCAAAACCTTTAACGGATTTATTTAACAATCATTGTTAACAGAAGTAGTCCCAGAAGATTGGAAGTTAGCGAATGTTGTGCACATTCACAAGAAAGGTAGTAGGGAGGAGTCAGGCAACTATAGGCCAGTAAGCCTTACTTCAGTAGTGGAGAAAGTAATGGACACCATGTCAAAGGATAGGATTGTTGAACATCTAAAATCACATGGATTTCAAGATCAGAGACAACATGGGTTTAATTCAGGGAGATCAAAATAATAGATCAGGGTGGTGCAGTAGACATTGCTTACCTAAATTTCATTAAGGCTTTTGACACTGTTGCACATAGAAGACTTATCAGTAAACTGCAATCTTTAAGTTTGGATTTCAATATTGTTAAATGAGTCACGCAGTGGCTAAGTGACAGGCAACAGAGGGTTGTAGTCAATGGAGTATATTCGAAGCATGGTCTAGTTACCAGTGGTGTATCTCAGGGATCTATACTTGGACCCTTCTCTTTAATATTTTTATTAATGGTATTGTCTTAATGGTCAGGTATGTCTTGTTGCTGATGATACTAAGATATGTAACAGGGTTGATGTTCTAGTAGGGATAAGCCAAATGGCAAATGATTTAGGTAAACTATAAAAATGGTCAGAGCTGTGGCAGCTGACATTCAATGTGGATAAGCGCAAGATAATGCATCTTGGACGGAAAAACCCAAGGGCAGAGTATAGAATATTTGATAGCTCAACATCTGAGGAAAGGGATTTAGGGGTGATTATTTCAGATGCCTTAAAAGTAGGCAGACAATGTAATAGAGCAACAGGAAATTCTAGCAAAATGCCTGGTATTGAAATATGATGCTGTAGGTATGCATCCAGAACCTTGACGGGGCACCACTTGTTGTGCGTGGGGTAGTATGGAATGTTTACTGGTATGTGCTGGCTGGTTTTGGAGTGAGGTAGCATTAGGATGTAATGGTCCATGTGTTTTGTTAAGTGGGAATAGAGGAGAATAGGAGCAGATTGTGTTATGTTGGTTGTAGTAAACTCTCTAGGTCTTAGGAATCCATAGAAAGCTATGTATATTGCTGTTTTGATGACAGAATTTGTATTGGTGTCAAAAGATTTTAAATCAAGCAGGTTAGATAATGCCTTGAAGATATGGTTATCCATGGGTAGCCTCTGTGATGTATGTGTGGGTTCAGATTTCTGAATGCCTCTGAGTATGGTCTTGATCTGGTGAGAGGCCATGAAACTAGTGTTGTTAGGTTGTAAGATTAGCATATGGTGTTGAATGCCTATGAGATAAAGTTTGATGGTGTTATATGACATTTTAAGGTGGCAAAAAGAAGCAAAACCCCAAAAAGATGTCATAACAAATGGTTGCATGATGTTATGTTCCAAAAGGAATCTTTTGAATAGTGTAAAAGCCCTGTCGTATGTTTTGTGTGTATTCTTTGACAGTGCCAATTGGGACAGTGTCCTTCTATGATGCATGATGATATCTAGTCCCGTATTAGTTGTTGAAATGTTGGAGTGGTAGTGGCTGTGAGCGCAGCTGACGGGAGTGCTTGATGAAATGCCTGAAATTTAAAACGAGACAAATTGTCAGCTGCTGTGTTACATATTCCTGGAACATGGAAACAATATATAAAGAAATTATGACAAGCTGCCAACCACGTGAGTTTCCTCAGAAATCTCATGATCGTAAGGGATTTGGAGCGACCTTTGTTGATGATGTGACAGGTTGCCTGGTTGTCTGAGTAACGAACTGGCATGTTTGCCCATAAATGACCCCATGCTACGGCAGCCCCCACGATGGGATAGATCTCAAAGAGAGCTGAGGTAGTGGAAAAGCCTTCCAAATCCTGAACCGCTGTAGTCCAGCTGCCCCAAAGCCATTTGTTCCCAAAAATAGCTGCAAAACCTGTGGTAGATGCTGCATCTGACCAAATAGTAGGTGATGAGTCAGTCAATTGAGGGAGGAACATACTTTTACCATTCCAAGTGGTTAAAAATTCCTTCCACATGCGTAGGTCTGCCGTAGCTTGGTTATCTAAGGACAACCTGTGTGTGTCGTGTAGAAAGTGTGGAAAAAGATACAAGAGTCGTGATATGAAGGAGCGCCCTTGAGGTATGTTACGCATGGAAAAATTTACTGACCCCAGCAGGGAGTGTAGCTCTTTGCGGTTGCAAGTACCGAGCTGAAGGTAGCGGTTGATGTAAGTAAGAATATTCTCTATCTTGTCATGTGGTAGGCTTGCTTGCATTGTGGTTGAGTCTAATTGAATACCCAGGAAAGTGATAATCGTGTCTGGCCCCTCTGTTTTCTTAGGGGAGATTGGTACACATAGTCTCTCGAATAGCTTGGTGGTAGCCAAGAAGGGTAAATACCTATTGGGAAACCTATGACCCTATTTCCAGTACTCTAACCTAGGGGGGAAGAAATGAAATGTGTGGCCGAATACCATATAAGCAGGTGTACGTACCTGGTAGTATGAATATCTCACAGGAAACCGTGTGGTGAAATATCTATTTAAACCTGGACAGCCTAAAAATGGGTAAAAGAGAGTAGTATAGTGAGTGTGGACTGTGTGGGAATGAAGTAGACTGTGTAGCCTGTACCAGTGATGTTTTTAAGGCTTGATTGGCGTGTTACTTGGTAAAAGTGTAGTGATATACCATGAGAGTATAAATGTGTTACTAAGGCAAAGTGATGCCGTGTCTTAATGCACATTTCTGTATAAAACAGTTGGGAATATATATGGTGTAAAATAGAAAAGAACATGGATGAGGGAGGCCGTGGCCTATATTTAACCAGCGTTATATGATATGTAATGGAATAACAAAAGGCCAGTGATACACAAAATGCCTTAAAGTGATGTAAAGTTATATATATATATATATATATATATATATATATATATATATATGATATATCTGTATTGAAAAAGACGTATGATTGGCTGGATCAATATACGTGATTCAACCCGAGAATTTATTGCTTGTAAAAGGAAACCTTATGTATGCGTTGTAGTTTATAACACCGAAATGAGGCCTGTAATGTAAGCTGAGTCCATTTGAATGAATGGATAAGTATGGCAGACCCCTGAAAGCGTGGGAGTCAAAATGATCCATACAGATAAATGAGCTTGGTTTTGTATGGACATAATACAATACTGATACCTTTAAACAGTGATAGAAATAATCTGTCTATTTAAACCAGCAATGTGTTAACCGAATGTTATATACATGAAATGGTGAATGTAATCCACGAAATGATTATGCGTAATACATAGAAATAAACCGAAACCCAATGTGAGGGAAAACAGAAGTTGGAACGAATAGTTTAAATGTATGAATTTTATGCGAACCGCAAGCGTGTTTGAGCGTATCATGAAAAAAGTGCCGAACAGCAAAACAACCGAATGATAATCTGTTTCAACGTGACATAGAATAGTTATATGCGAAATGACTACTTATACGAATATACCGATTAACCGAATGACCGTACAAATGAAAACCGCGAACAGCTTTTACAATTTGTGACATATCAGGGAAAAACCGTAAAGCGAGGACCCGTGCTGTACCGTACGCCGTGGGAACTGATCCTGGCGTGACAGGTAGGTCTGACTTACGGTTTAGGGGTTCCTGGGACGTGATCTACGAAGAAGACCGGGGTCAGAAGAAGCTGGACGGACGGAAAAGGCCAGGATTCCTGGACACAGCTTGCCGCGGTAGAAACCTCGTGGATACTGAAACCAAGATGGCGCCTGAGAGAACCCGGAAGGGAATCATCATTTAATGCTGACCTCGAACGGTAAGGAGCAAGGTAAGGGGTTTGCCTTAAGTAGGCTAGGAGTGCATACCAAGCACCTCCCACAAATCCAGGCAAATTGCCTTAATACATATCTTATATATAATGTTATGATAAGTGTATTTTCTTACTAATATATACTTATATTAATATAAAAATACACTTAGAGTAAAATTGCACACATATATATATATATATATATATATATATATACATATATATATATTGTATATATATTATTATAAAAAATAATGATTCATTAAAAAGAACAAATTTTAAAATAATGACAAATATATATATATATATGTAATTTTATTCTAACTGTATTTTGATATTAATATATATATATATATATATATATATATTTATTTATATCAAAATACACTTAGAATGAAATTATATATATATATATATATATTTATATGTAAAAAAATAAAATTAATACAAAATATACAAATGTCCATATAAATAATTACATAAATAATTTCATAAATATACATGTAAACTTCATATATATAAATATGTATATATATATAAATTCTACGTGTATATTTATGTAATGTTTTTACATAACTAAGTAATTTTATTGATTGCAATTTGAGGGACCTGGCTGACAGGCCAAAAAAGTCATGAAAATTTAGTTTGCTAGCACTGTATTTACCCTGTAACTTTCCATGACACCCTAAAGCCTGTACTCGGGACACTTCAATGAATACAAATATTAGTGTTTCAAAACAGTAAAACATATCACAGAGATGATATTGTCTGTGAAAGTGAAGTTTTATGCATTTTTCACACACAAACTGCACTTTTTCACTGAGGATATTATTGTTAGGATATGTTTTACTGTTTTGAAACACTAATATTTGTGTTCAGCAAAGTCTCCTGAGTATAACAGTCCCCCCCGTGTACATGTTTTATAGTGCTTTTGAAAGTTACAGTGCCAAATATAAGACCTTTTTTTTCACATTGAAATTTGCCAGATTGGTCATGTTGCCTTTGAGCTGTTATGGTAACCCAGGAATAAGAATTACCTCCATGATGTCATACCATTTGCAAAAGAAGACAACCCAAGGTATTGCAAATGGGGTATGTTCAGTCTGTTTTAGTAGCCACCTAGTCACAAACACTGGCCAAAGTTAACGTTCATAATTGTTTTTTGCATTTTTCACACAAACAAATATAAATGCTAACTTTGGCCAGTGTTTGTGACTAAGTGGCTACTAACAAAGTCTGGATATACCCCATATTGAATACCCTGGGTTGTCTACTTTTAAAAAATATATGGTTTCATGGGGGTAAATTACATTGGCCGGCTTCAAAAATGTCCCAAATAGGACATGGGTGCATGATGACCAACTTTGAAAATTCCTCCAAATAAGGTATTTTAGCCCCCAGAGAACCTGACACACCTATACATGGGTGGTATCACTGTTCTTTGGTAGTGACCCCTAAAGTTCTCATTATATGTATTCTTAAATTGCTTCGTGTTTTTAAAATATCACCAATTATTTTTATTTATTTTTTTAAATTTGGCATAGATTGGTGGTAAAATGGTTGCATAAAAAGAGTCAAAATACCCCAAGTTTAATACCTTACATTGTCTTCTTTTAAAAAATATATACATTTGAAGGATTATTCAGGGATTCCTGACAGATATCAGTGTTACAATGTAACGTTCCTTAATTTTGAAAAAAAAAATAGTTTGAAAATAGCAAAGTGCTTCTTGTACTTACTGCTTTCCAAAAAGAGCTAAGAACATGTTAACATTGGGTGTTTCTAAACTCAGGACACAATTTTAAACTATTTAGCACGGGTGTTTTTTGGCGGTAGCAAATGCATAACAGATTTTTGGGGTCAAAGTTAGAAAAAGTGTGTGTCTTTTTACATTTTTTTCAGCATATTTTATAAATGTTTTAATAGTAAATTATATAATATGATACCATAAAATACTGGTATCTTTAGAAAGACCATTTAATGGCAAGAAAAATGGTATATAACATGTGTGGGTACAAGAAATGAGTAAGAGGAAAATTACAGCTAAACACAAACACCGCAGAAATGTAAAAAATAGCCCTGGTCCCAAATGGTAAGAAAATTGAAAAGCAGTCTGGTCACTAAGGCATTCAAAGAAGAGAAACTACCACAGCAAGAGGGCATAGTCTTAAATTAAAGGGGTAAAATGTTTAAAAATAATATCAGGAAGTAATACTTTACTGAGAGGGTAGTGGATGCATGGAATAACCTTCCAGCTGAAGTGGTAGAGGTTAACACACTTTAAGGAGTTAGTTCCTAACTATAAGATAAGGCCAGGGACTAATGAAAGTATTTTGAAAATTGGGCAGACGAGATGGACCGAATGGTTTTTATCTGCCGTCACATTCTATGGTACACCGAGTCCCTCTATGGTAACTAATGATTGTATTTTGATATGTGCCTATCTATAAATAAAGAATTTAAAAAAGATAAAATGTTAAAAAAGTTTCTTTGTAAACAAAACATTTTGCATATTATGAGAAAACCACACAAACATATCACGCAACAGGTGTTATAAGCTTAAAACAAAAACATGTCCTGTGCAATACCAAAAAATGCCACAAGAGTGCACAATCTGCACAGTAATTTATTGTTCACAGTTCAAACTACAGGTACAACATTCAAGCTAGAATGGCCTCAAGAAAAGGCATAATAACGCTCCTTTACGTGTCACAGACAGGGTCACCATCAAAGTGTGATATCCGTGATGGTTATCATAGGCCCCATGATCATGGGGGGGCCTATACTGCTCGGGGAAACTCAGGTCCAGAGAAATATTATTAACTGTTACAAGTGAGCACCAAAAAGTGCAAAAGAGTTATTTACCACAACCCAAGCACTTGCTCTGAGTTTAAGGATTGTGCAAGCAACATTGACCAAATATTCCTCTTTAATCATTATTTACAATTAAGAGGTAATTAAGCACTGTAATTACAAATGTCAAATCAAAATTGATTACATAAAAAAATACACATGTACACCTGACTACTATGAAAACTCCAAACTACATTAAGCCACCCGCACACTATAACGTATGTATCGAATGTAACAGATTAAATACACATCCGTAACCTACTAGCAATAGCAATGCATTGTCTATATCTAACAACCTGTGTTGTAATCGAGAACCCTTTGAAAGAGCTATTTTATTTTGTTTCATTTTTGTCCCTTTTAATCTAAATAATTCTCATTGTGCTTGATATTGCCAGATTGTCGGTGGTAGATGAAGGTATTTTGGATTGTGACTACTTTGATAACTTTGAAAAGAATACTGTGATTCTCGCCAAAAGTCATTAAATAATAATGCTCTTTTACTAACACTGGATTGCAATGCACCTCTATGTTTGAAACAACGGTCAATTTATGATTTATATATTTATATATTTTCAGTTATTTAAAAAGAAGCTTTTATTCTCTATCCACATCTGATTTATTTAATGTTGATTTTCCTTCCTCTCTTTCTCAGCAATGTTTGTTCAATAGTTTGCTTCTTTCCTCGCCATGCTCCTCTTTAAGTTGATTCACTAAAGGTTATCATCTTGCTACTCTAAAAATTGTATTGTTTATAAAGATGCTTCAAACCATGGTAAAGTACAGCTTTGCTTTACTTTGCTTTATAACATGATATGTTTTATTTAAACTTGTCTCTGCACATTTCCATATATTATAACCAGACTGTGAGAAATATGGTTAAACATAGAGGAAGCAAAACAATCTGTCCCTTTCCCATTTCTCTCCAGAGTTCCTTGGGTAAAGATTACAAGGGCTGCCTTATTTTGTGCGTGAATGATACATTTTCCCTGTCTGCTGTCCCACGTTACTTCTCTAGCCTGAGGTGTCTCCTGGAACATTATAAACAGCATAGCTTGCGTTTAGGTGGGATCTGCACTCGGCTTTCCTCCTGCATCCCTCCAAGACCCAAAGGTACCAAATGCAATACATCCACAAAATGTTTTTAAATTTATATATTAACCTGTTCATAGGCTAGTAATTTCTTGTGTTTTAGTGACAACTTGTCCTGAAAGTCTGCTCATCCATTAAGATATTAAATCTTTAGATGATTTGTGGTGCACTGACTTACAGGTGACACAGAGAACTTCAGAGACCTTAAAATAATTTTTTTGTCTTTTGTTGGTAACGAAAGAGCCACTAAGTAAAAGTCCTTGAAAATGAGTTATAATGCTTTATAAAAATGATAAAGTACTCAGGCATGGGATGCTGTTAGACAATCTGTTCTATTAATCACAACTACATTTATCTTTATGTATGACTGCTTTGTGACCATATTGGTTGTATAGTCCTCAAAAGTGAGTTTGACATTATTTTTCATGATTAGTCTTCTTTGTAATGTTTGTGTATTTTAACTCATAATATCTGTAAGGATTAAGGGGTCTTATATGGTTTGAAAGAGTAAGAAGTAATTGTAAAAGTAAAAGGAGTCCTCGTTGTATTTGGTTTGTACATGTAAAGCATTTGTTTTAAAATAAAAAATTTTGTACTCCCAAAAATAATGACACTTTTCGAAATTGTATGTAGTTTACCAGTTTTACTTTCAGGGATGCATATGAATTTCTTCAACTGCCTTATAAATAATTGGTAAAGTGCTAACTATTGTCCTTAAATCTCTGCATGGCTCAGGATGTTCAGATACAGTAAACATATGGTTTAGATTTGATGAGGACAATGCCATATTTATTTTCTTAATGGTATCCTTATCTGCACCAACAGAAAAATCAAACCTCTTAATAGTACGAGACAGTTGTCCTCAAATGGTCTTGTCACCAAGCAGACAAAGAAGGAACATCGCCCCGCTAACATTTCCTAAGATTCATATTAATGACATTACCTTTGTAAGTATTCACTAGTGGTTGATTTGGATTAATGAAATGATGGGACTGTTATAGCAAAATGATTATAATTTTATTGTGTGTGATACCATTCAAAATGTCCCCACCATAACTGTCTTCCATAGGGGGTGGCACAAGCAAAAGGTTCTTTCACGAAAATTATCCACGGTGTCCTTAGAGATTCTGATGGTGAGGAGGAACGTGAGGTAAAGGTTATGTTGAAGATTCTGGATCCTTGCCATCAGCATTACCAAGAGGTAAAACAGCTTTTTACATTTGCCGTCTGACATAAAACACTCAACTGGTCAATCATTACACCTACGGGCTGCATAAAAATATTATACTCTCAAATACCTGGGGGTGGCCTACTATATGTCTCATTTACCACCAACCATGTGTACATATTCCACCTGTGCAACATGGCATTGCTGTGTAGATGTCATGCTGGATAGAAGCAATCTCTGCAAATCCCTGCTCTTTTTTAAATAAAGTGCTGGCTTGTGAAGTTTAAAGATTGGAAAGGGGGCAACCCCAGTTCTCAGCAAATCAGAGAATGGAAACTGTAGATATAATTGTTTGTTTGTTTTTTCTAACACTTATCAGTAGTATTTACAATGGCAACATTCTTTTTGCAACAAAAACTGTTGGAATGGTGGGGGGTTAGGGAAGGGGTGATTCCTAACTTACACTTCTTTACAAGCCTCCACTGTTTGAATATTGATGTCCGCCCTTCTCTCAACCTCTATTATTCTGTTTTGCTCCTATGTCCACACTTTTCAAAATTTTCACCCTCTCAGTTTTTAACCTTCTAACCTTTACTTTTCTCAGCCACACTTGTTATTTCTTATTATCTATTAACCGTGCTAGCATTTCTACCATCACCCTGCTGGATCACAGCTCAGTGAAACTTGACAACTACCTCAACATTCTCCTCACTCACTAACTCACTTTCTTTGTCGTCACTTAGTCTTTCCTAGAGGCCGCCAGTGTCATGAACCAGCTCTCCCACAAACACCAGGTTCTACTGCATGGAGTCTGTGTCTGGGAACAGAGTGAGTGTGCAGAGAAATACATCACACTGTGTTATGTTGGCTTGAGTCGTACTGTGCTGTGCTGCCACACATGCATGTTATTTTGCATTATCTGATGGGTTTCATGTGCCCCATGTTGTTGCTTTGTGTTATAGTTTGTTTTTTTGTATCAGATGATAAAAAATATTTCTTCTCACATCTTACTTCAGTTATCATGGTGCAAGAGTTTGTACGTTTTGGTGCCCTGGACCTTTATCTCAAGAGACAGCATCAGAAGGGTCCTATTCCTATCAGCTGGAAGCTTGAGGTGGTCAAGCAGCTGGCCTATGCTCTCTGTTACATGGTAATAGTTGTTTCACATAAGGGACCTTACCTTTCCCAGATCCAGTTATTAGAAATGCACTGCATTGATATCGGTAATGTACTCTCGCCACAACTATGATTAATGTACTATACTGTAAATAATACTGTACCCTTTTAGTGCATCATTCACCCTTCAGCTGTCCCCAAAATTATTTGCAAAAGCTGTAGGAAGGTAGTTGGGCAGCCATGGGCCATATAATTATATTTATTGTATTATATATTTTTCTACATAACATTTAGAAATTCCACTAATGATTTGTTTGACCATTGTAAACAATACATCACATGTTACTATAACTCATTCAGTTTCTTCATATTTTTTTGCTTTGTTTCACTTGTATTTTTCTGACTTTCTATTCTGCTCTGTTTTCTATCTCACAGGAGGGCAAACAGCTGATTCATGGAAACATTTCAGCAAAGAAAATTCTTCTGAGTCGTGAAGGAGATAAGGATACTCCACCCTTCATCAAACTCAGTGACCGGGGCGTGAGCATTAAGGTCCTAGTAAAAGAAAGTGAGTGCTGGAAAAATATGTGAATAGAAATTTTAGAACCTCGATATACAGCGAGGGAAAAAGTATTTGATCCCCTGCTGATTTTGAGGGTTTGCCCACTGACAAAGAAATGATCAGTCTATAATTTTAATGGTAGGTGTATTTTAACAGTGAGAGACAGAATAACAAAAAAGAAAATCCAGAAAAACACATGTCAAAAAAGTTATAAATTGATTTGCATGTCAATGAGTGAAATAAGTATTTGACCACTTCGACTTAGTACTTGGTAGCAAAACCCTTGTTGGCAATGACAACGGTCAGACGTTTTTTGTAATTGGCCACCAGGTTTGCACACATCTCAGGAGGGATTTTGTCACACTCCTCTTTGCAGATCCTCTCCAAGTCATTAAGATTTTGAGGCTGTCATATTGGCAACTGGAACCTTCCGTTCCCTCCACAGATTTTCAATGGGATTAAGGTCTGGAGACTGGCTAGGCCACACCAGGACCTTAGTGTGCTCCTTCTTGAGCCACTCCTTTGTTGCCTTGGCTGTGTGTTTTAGGTCATTGTCATGCTGGAATACCCATCCGCGACCCATTTTTTTTTATTTTTTTTTTATCAGATATATATTCTGTTATTATTATCAACTGGTGATATGTTTTTCATCAATCGGCAGAAACTAATATCATTTGTTTATGGAGTTTCTTTCTATTATTTAGAACTTTAATACTGTCTATTAATTATAATATGTAATATAATCAGTTTCCGCAACATTCATCCTAATCATTCGAATCAGACAAACGTGAAACTTGTAGACATAACATAACTTCGGATATGAGCATATTTTGGATTTTATTAAGAAACATATTTAAATATGACGCACGGAGAGTATTTATGAAGCTAAGAATATGATAGAATAATTTAATGCTCAGAAGCACGGTCTATATTTGCTTTAGATTCTACTTCCGTTTTGCCAAAGTTCAAATATTAAATTATTTTATGTAAGGGTGTATACCCTATTAATTTATTCATGAAACATCAACAATATTTGAAGGGTAAATTTTATTCCAGTACCTCCAAATTGCTCTGTAAGTGGGAATCTTATCTGCCATTCTATAGAATACTTTCTCCATTGTGCCCTGGTATGCTATCTGACCGATTATATCTGACCATTTAGTCGAAGAGGACAGTTTCCAATTTCTGGCCATTGTGAGTTTAGTTGCCATAAATATTTGCGTTAATAATGCTTTGTGTTCAAAACTACACTTTTTAATATTTTAAGGGCTTTGAAAATGTTGTCAATATTTTTCTTAATCCCATCCTTGCCTTGTTCCATTCTTAATAAAAAAAACAGTCAGATATCATACCAGGGCCTAGAACTCTAGCTTGAGGAGTGGTGTATATAGCAATATATACATGCTATCCTTAAAGAACCCGGTTAGGCCAACGTTCTCCATCATCAGGAAGTTCCAGTTCACCTTGTCAAATGATTTCTCTGCATCCAAAGTTATAAAGGCTGTTGGTACTTTATGTACATTTGAATGATTTATCATATTTAAGATTTTCCAAGTATTATTTATCATATCTCTTCTTGGTACAAAACCCGTTTAGTCTCTATGTATAAGATCTGGTATTACTATTTTTAATCTTTCAGACAGTATCTTAGAGAATATCTTAATGTCCAAGTTAATCAGAGAAATAGGACGGCAATTCGACAGGGTGTCCAGATCCATTCAGGGCTTAGGAATTGGTAGACCGTTGGCCTGCAATAATTCCTATGGAATACTCTTACGAATGGTAAATTTATTACAAGTTTGCTGTAATATAGGAGAAATAACCTTTTGCAAATGTTTTATAAAAGATTGCGCTAAATCCATCTGGGCCTGGGGCCTCTACTCTTTTAACCCATTAAGGACAGAGCTTCAAAAGCTTGTCTTTCACTTAATGACAACAGCATTTTTTTCATTTTTTGCTGTTTGCGTTCAACTGCAATTTGCATTTTACTAATTTCTTGCACCAACACATATTATACATCATTTTTTAAAGGACAGAAAGGGCTTTAATTTGATGTAACACACATATATATAAATGCTTATTTATTATAAAAAAAAAATACAGAAAAATGTAAAAAAAATGAAAATGTGTTTTTTTACAGTTTTTGCAATAATAATGTGTGCATAATTAGTGCAGGTTAAGAAAAGTAATTAAAAATAAATTAATTTAGTTGTTCTGATTTACAGAATATATAATGTGTCTGGGATTTTAAGTTTTTTTTGGTAGTTACAGGTCACAAAGCACAAGGAGTAAAATAGACTTTTAATGTGGAGCGATCTTAGAACTTGGTATGTTTGTCTTGTAAGCTTAATAGCCATAAAAGAAAACAAAATTGCCACACAAAGGTATATATTTATATAAAGTAGACATCACGGGCTATTTACCTAAGGTTGTTTTGACACTTTCTATGTAGCCATTTCACCGCCAACCTCTGCTAAATATTGGAGTAAAATTGTGTGTTTTTTGGTTTTGGCACACAAACTTATAACAAAGAAATTCTCATGTATATTTTGTAAAGTTGGTGTGTGCTATTCCTGTACAAAGTTTTATTTTGTGTTCAGTTACATCTGCTGAGTAAAATGACACCCCCATTGTATGTCTTTGCCACTATTTCGTGAAGTTACAGTGCCATACAGGATACCTGTCCTTTTCAGTATTCACAGCAGAATTTTGAGATATGGATTTAATGAGCCTTAGCTTCCATTTGGGGTATTAGAACAGTTTGACTGTTCAAAAAACCCCACAAAGGCCTACCATTTGTAAAAGTAGACACTCCAGGGTATCTCATAAGGTGCATATTGTGCCTTAACATACCCCCATTTTTTCACTAATATATGCCAAAGTATGTGGTAAAAAATAATTTTGTGCATTTGTTACATATGGATTGCATTTTTGCTGGGCGTTTTGTATAGTTCATATGTGCCACTAAGTTCAAACCCCCCAAATTATGCTCAGCTAAGTCTTCTGAGTAAAAAGACACCCCCATTGTATGTCTTTGCCACTATTTCGTGAAGTTACAGTGCCATACAGGATACCTGTACTTTTCAGTATTCACAGCAGAATTTTGAGATATGGATTTAATGAGCCTTAGCTTCCATTTGGGGTATTAGAACAGTTTGACTGTTCAAAAAACCCCACAAAGGCCTACCATTTGTAAAAGTAGACACTCCAGGGTATCTCATAAGGTGCATATTGTGCCTTAACATACCCCCATTTTTTCACCAATATATGCCAAAGTAAGTGGTAAAAAAAAAATTTGTGCATTTTTTACATACGGATTGCATTTTTGCTGGGCGTTTTGCATATTTCAAACCTCCCAAATTATGCTCAGCTAAGTCTTCTGAGTAAAAAGACACCCCAAATGAATGTCTTTGGCACTATTTCGTAAAGCTACAGAGCCATATAGGCGACCAAGCCATTTCCGTTTTTACCGAACTTTGAATTTTGACTCTGGGCCTATGTGCAATTTCCAAACATCTTCGCAGGTTTTAAATTCAAACTACCCCACAAAGGCCTACCATTTCTTAAAGTAGACACGCCAGGGTATTTCAAAAGGTATATCTTGAACCTTAGCGTGGGATCATTTTTCCGCTAGCTTGTACCAGATGTAGTGGTAATAAGCGTTTTTTCTGCCTTTTTGACATACAAAGTGAGTTTGCACAGTATATTTTGCAAACCTTATGTGTGCTACCACTGTATAATACTTCATATGTTGCTCAGCTATGTCGGCACAGCCGAACCGGCACCGGGGTAAAGTTTTGACCGACCGCACACAAGGCGCCTGCCTAAAATAGTTCCAGTAGAAAGGTGGTGGCGGTCGGTCTTTTTCGGGAGAACAAAAATGAATAAAGCACCAAATGTATGCTTTAACTGTTCTGTAGAGAATGTTCACTTAATCCATGCAAACTGTTCCAGCGAACAGTGCTCTTCCAAGATGTAAGGAATCAAGCGCAGGCGAGGATGGAAGGTCAGCGGTGTTCGTGAGGCCGAGTGTCCGATTAGAATAGCCTAAACAGAATAGCCTCCCAGAGCTGCTGTTTGGATGTAAACTGCCTCCCACCCTCATAGATCTTTTGCTTGAGGAAGCTCCAAAGATTCTCAATAGGATTGAGGTCAGGAGAGGATGAATGCCACACCATGACTTTCTCTCCTTTTATCCCCATAGCAGCCATTGATGCGGAGGTATTCTTTGCGGCATGAGATGGTGCATTGTCATGCATGAAGATGATTTTATTACGGAAAGCATAGTTCTTCCTTCTGTACCAGGGATGAAAGTGGTCAGTCACATGGGCGTCCGCAGGAGTGGTAAGGGGGCACTTGCCCCCCATGGATTTTTCAGCTTCTGCTGCTATTTTTAGTTTGTGTGATAAACTGCAATACCAGTGAATGGAGGAAGCTACAGCTTATCTCTGCTTCTTTCTCCTGACTGCATCTGCAGGGGAGCAGCACAGAGTGAAGCCTACAGGTCAGGTAAGTGAGGGATGGGGGGAGACAGCCTACAGGAAGGTAAAGTAGAAGGAGCAGAAATGAGCAGAAAGGTTCTGTAAGTGGCAGGAGGGATTAGCAAGGAATAGGAAGAGTGGATGGGGCAGCAAGAAGCAGGAAGGGGTAGGAAAGGTCAGCAAGGAGCAGGAGGGGTCAGCAAGGAGCAGGAAGCGTCATCAAGAAGCAGGTGTAGCGGTTACCCTGTGTAGCAGAGGGGTTTCAACCGCTGGAGGGTGTCCTTTTCCAGATCAGTAAAGAGGATTCGCAGCATCCAGTCGTGTTCCAAGTGAAGAAGCTCTTACAAGAGCTAGTGTGAATAGCTGTATAGCGGTTACCCCCAATAAGAGACCGGGCTCTAGATTGAGGGTGAAGTAGAACTGACTGTACTGGCACATACAGCCTCTTTTATTCACATTCTACTAACATAGTACTGCCCACAGGGTTTTGAAATACAACCAATCAATCCGTACAATACACACAGACACTCCCACACAAAATCCTCCCCTCTGCCTGTGATATGATTACTGAACACAATGGTTAATATAACAATCACAGGCAGAGAAATACAGTATTATAAAACATATCACAGGGATCCCAAAACATGCAATAACCCCATAAAAAGTAGACTGTGTCCCCTCGGAACCGGGGGATCTGGGTGAATCACATGTATGTACGTAGTGGGGAATCGCGATGCAGCCTAGAACAAAATCTAAACCCATTCACCCCCCCAATAATGACAGACCACTTAGTATGGATGAACAGGCCACAGCATTTATTATCACAAACTAAATTACTGCATAACACATCCATAACTTTATTTATTAAATCTCTTTTCTGTAACCAAAATGGTAGACATAAATAAGCATAATTAACATATATACATATATAACTCCACACATAGTGTTATACAGTGACCCAACCGTCCTTGCCAATAAACATACAGTGGTTCCTAATGACCACTTCGTCTTACCTCTCCCCTCGTCATAAAAATCATATATTTCCAATGCCCGCCATCAGCCGACCTTATCCACGCTCAATTGGCACGACACCTCAGGCAACCTAATGTTAACCGTTTGAAGCAGGGGAGGTTGAGACCTTAAAAACTTGTTCATCTCATTCCATATACTTAAACGTAACCACTCAAACTCAATTGGCAAGGACATACCCCCGGCTAGCTGTGACGAAATATCCCAATAGGGTGGGCGGGAGGAAAGCTGTTTGCTGGCCCGAATCCCAAGTGGCACTGAGGTAAGACCTCCTCCACACTAACTTACACAAAACATAATCCCACCCACACACTCTTTCCCAACCAATCCCATGCATCTATCCCCACACACCTACATGCGCCCTTGTCCGCTTAGCTGCGCTATCTCCCCAGGGCCTTATCCAAAATTCACCCAGATCCGTTCAGTAGTTTAGAAGATACAGTTTAATGCAGATTCCGCAGAACATATACAGGCTATATGAAAAATAATTACTGTTAAATGTTTCCCCTGTTGTATAGTTTAAAACTACTGCACGATGTCTTTGTGCACCAAATACCGGCGAGATGGCACTGTGTAGAAAAGTCCAAACAGTGTCTGTGAGTTAAAATGGCCGCCATCCATTATTCTCACCATGTGCTTCATCCATTGTTCTCACCATGTGCCTCTGATACATGAAATGGTGGCCACCCAGTAACTTCACAGTAAGGTTTATCATAAGGCTTTGATATCTGGGCCTGGCAGGAAAGTTTGGACCTTCTCATCTCCCCAGGTAAAAAACAGACCAGTGTTAATGTGTTCACTTTGATTTATTGAGTGTCAGGAAACCCAGAGGGCCACTAGGTAGGAGTGCAGCTGATTGGCTACAATGGTCAGCTGGCACTCTAAGCCAATCAGTAGCTCCTCATTCATAAAAACGTAAAAAAGTTTATGAATCGGGAACTAGCGATTGGCTTAGAGCGTCAGCTGACCACTCTAGCCAATCAGTGGCACACATATCTGACGTCAATCTGCACTTCCTGACACTCCGTTTCAGAAGCCGAATACCACTGAGCGACCTGGAGATCTGGAGCTGGAGGAAGCCTTTTGGGGTTCAACCATTTGAGAGTGGTTTAACCCCTTAAAGGAAAGAAAGCATCATAGTATTTTCATTTAGATGAAGTTGTTATGGTAACCAGAATGTTTCTTTAATTTGCTTAAAGGAACAGTATAGTGTCAGGTATACAAACGTATTCCTGACACCATAGTTGTGAAAACACTATTCACCCTGGCTTGATAATGACTATGTTAATCCCCTTCATGACACTGTCAAAAAGGGTCAAAGCATGGATGTCATAACAATTCCTTCCCCCCTCCCCCCCCGGAAAAATTCCTGCAGACGCCCATTGTCAGTCAGAAACTCCACATACTTTGCAGACGTCATCTTTACACCTTCAGGGACTCTTCCCATGATCCCGGCCCAAATCATGACTCCACCACTGCCTTGCTGACGTTGCAGCTTTGTTGGAGCAGGGTGGCCGTCCACTACTCCATCCATCTGGACCATCCAGGGTTGCACTCATCAGTGAACAGGACTGTTTGAAAATTAGTCTTCATGTATTTTTCTGCCCAATGCAGCCGTTTCTGCTTTTGAGCATTGGTTAGTGGTGGCCGAATAGAAGGTTTATGCACAGTTGCAAGGCACCAGTAGCTTCAAATGTCTGTTTGCTGCTATGTAATGTAATATGTAATGCTAGGTATTTTAGCAGCTGCTCTCTTGATCCGATGCATGGATCTGGCAGAAATCTTCCTCAATGTGCCTTTATCTGCACAAACCCGTCTGTGCTCTGAATCATCCACAAATCTCTTAATAGTGCAATGATCACGCTTAAGTTTTCGTGAAATATCTAATGTTTTCATACATCGTCCAAGGCATTGAACTATTTTACTCTTTTCGGCAGCAGAGAGACCCCTTTTCTTCCCCATATTGCATGAAAATGGTGCTCTGCTTAATAATGTGGAACACCCTCTTTTAGTAGTTTTTCCTTAAATTGGGCTCACCTGGCAATCTAATTATCACAGGTGTCCGAGATTGTTTTCAGTGATTAAAAGAGCCATGAGACACAATGCCATCCATGAGTTAAACTGAAAAACAAAATATTTAATCTTTGTGACACTTAACCCCTTAAGGACTGGACTGTTTTTGCGATGTTGTACATTTGCGACCAGGCATATTTCTACACTTTTGTGGTGTTTGTGTTTGGCTGTAATTTTCCGCTTTCTCATTTACTGTTCCCATACAAATTATATATTGTTTTTTTTCAGGAATAAAAAGGGCTTTCTCTTTACATACTACCATTATTTATATAATCATGTATTTCAATTTAAAAAAACACAAAAAATCTTAATACTAAAAACGAAAAAAAAAGGTTACATGTTTTTGACTTTACTTGAAAAATCTTTTACCTACCTTATAAAAAAACGAATGAAAAAACTGCTAAATAGATTCAAAAATTTTGTCCTGAGTTTAAATACTTCCAGTGTTTACGTGCTTTTTTGCTTTTTTTTGCATGTTATAGGGCTATAGGTACAAGTAGGATATTGCGGTTTAAAAACATACATTTTAAAATTTTATCAATAGTGACATTGTAACACTATTATCTGTCATAAATCTCTGAATAACACCCCACATGTACATATTTTTTTTAAAGTAGACAACCCAGGGTATTCAATATGGGGTATGTCCAGTCTTTTTTAGTAGCCACTTAGTCGAAAACACTGGCCAAAGTAAGTATTCATATTTGTTTGTGTGTGAAAAAAGTAAAAAAACTAAATTGAACGCTAATTTTGGCCAGTGTTTGTGACCAAGTGGTTACTAAAAAAGACTGGACATACCCCATTTGCAATACCTTGGGTTGTCTTCTTTTGCAAATGGTATGCCATCATGGGGGTAATTCTCATTCCTGGGCTACCATACGCTCTCAAAGGCAACGTAACCAAC
>OW240916.1:74953116-74988756 GCA_933207985.1 Pelobates cultripes | reverse complement strand
TGCAGGTCGGGATTACCGAACTCACACCCCCTCTTTGTGTACCACACAGATATAATATTAATAAGCTTTTAAACGTTTAATGGATAGTTAAATTGTGTATATAAAGCAAGGTTGTCTAGGGGTATATACATCGACAATGAAGGCATAGCCTTCTTATAGTCCGTGTCATGAGCATAATGCAGACATGTGGTTAGGTACTTTTCCATTGTTATAATATATTGAAAACACTAAGACTTTGCAAATTTTTAAAACACATTTTGCTTCCTGTACCCGGGGCCGTGCAAGGATGTAGTTGGGATATATTTCAAATTGAGTATCAAAAGTCTAACCACAAAACTATATGTTATACACTTTTTAAGAAAACAAGTTTAACCCATTAGTGCATACTTTGGATAGCTTATTTGCATAATTTGGCTCCTAGTGAGATTATTATATTATTTATTAATCCTCTTCTGGATCTGCAAAATGCTTTCAATTTACCCATACAAATATAATACAGTAGTTTAGGAGATTAAGATTACCTCACTTATAAATTTCCGAAATTGTCTAATCTCCAATAAAAATACCATTTTATTATTACCCCATAATCAATGAGGCATTCTAGATGAATCTTACTTTGACACAAACAATGCAATATACTTTAAAAGTAGAGTTAATTCTGAGCTGGACAATACTCCCCTATTAGAACTCCTTTCTGAGGGAGAGACATCTTGTCCATTCAATCCTTTTTATCAGTAAAAGAATGACTTTCAGGATTAATCAGTTTACAAATGGAAACGTGGATCCACGATTTGAACAGCAGAAGTTTGCGGGGCCCCTTTCACGTGGGATGTAACAAGCGCTTTTCTTGCTCCAGGAGCGACAGCATACAATTGTTTCATTCTAGCCGGCTGGACAGCATTTCACCTTTTGTAAAAACACTAAATGATTGCGTTAATTAAATACAAATCACTCTGCTAGTTAAACTCCTACACAATGGAAAATAAAATACATGAAACACATAACACACCAATTCATTTCAAACCATATAACTCATACTCAGCATCCAATGTAATATTACATGTCATCTCACAAAACAGACATCTCACAAAACAGATGTAGCAGAAAACACATAATGGATACCCAGCAGATATGTCAATACAGAAAACACATTCTTGGACACACAACTACACACTCTGTGTCCCTCCTAGGAAATACGGGTAGACACAATATGAAAGCAGTCTTAAACTAACACCTCCAAATCTCCATTCCCATATAGCTATATCAGACCACAACACAGAGCCTCTCTGAGCTCATAGAACTAGTCCAACTCCAACTACTCTTGGCCAAAACGCTAGTATTCAACAGCTAGTAAAACAGTTATTTGCTAGGTTATTTGGCTGGCATTTGTATCAGTATCACTAGACTGAGACAAACTGATTCAAATATAATTTAAAACAACACAGCAACATATAAATTAAACCACTTTCCAGTTAACCTGCACACTTCACACATTATCACAATCACCATTTACACAGAATAAACAGTTAACAGCTGTATTCAGAACATATTATTGTAAGGTATACCAATTTTAGTTTGTATTAGATTTATTTTAGGAATTCTTATGCATACATGTTTTTTTTCTTAATTAACGTCATTACTTTAATCTACCATAGTATTGTATATAAAGAAAGGATCCATTTATATAGCGCGCTCATGACTCAAATATTTGTATGAAACTTCCATTAACTAATCTGAGATGATGCTGCATCAACTTAAATCTTATAGAAATTGAGCAAACATCTGGAACTGATTACACAGACATGGTTTCACCCGTATCTTTCAGAACTCTCAGAGACTTAAAAAATTTATACTATACCATGTTATAAGGCATGGCAAACCTTAGACCGGTCAGTCTCCAAGAGCCTTAGTAACACAGGTAGAAACCTTTGTCCATGATGTCTGATTCAGGCTATATACCACAATTTAAAAGAACACATATAATGTGAGACATAGAAGACACAAAACATATGCAGTAGCTGAATCATTTAAATCATCTGTAGCAATAAAAAGGTTAGCTTTCAGCACAAAATGAAGCATGTGTTGGACCGCTGAAAATGTAAATGTTGTCTCTTATTTACAAACAAAAATCATATTTACAGTATGGATCCTCTGCAACAAACACACAGGGCAGGGAAGATGTGCTGATTGGTGTTCTATAGAATTAATCCCATACGGGGAATTAACTTTCAAATACTAATGAAGTGACTTTTTGTCTCACTTATAAAATACTGAGCTCATCATGCAAACAATGTAACACATTTACACTATCCCACTCTCATAGAAAGTGTAGTGGGCTTATGGTATTAAAGTAACAATCATACCAAGCACACAGATCCCATGTGAAATAACTTGCAATAAAACAGAGTAATACAATTATACTTTTATGTGACATAAAGAATGAAGCAAAAGATTTTAAGTAGGTCTATCAGGTACAACCTGCGAGTCAGTTCTTTTCAAATATACAGTACTGGTATCTTCACTCAGGACCTGAACTTACATTTCCCATACTGCTGACTCAGGGCAGACACACTACTAACTTACCAAAGTGTGTCCCCAATGCAGACAATCACCCACAAAGAACACTTAAGATAAACAAAGGTGACCAGGAGAAAGAGAAGTTTGGGGTATACTTATAGATCTATAAACCGTGCTCCTCAGAACACCTATAGTCTTAATAAACCGGAGACCTCTTATGGTCTCAAAACCTGTATCTACCTGAGAGACCCTGTATCGATCTTAGATACTAACCTGGGTTACCTAACTAAAGTCCTTATACCTTTCCTTTCTACTGGATACAGACTTACTAAACCAAAGGGGGTCATAAACAATTAGCGTCAATAAGACACAAAAAGGCTACTTACCGCAGTGGTTTTGCTGATCCCACTTCATGACACCAAGCTGAAAGGGTTAATGCTGTTCTTGACTCAACTCCCTTGATTCTCGATTCTCCGGTCACCATAATCAATATTGATGGAGAATCATTGTTAGCAATAAAGACATGGACACCACAAATGTGCTTTAACAAGATTCTCAATGAGTTTATTTTCAGGGCTAGCATTTATACACAGTTTGTCACGCAAGCAGCGAGATTTATAGTGTACTTGTAGTTAATAGTACATACTACTTGTCTGACATTAAAAAGATAAGCATTTGAATAAAGACGGGACAGGAACATCCTGAGGTCAAGCGAGGTCATACATCCTGTAGACGAAAGACCTTGGTACAAAATACATCTGCCAAAGTCAGCATAATTATTTCAAACATTATTTTAAAGCATATAGAGCAAAAAGAGTTTAACTATTTCATATGCTTACAGTCAGCACTAATGATTATAAACCTTATCTATGCATAAAATATATATGAACAAGGAAAGTTAACTATTTCATATGCTTACAGCTGCCAAAGACCTACCTAAAAGATTAAATTAGTTTATCACATTTGTCATGCAAATTGATAATAGAATTAGAACCAGAGAAACTACCAGAAATAGAACCAGACATATGTCATGTCATTAGCACCTCGTTTCTCCAGACCTATTGTTCCCTGTACAGTCCAAACCCGAACCTACGTGAAAGAAGACACCTTGTCTAGGCAATTTGACACTGAATCAGTACAAGAACAAGAAACATCCCCTATTATCCCTCCTGAGTGTATCATTGCTTCCACTGTTCTTTCCTTGTCATCCCCTCTGCTTGGTGCTATAATGGAGGCTTAGTCTCAGGCACCATGCAATAAACCACTGGATAAACTATTTGTTCTATTGGCTGAAAGGGAGAATGTCATGAGGGTGTTCCACAATAATGTGACTGCTGGGAATCCAGGCATTAATAAATCCATATCCGCGATCCTGAGATCATTTTGGTGGGATTCTATCAGGAAAGATGTTAAGGAATATGTACAGGGCTTTTCAGTTTGTGCAGTTTCTAAAGTTCCTCATAAGCTTCCATGTGGATTGTTGCATCCACTTCCCATACCTAGTGTTCCATGGTCCCATTTGTCCATGGATTTCATCGTAGAACTTCCCAGTTTTAATGGCTTTACCACCATCCTTATGGTGGTTGACCACTTTTCCAAAATGGCTAATTTTGTTCCCCTCACAAAATTGCCATCCTCACAAGACCTGGTTTATTTTCATTCGAAAAATTGTCTGACTACATGGCATTCCTCACAATATTGTATCTGACAGAGGTTCTCAGTTTGTGTCTCGGGTTTTGAGGGCTTTTAATAAACAGTTGGGCATTGAATTGTCATTTTCTTCCTCTTACCATCCCCAAACCAATGGTATGGCTGAGACACCTAACCAGTCATTGGAATTGTATTTGCGTTGTTTTATTAATAGCACACAGGATAATTGGTCCGCATTATTACCCTGGGCCAAGTATGCTAGGAACAATGCTACCCATGACTCTTCCAGACATAGCCAATTCTTTGTTTATAACGGTCGTCATCCTACTGTTCTGCCGGCTGTTTTTTCTGACACTGCTATGCCTGCTTTGGATGATCACCTTACTTCTATTCGTGAGACTTGGACCAAGGTTCACTCCGTTCTCACAACTGAGGCTGATCGTTTAAAATTTCATGCTGATAAACCCTGTTTACCAAGTGGGTGAGAGGGTGTGGTTATCATCGAGCAACATCAAACTTAAAGTTCCTAGCATGAAGTTTGCTCCCAGATTCCTTGGTACGTTTTGTATCCTTTGTAGAATTAATCCTGTTTCATATTCTCTGGCTCTCCCTGCCTCGTTACATATTCCTAACACTTTTCATGTTTCTTTGCTCAAACCACTTATTTGCAATAGGTATACTATTCCAAGTGTTCCACTTCTCCCACTGATTCTGGACAAGAGGAGTATGAAGTCTCTTCCATAATCGATTCCACGTGGTGGTGGTGGCCATCTTCTTCGCATGGACCAAAACCGCGAACAGCTTTCAGGGGGACTTAGCTGCCAATGCCCTGGAACTATTTTCGGCATGAAAACCTTGTGATTCCCGGTTGGTCCTCCAGTGGCACTTAGCCACGATTCTATGGAACTGTTTTGGGCATGGGACCATGCCTGATCTGGGTGATTTTTGGATATGTTGTTCAACCAGATCAGGGCTATCAGGATGTAACATTTATGGGGATATGTTGTGTTTTGGGGTACTTATGGTACTTTATAAAAATGTGTGTTTTTTCTGCCTGGGGATAATTAAGTTAATGCATTATCTGCCTTAATTATATCACTGGCAGAGTGGATGGATTGTGTACTGTATGTGGGAGTGTAATTCATTGTCACATTGTTTTTATTGGCTTGTGGACTTTTGTCCCTGTGCCCAACAAGGTCCACCTGGGCGTCACCTTTGTAGGGAAACTTGCATAAACGGCCCATGTGACTCCATTAAAATTGAGTTCCTGCTTTACCCTCAACATGTAGCTTGGTCTCGTGATTGGAGGGGAACTGCTATACACTGGGGATTGCTATACTCCTTATACTCCCCTGGGCTCTAATCACTAGCTCTCGTAAGAGCTGTTCCTGCTACCCTCTCCGAAGTAGGAGAGGTCTTTCCCACACGGTCCTGGATATCCGAGGTTGATGCTCAGATTCCTCGGTGAGCACTAGGAGCATCCAACCGGGGTACAGGTGAAGAGAAACCCTTAAATTACAGTGTAACACACCTATAGCTCAAATTCAAGATTTTGTTTTGTTTCAGAATGTGGACATTTGCCTCTGTACTTATATTGAAAGGGGCAAAAATGCCTCAAGCTAGTTCGCTGGATTGAAGAGGCGTTGCGTGATTGAAATCATTGCTATTAGAGGTGTCACCAGTTCCTTTATGTAATGGTCCAAGTGTCTTTTTCAAGAAACAGTGAATAAATGTGTTTAATAAAACTATGCCAAAGCATGACTTGTTGAATCATTTTATCATTATATACCATCAGGGGTTAGGCAAAGAGCATATCACATTTTGGTTAAAATGTCCTCTCATTACTGTAAGCATATGTAAATAGTGAATTGAGTAAGTATATATAGTAATCTAACAAATGGTGCTAGGAGTTTGTGTCAAAGGAAAATGATCTGAGCATCAGTAATATTTGTAAAGTTTGTATATATGCCATAATGTATAATAACTGGATTTGTGAATGAGAGTTGTATGTGTAATGTGCAGAGTAACATTTATTATTAATATTTTTTTTTTGCCGATTTCCTATTAAATTGTGCAGACAGGATTTTCAGAAAAGTCAGAGCATTATTTATTTAATTATTTATCCATTTGTGTGTTTATTTTTGAAACATTAACATATAACCAACATTCTAGGTTTAACAGTGTAAAGGGGTTAAAACATTTACAGTTTCCCACTTTTCTTATATATCCTTCCAAACCAGCTACAAGCATTGTGTCCCACAGAACCTACGTCAAAGCATTCTGAAGCTGGGCTTTTTGTCACGCAAGAGGCTGCGCAGAAGAATGAATAAATCACTGAAGAAGATTCGTTTGTGTACACTTAGTCCTCCCCTCATTAAACTCAAATATCTTGTGGATCTGGAACAAATGTACAATGGATTTGGAGTGGAGACCTTCTCTGTACGAAGTCCACAAGGAGGAGGAAAATACTTGTTTCTTAGAGTGTCTGGCAGTGGAGGCATCTCCTGGAAAGATTCAGACAGTGAGGTGAGTCAAAGAAATTATAGGTCAAAAGAGGCAACTAAAAGATGAAGAAAAGAAAAATGTGAAAAACTGTAAGTAAATATTATAGTGGAAACTACAACAGCCAGATAATCAGCAGATATCTTTGCTGATAAACAAACTTACTTAACTTTCTTCAGTAACACCTTGAGTACAATCCCAAGGACTTTTAAAATACTTTCAAGTCACTATTAGTTATTATTTCACCTCCCACCAATAGCCTTATGACTAAAAACTTTTGAAATTAGTTCATAGGCTTGTGCTGACAGAAAAAAATAGTTTCAGCTGAATCACTTCTGTCGCAAATAAAAAAAAAAAAAAAATTGGGACAGAGACTTTTCTCCATATTGTGGTTCATCTACACAGAATTTTGTTAACAAACAAAGATTCGAGAAAATGAATGAGAATCAAATGGGCACAAATATGGGCCAAAGAATATACTGAAAATTCTATGCATAATACAAATATTCTGTATATATTTACAGTACACCAATAGGCACATTTATCCACCATTTGGTTCATAGATGATAGAAAAAGTAAAACAATAGATGGAAAAAAAAGGAAGAGTAGAAAAAAATCTATATTTATAAATATCGTGTTTTTTTTTTACTGCTCTTCCTTTTTTCCCCTCTGTTGATCATGTCTCATGTGATATGTGAATTGAAAAGGTTTAGTAACTGTCCTCTAGCCATCAATCATCTTTACTTTCCATCAATTATTTATTTTTGTAGCTCCATGGGTGGAATTCAGAATCACAAATACAAATTAACATGCTCAGCCACCAGGCCTTTGGTTTGGTTTGAAATGCTGCTGTATTTGGCTCTGAGTACTACAATTCCACTTATCACCCGACTGACCTAAATTCAAACGATTTGTAGATCATAATAAAATAAATCTCCAAGTCTAATTAAGAATAGGTTTTATCAAAATTGTTGCAAAATTTTGCCTTCTTTTGGATCAAGTGCAAAAACAGATGTCAGAAAGGCTGAACTTGATGGACGCATGTCTCTTTTCAGCTATGTAACTATGTAAAGAAATTCTGATAAGCTGAGCCTTGGCATGGACTAAATTATGCCATCCCAAATGTTGTTTTTTTAAATTGTTCTATTGAAATTAATTGTTCTACCATGCACAAGGTTAATATTCACTATTCACACGTAACATCCATTTGAAATACAGCAGGTAGGTTAGTTTGCTTTTTTAAGAAGATTATATCAGATAAGATAGAGACGTCCATAGAATAATAAAATAGCATGCAATTTTGTTTTCAGAAGTAGAGTACCAATAGCAGTTGAGCATTAATAATAATAATGTTTACTAACAGTGCATTTATTCTGTAATATGATGTACACATATAAAAAACATTTTTGTTTTATTGTACACTATTCCTTCAATAGTTCTGGCAGCCATTTTGTGACTTTCCAGACATAGTGGACATTCGTATAACACAAGTCAGCTTTGATTCAACAGTGGCAGAAGGCCGTGTTGTGACTATTACCAAACAAGACAAGATCCTGGTAAGTAGCAAACAAAAGATTGTGAAAAAGAAAGAGAAAATGAAGAAATATACTGAATGACACACAGACTTAGGGCTTTTACGTGACTTTGTCGTGAATAGCTGCTGTAAGCTGATGCTAAATCACAGACGTCCAACTGCCCAGATTTTGTCGGGTTGTCCGTAATTCAGGGTCCAGTCCATCCATCTCGACTTTGTTCCCTGGTGTCCCTAAATGTAGGAGACAAAGTCTCTGACAAAATCTGGGCTGATCTGTTCCCAAAAAGTAGTATAACGAGATGGAAAGTGATGACAAAGTGGGACAAGCAGTAGTGGCTAGCTGGTAAAAGGTAGCGACAAGGTGTAAGCAAGCACATGTTCTGTTATTAAATGCATCACTGTGTTCTCCATTACTCCCCCACCATCACTCAATAATTCTGAAAGTATTGCAATTTTATTTTTGTCCCTAAAGGAGTTTCAGTTTCCAGTATTGCAAGATGCATTGTCATTTGTATCCCTGGTTGATGGTTACTATAGAATAACTACTGACTCCCAACATTACTTTTGTGAGGAGGTGGCACCTCCAAGGTTGAAGTGGAACTTAGAGAACCAGTGTCATGGACCGATCACGTGAGTGACACATCAATGAGCACTTCCTTTTACCTTCCAGGAAACTTTCACCAAACTAACCATAGTCTTTTATGTATTAACTGCTCTTAATCAGCAAACAGTTCATTGTGTTTACTGCAATTTATATACAACTATTCCTTACCTCATACCTTTCCCGTTCTCCAAATGTTACCTGCACTTCCTCCAACTCTCTTCATCTTACTCTTTTATTTTCATATTTTAACCACTTTCATTTTCTTTACCTAGTTTCCTTATCGCTCACTTATATTTTGTCTACAAACAGCATTATTACTTTTTCACTCTCTCAGCTCAGAGTTTGCCATGGAAAAGCTGAAGAAAAAAGGCAGTGTGACTGGAAGTTTTGTTCTGCGCCGCTCTCCTCAGGACTATGATAAATATCTTCTTACTGTATGTGTGGAGGTGAGACATCTCAAAATTTACTAACTTTGAAGCAGAACAGGGTGTAAGGGTTCTTTACAATCTATCATTTGATATTCATCCACACATTAATGGCTGCTGTTGAGCTATTATTTTTGTCAAAATGATCACCATCCCATCATTCCTATAGTTCCAACAACACTTAAATGGCTTTATACTTCACATTAGACATCAATTTGATGGAGCTATTGGACAACTGGTAAATTCAACTTGAGAAAGGACTTGAAAAGTCACTGAAAATGTTTTTTCTAGCAATTACTCAATCCTCCGAATTTTGAGGTGTTTATACATGAGCAGAACAATATAAGACACTCTATTGTATGATCAGGCACCATTACCCTCTGGGTAGATTAATGTAGAATAATCAAACAATAAAGAGCAAACAAAGGATATTTACTCAATACTCATTGATTGGAAAATATATAAATTCAACATATCTTTAAAATCTTTGAAGGCCCTTTGATAAACACTGATGCTAAGATTCTAACCAGGTATATATGCAGCCAGGCTGAACCCACTTCATCTGAAGCTGCTACATCCAGATCAGGGGGGGTTCATTAATTAGAGCTAACTCTTCAAGAACACAAAGAGAGCAGCAGATCTAATCAAAGGTAGGCATCAAGAACCAGGGAGCCTTCTCTTGTCCTCTTATTGGATGCAGAAAATGCATTCAGTAATGTGTTATGGTTGTATCTGTTCAGCCTTCTGAGGCACTGGGGATTCCTGAAGGAATTTGCAGTGTTAGAAATCGAGATACCCTAACACGCAAATCTAAAGGAACATGTACTGGTCTTTAGAGTAATATACAAAGCTGGCTAAAGTGCAGCTGAAATGAACAAAGTCAAAAGTGTAAGTGGTGCCAAAACACGTCTCCACTTGATAAAGCCACTATAGATGAAACGCGTTGTGGGTATTTTATATATTTTACTCTGTATTCTAAATAAAGGTATTTTGGCTACTTTTAAATCACTCTGATTGTGCCATTTTACTCTTTTATTTATTAATTTAAAATTTTGCTTGGTATCCTGATTTTATCTCTCCTCCTGAGTATTACTCCAAAGATATCCGAGGTGGGGATTATACCACTCACGTCTGCTCAATTATATGTGAGTACAAATTTTATTATTTATACTCCCTATATGAGTTTTTATACAGCGAGCACTATTAGTTTTCTCTCTTCTCCCTTATGATCTACATATCAGCAAAAGACTTAACCCTCTACACGCATTCTACAAGCGTGGATTATACCGCTGTGCTCTATTCATACTAGAGCTGGCTTAAGCTCTACTAAACGTGAGTAGGACTGTATTAGACTCTGTTGTTATATACACCATCTTTACCAGACGTACTGCCCTATCATCTGTCTTTCTCTTCCACATACAGAGTAAAAGACCAATACTTCTCTACGTATCCTATAAGCGGGGATTGTACCGCTGTATGCCATCCACACTAGAGCTAGTTCAGCTCTACTACACGTGAGTAGGATTACTATAGATCTCTTCTTCTTGCATATCAACCCTCGTAACAGACATATTTGCACTATTGTTTGTTTCTTTCTTTACATACGGATCCTGTAAAACCATCTTCAAGCGACCCTTAGAGAGAATACTCCTCCACATAGGCCGTCGTTGCCTCATCAGGCCAAACCAAAGACTTTGTTTTGGCACCACTTACACTTTGGACTTTATTCATTTCAGCTGCACTTTAGCCAGCTTTGGCGCAACCTTCTTCTGTTTTGTCTTGTATATTACCTTTGTTCATAGGGTTTAGAACCCTATTTTTAGGTTGCTATTTATAGGATCGGTCTATTTTAGCGCTGTTTCCTTCTTGTCTACATTTCTTAGAGTGTCTGGGCTAGTGCCTAAGACAGATATATGAAATATCTGCACGTAGACAGCAAAACAAGAAATTCTCCAGGCACTCAAGGTGTTCAAGCCGCAGGCAGGTTTAATAGAACAGAAAAGAGTAGAAATGTTTCCACCTGCTAAGAGGTCTTTGTCAAGCACCTTGAGTGCCTGGAGAATTTCTTGTTTGCCTTATTGTTGTGGGATTGCTCCAGAGCACCGGGTGGCTGCTGGGATTGAGTGCGGCTCCTATCTTCATTATTGCAAGTAGACAGCAAGCAAATGAGAGACCGGCCCGAGGTCTAGGATAACAGAGATGCACAGAATCAATAGTCGAGCCAAGGTCTGGATGACAGAAAACAAGCATGGTTAAACAAGATTAGGTCCTAAAACAGTTGTAACGGCACCCTCAGGCATAAAAGGGGTTAACAGCCGTTTAGGATATCTTCCCCTTCCAGAGACACAGGCAGCTACTGTAGACACCAATCCACCGAACCGGAGAAGCATATGAATGCTCTCAAGCATTGAATGCTGTAAACAGCTGAATAGGAAAAACCATACGAATAGGTTTACACTCCTAGCAGTCAAACTGGAACAGCATACAATAAATCCCCCCAAGAACGAGACAAGGCTCCGTGTTGAGGGTCAAGCAGGAACAGACAGAGCTGTGGGTTTATTGTTCTTATATACACATTAGTACCACCCACAAGGTTTTGGAAATCAACCAATAAACACATACAATACACTCAGACACTCCGACACAAAATCCTCCCCTCTGCCTGTGATACAATTACCTTACACAATGGGTAATGTAATTATCACCGGCAGAGAAATACAGTTTTTCCACATTATTCATAACTTGAAAAGTATACATCACATTCACATTTTCAGAATCAGCATACTCCAAATACAAACATATATCAAAATCATCCAAATTGGTCCAGTGGTTCAAAAGATAGATCGTAGTCCTTTGTGACCAAATGAAGCATGACTTTTCTTCCCAAAACCAGTTCCACAGAGTCTTCTATCCTGGAGATAATTGGGAAGTAATCCAATTATCTCCAAGGACAGAGGCAAAACTCCATTAAGCACATGGAAGTAAAAAGGCTGTAAAATACAATAAAATACACACGGTTACATTTATGACATAAAATACAGACATGCAACATATGCCCAGATAGCTTAGGTCTGAGCGCACATTAATACTGAATGGCGCTCAGACCACACACACATACAGTTCAATTGCCATGGAGCCAAAATCTTTTATTACACGAATAGGCTCCATGGCATAGCTATCTGGGTTAAATGAGTTCATTCAGTAAATCCGAGAATCTACCGGGCAGGGCAGAAAACATGAATAGCCCTTTCTGCATAGGAAAATAAAGTATTTAAATGCCGGTCTATAGTCAAAAGGCAGCAGGCAGGCAACCAGGCTCCTCCAATGCACAGTGGCGAGATTGGTCTCGTCACAACAGTAATTCCAATACAGTGTATAAATCAGTTAATAAGAACCATGACAGGACAAGGAAATAAGAACAACCAGGAAGTATCTATACCGTATACTGGGTTGTGATTGCTTACAGAGGGCTATGATGCAAAAAGTGTGTTTACATCATCAAAAGCTCAATACAGACTGATATTATATAAAGAGAGCAATGAAAGGATTACATAATATACATAATGTCATAATCATGCACCAGAAAGCTAGGGATAAGTGGGTGTACATCAGAACACCGAAGAGACATAATTTCTGTGGTTTCACAGCATTGCAAGAGACAGATATTGTGACAGTGAGACTGATAACAGCATTATACACCTTCCCAAGAGCCCAAATTACTTTGGCCAGAGCAACACCAATCCCTTTTCAGTTGTACAATGGGACTAGGCAAGGATGTCCTCTGTCCCTGCTCCTTTTCACTGTTTCCCTCAAACCCTTACTACATCTGATAAGGAACCAGACATTAAGAGCATCAATATGCGAACAACATCCTTCCAACTCTTACCAAACCAAATCTGGCACTCCCATCCTTGCTAGACTTACTGACATGGTGTGGATCACTATCTGGCTATGAAGTAAACTTTGAGAAATCCTGTGCAATGCCCTATTGTGTGGGGGCTCAGTACCTGGTTCAGCTGTGAACTCATTTTGATTTTAAAATACAATCTTGGGCCTTCAGCAATTTAGGAATTCAACTTATAGTGAACCATGCAGTTTGGGCCCTACCAAATATAACTTACTGTTCTGCACTCTTAAAGGAGAAGTGGGACTACAGGCCGAGTTCATAGATAGCGATAGCCATCAAAATGAATATTATGCCAATACTATTATTCTTTTTTCAGGCTTTACCTGTGAGAAAGAGGAAGAATGAATTAGATTGGATGAAGATAGCAATAGATGGGCTTGTCTGGTGGGGCAAGTGTCACATGAAAGTGTTGTAGCACCCTTGCTTGCGTGCAGGCCTAGGTCTAGCAAATTTATATATATATATATATATATATATATATATATATATAAATATATATATATATACTGCTACGGTACACCCAGATATAAGAGGGGAAAATACAGCTGAAGATGTTCCCTTTCCGAATAGAGAAGCAGCTAACGAAAGCTCCAATTAGCCGAACAAGAACCATACAAAATCCTTCACGAACCAAATAGCCGAACGAGTAAACCATATGAATCCAATACCCCCAAGTACGAGACTAAGCTCCGTATTGAGAGTTAAGCAGAGATCTGTTTAATCTGGGCTACCTGCCCAGTATTTTTGTGGTATTTCACTAGGTGGACACTACCCTAGGGGACCTGATGGAAAACTGGGACAAATATAATACAGTAGCCAATAGAAACACTTTTGCTGTACAGAACCCTCCTCTCTATCCTGGGGAGTAACTCAATTATCGCCCAGGATAGAGGCAGACCCCATTTTACATGTGGTGGAGAAAATACATAAAAATATATAACATTACAATAACTGAAGGAAATATGTGGGTTCAACATCAACAGCTTGGATCTGAGCGCACATTATTACCAAATGGTGCTCAGATCCCATACACATAGTCCAATCGTCATGGAGCCAAAGTTGTGCACATAGTCTTTCGGTATACGAGTAGGCTCCATGGGATAGCTATCTGAGGTGAGTCCATTCGTGAATTAAAACTACCGAACAGGATGGCGTTTGTATACAGGATCCACCGTAGGGGAGAGGTCGGCGGCTTACACGGTGTTCGTGTAATTCAGTGTCTGTTTTTAGTTCCATAAGATTCTTGACGAACACCGCTGGGCATTCGTACGTTCAAGATGGCCGCCGCCTTGTGTACGGCATACTAACAACGGCCACCCAGTCTTCCCTTATCAATTAGAACGTATCTGCAGTTAACCACAATGTTCTATTGAGGCCAAGAGGCTAACCAGCAGCACACTTCATTGCTGGGTGGCCGGCCGTTCGGCAGTTCATTCGGTAGTTGAAAAATAAACGAACAGAGTGTACGGACAGGCAATTAACTGAACAAGAAGACAAACCAAGGGGGAATAAAAGTATTTTAAAGACAGGTGGGTCTGTCACACACATATATATAAAAACAAATAAAATCTTTCAACATTGAAGTTGCTGTTTAGTGGATAGGTGAGTGCGGTGGATCTTGTGTATTGTGTATTATATAAATATATATATATATTATGCAGCTGCACCGATGGCATAGGTGGGTCTGTGGCATGCTTCCGGGGGAAATACGATGGGCAGATCTTGAGTCAGGCTTGATGGGAGTAGATCTCCCTAGTTTTATATCTGGCCAGAAAAGCAACACAGAGCAATGTTAATAACAGCCTGCCAAGCAATCCTTACATGCATAGGTCTGTGGGACTAGGTAAAAACAAAGTAAGATCTGGTTTCTACCCATTCTCCTATGACCCCTACATTAAGAATCAGGGGGTTTCCACTCAGAATGATAGACAGGAATTTTAGGGAGCTGGAATAGGCTGGGCTACACAATCTATTTAGAAACTCGGTCTTGGTGACATTGATGAGTTGTCCAGGAACAGGGGAGCTTACGCCCAGGTTTTTTTTCCATTTTATGCAAATCAAAGATGGAAGGCCAGTGTACAGTGTACTTTCTTTGAGTTGTTTGTGCGATGAAGGTAGGGGTTGGAATGGACTAATTTAATTGAGATATAATACCAGTTGCTGAGGGTCCAAGCTCACATACATCCAACAGTGGGAAAGGGATCTGAGAGGGAAGCAGGATGGAGAGATGTTGCAGAATATTTTGGAAGCAACACAAAAAGTGTCCATTAATATAGAATTACAAGAACAGATAACAAAAGATATTGAGGAGATGGTGCACCACACCAGTCAAACCCTACAAGATGGAAAGACCACCTCAGATCTCTGCTAGAGGCTTTGTGGGAGTAAGTGAATCTATAAACATATGTTGTGGGACTATCCTAAGGTTGGTCCTTTTTGGGAAAACATAGGAAGGCTCCTGTTACAAATATTGCAAAGACAATTTGAGATTGATCCTTGGGTGTGTTTATTGTCCAAATCCATTAAATTGTTCCCAGTGTGATCTCAGAAATTACTAAACAAAATCACACTGGCTGAATGAAGGGTTCAAGTGCCTACTATGGAGGAGGTAAAGGGTAAAATTTATAATAACTACCTAATGGATAAATTGACAGCCATGGTACATAACAGCACACAGTCCTTCATGAAAGTCTGGGCACCTTCACATTGGTAAATTAAATTACATAATGCAAGCATTAAGATTTGAGTTTGCAAGAAGTTTTGGGTACTACTTGCTTGATATGTGAAACATGTTATACCAATGTTATACCAATTAAGAAAAGGCTGTTAAAAAGAAAACGTGGAAAACCAAATAGCTGCTCATGCCATGTTGTCAGGGCTGGACTGGGGATTCCAAAGCAGCCCTGGAAAAAAAAATCTATGCCAGCCCCATAAGTCATTGCGCCATATATTGTCGCATGTAATATGTAAGGCTATGTCTTGCCACCCTAGATGATTGATATATATATATATATATCTTTTTCCAATATAAAATATTGGTTCTTTCAGAGTAAAATCTTTAATTATACAGTAAGCATACTCACATGCAGACACAGACAATCTCACTGACACAAGCTGATTGATACACAGCCTCATAGACAAACAATCTCACTGATATACATAAGGTCATTAAAATAAAAACACAAGCAAGCCCACTCACTAGCAGGCGCGAACACACACACACAGCTTAATGTAGTGGCTCTGTTGTCTACAGCCTGCCCCTGCAGGCTTTTAAATGTAAACACTGACTTTTTAGAGAAAAGGCAGTGTTTACATTGCTTCCTAGTGACAGACACTCAGACGGTCACTAGAGGTGCTTCCTGTGTCAGTGCGGATTGGCTGAGATCATCAAACTTGATGATCTCAGCTGTAGAGGCAGGGCCAGTTGAGGGGAGACCAGCACGACGTGGGGGGGGGGAAAAGGTGAGTAAAAACACACATACACACACACATACCATGACAGACACACACCGTGACACAGACAGAAACACAGACACACCATGACAGACAGACACACCATGACACAGACAGACACACACACACACCATGACAGAAACACACACATACCATGACAGACACACCTTAAAAAAGACACACACAACTTGACACACACACCATAACACAGACCGTGACACAGACACACACGACACAGACAGACACACCATGACACACAGACACACACCACGACACAGAGAGATCGTGACACAGACACACACACACCGTGACACAGACACACATTACATGACAGAGACAGACACACACCATGACAAACACACACACCATGACACAGACAGACCGTGACACAGACAGACGCACACACCATGACAGTCAGAGGCACACACACCATGACACAGACACACATTGCATGACACAGACAGACACACAGACACCATGACACAGATGCACACACCATAGCAGACAGAGACACACAGACACACACCATGACACAGACGCACACACCATGACAGAGACACACAGACACACACCATGACACAGACGCACACACCATGACAGACAGAGACACACAGACACATACCATGACACAGAAGCACACACCATGACAGACAGAGACACACAGACGCACACACCATGACAGACAGAGACACACAGACACACACAATGACACAGACAGACACACACACACCATGACACACACACACCATGATACAGACACACACACATACACTCACACTGACACACACAATGTCTACCTGGGGCTGTGGGGAGCTCCCTTGGCGGCCGCAGGGGGAGCTGGCTGTTCTGCCTCTGCTCCCCCTCCCCATGACGTCATATTCTGGCCCCGGTCTCTTTCTAGCGCGCTGGGGAGGGGGAGCAGAGGCAGAACAGCCAGCTCCCCCTGGGGCCGCCAAGGGAGCTCCCTCTGTGGCGGCAGGTGAGCCGGCTGTCTGCCCGGCCCCAGGTGCCGACGGCCCACCGGGAAATTTCCCGGTATCCCGGTGGGCCAGTCCGGCCCTGCATGTTGTCCATGCTGGGATTGTCTCTGTGACGAAGTGCCCTTCGCCACTTGTGCCTGGAGAGGACTGCTTGCCCGCCTCTTGCCTTGTGACTATGGCCCCTGGTTTGTATTGCCCTTTAAAGACATGATTTGGGCATAATTGATTTGTGTTGTGCTGCTGCTGGCCCTTTAAGAACCATCTGGGGACATACTGTGGAGTTACTGGGTGGCCACCATTTCCTGTATCAGAAGCACATGGTGAGAACAATGGATGGCGGCCATTTTAACTCCCAGACACTGTTTGGACTTTTCAACACGGTGCCATCTCGCCAGTATTTGTTGACAGAGACATCGTGCGGTGGTTTTGGACTATACAGCAGGGGACACATTATACAGTGATTGTTTTTATTTAGCCTGTATATGTTCTGCAGAATCTGCATTAAACTGTATTTTCCAAAGTACTGAACGGATCTGGGTGAATTTTGGATATGTGGTTCACCCAGATTTTTTTTTTTATGGGGTTATTGCATGTTTTGGGGTCCCTGTGTGTTTTATGAAACTGTATTATTTCTGGCCAGCAGATAATTGAGCTTTGTGTATTGCAGAAACTCAATTATCTAGCCTGGCCCAGAGGAGGAGTTTTGTGTTGCATAAATTGTGAGTTCTGTATGCCAGTAAATCAGTCTTGTCCCAGCATTAAGCCTTGGCTCATGTTTGGGGGTTTGGAGAAATACACTCTGGGGATTGCTATAATCACTATACTCCCCAGGGTATGATCACTAAGTTCTGCTAAGAGCTTGTTCCTGTTCCTGCTCTCTGGGAAAAGAGAGGTTCACCCACTGGAAGCTGGATCCTGGCCTTGGGTCCAGGGTGGGTGGAAACAGCAGAGACCCCGGCGCAGTTGCATCGCTGGAAGTGGGGTCTGCAGTGCTGATGGTGTCGGTTGGAGTGCTTGGAGTCCTCAGCGAGCACTAGGAGCATCGATTGGCGGAGGTACTCAGTCGGAGTGCCAGCGTTCCGTCACAGTCTCTAAAAGAAGTAATTGAGGAGCCAACTTGTAAGGAGGCCATACTAGATTTAGTGTTAACAAATTGAGATTTGGCATCAGATATTACTGTAGGTGAAAGTTTAAGATCTAGTCACCATCAGTCAGTGTGGTTTAATATAGTCACACCACACAAAAAAAAAAAACGTTTTAGAATTTAGAAAACAGACTTTTCTAAAATTGTAATATGTGTAAAGGAGTCATTGTCAGACTGGAGCAGTTTAAATAGAGTCAAAGAGAAATGGGATTATTTAAAAGTTACACTACTGAAGGCAACAGAAAATTGCATTAGGCGGAGAGACCAATGTGGTAGTCTGCAGAAGTGACCAAAATAGTAAAACCAAAAAGTTAGCATTTAGTAATTATAAAAAACCTAGAGTGAGGAAGATAGACAGATCTATAAGATTGGGCAGAAAGAGGCTAAGCAAGTTATAAGAGCCTCCAAAGCACACACAGAAGAAAAAATAGCACAGTCAGTAAAAAAAGGGGATAAAATATTTTTTAGATACATAAATGATAAAAGGAAAGTAAAACAAGAATTAGTTAGATTAAAAACAAAAGAAGAAAGGTATGAAGAATAGGATAAAGGTCTTTCTGACTGCCTCAATTAATATTTTTGTTCAGTATATACAGATGACAATTAAGGAAAGGGACCTCCGTTAGGAAAAAGGACAAATAAGTAACTTGTTACATGTGAATTTACAGAGGAAGAGGTTCTTTTTCAACTGTCAAAAGTAAAGACACATAATTTAATGGGGCCTGATGGAATACGCCCAAAGCTATTAAAAGAGCTTAGTGGTGTACTAGCAAAACCTTTAACGGATTTATTTAACAATCATTGTTAACAGAAGTAGTCCCAGAAGATTGGAAGTTAGCGAATGTTGTGCACATTCACAAGAAAGGTAGTAGGGAGGAGTCAGGCAACTATAGGCCAGTAAGCCTTACTTCAGTAGTGGAGAAAGTAATGGACACCATGTCAAAGGATAGGATTGTTGAACATCTAAAATCACATGGATTTCAAGATCAGAGACAACATGGGTTTAATTCAGGGAGATCAAAATAATAGATCAGGGTGGTGCAGTAGACATTGCTTACCTAAATTTCATTAAGGCTTTTGACACTGTTGCACATAGAAGACTTATCAGTAAACTGCAATCTTTAAGTTTGGATTTCAATATTGTTAAATGAGTCACGCAGTGGCTAAGTGACAGGCAACAGAGGGTTGTAGTCAATGGAGTATATTCGAAGCATGGTCTAGTTACCAGTGGTGTATCTCAGGGATCTATACTTGGACCCTTCTCTTTAATATTTTTATTAATGGTATTGTCTTAATGGTCAGGTATGTCTTGTTGCTGATGATACTAAGATATGTAACAGGGTTGATGTTCTAGTAGGGATAAGCCAAATGGCAAATGATTTAGGTAAACTATAAAAATGGTCAGAGCTGTGGCAGCTGACATTCAATGTGGATAAGCGCAAGATAATGCATCTTGGACGGAAAAACCCAAGGGCAGAGTATAGAATATTTGATAGCTCAACATCTGAGGAAAGGGATTTAGGGGTGATTATTTCAGATGCCTTAAAAGTAGGCAGACAATGTAATAGAGCAACAGGAAATTCTAGCAAAATGCCTGGTATTGAAATATGATGCTGTAGGTATGCATCCAGAACCTTGACGGGGCACCACTTGTTGTGCGTGGGGTAGTATGGAATGTTTACTGGTATGTGCTGGCTGGTTTTGGAGTGAGGTAGCATTAGGATGTAATGGTCCATGTGTTTTGTTAAGTGGGAATAGAGGAGAATAGGAGCAGATTGTGTTATGTTGGTTGTAGTAAACTCTCTAGGTCTTAGGAATCCATAGAAAGCTATGTATATTGCTGTTTTGATGACAGAATTTGTATTGGTGTCAAAAGATTTTAAATCAAGCAGGTTAGATAATGCCTTGAAGATATGGTTATCCATGGGTAGCCTCTGTGATGTATGTGTGGGTTCAGATTTCTGAATGCCTCTGAGTATGGTCTTGATCTGGTGAGAGGCCATGAAACTAGTGTTGTTAGGTTGTAAGATTAGCATATGGTGTTGAATGCCTATGAGATAAAGTTTGATGGTGTTATATGACATTTTAAGGTGGCAAAAAGAAGCAAAACCCCAAAAAGATGTCATAACAAATGGTTGCATGATGTTATGTTCCAAAAGGAATCTTTAGAAAAGTGTAAAAGCCCTGTCGTATGTTTTGTGTGTATTCTTTGACAGTGCCAATTGGGACAGTGTCCTTCTATGATGCATGATGATATCTAGTCCCGTATTAGTTGTTGAAATGTTGGAGTGGTAGTGGCTGTGAGCGCAGCTGACGGGAGTGCTTGATGAAATGCCTGAAATTTAAAACGAGACAAATTGTCAGCTGCTGTGTTACATATTCCTGGAACATGGAAACAATATATAAAGAAATTATGACAAGCTGCCAACCACGTGAGTTTCCTCAGAAATCTCATGATCGTAAGGGATTTGGAGCGACCTTTGTTGATGATGTGACAGGTTGCCTGGTTGTCTGAGTAACGAACTGGCATGTTTGCCCATAAATGACCCCATGCTACGGCAGCCCCCACGATGGGATAGATCTCAAAGAGAGCTGAGGTAGTGGAAAAGCCTTCCAAATCCTGAACCGCTGTAGGCCAGCTGCCCCAAAGCCATTTGTTCCCAAAAATAGCTGCAAAACCTGTGGTAGATGCTGCATCTGACCAAATAGTAGGTGATGAGTCAGTCAATTGAGGGAGGAACATACTTTTACCATTCCAAGTGGTTAAAAATTCCTTCCACATGCGTAGGTCTGCCGTAGCTTGGTTATCTAAGGACAACCTGTGTGTGTCGTGTAGAAAGTGTGGAAAAAGATACAAGAGTCGTGATATGAAGGAGCGCCCTTGAGGTATGTTACGCATGGAAAAATTTACTGACCCCAGCAGGGAGTGTAGCTCTTTGCGGTTGCAAGTACCGAGCTGAAGGTAGCGGTTGATGTAAGTAAGAATATTCTCTATCTTGTCATGTGGTAGGCTTGCTTGCATTGTGGTTGAGTCTAATTGAATACCCAGGAAAGTGATAATCGTGTCTGGCCCCTCTGTTTTCTTAGGGGAGATTGGTACACATAGTCTCTCGAATAGCTTGGTGGTAGCCAAGAAGGGTAAATACCTATTGGGAAACCTATGACCCTATTTCCAGTACTCTAACCTAGGGGGGAAGAAATGAAATGTGTGGCCGAATACCATATAAGCAGGTGTACGTACCTGGTAGTATGAATATCTCACAGGAAACCGTGTGGTGAAATATCTATTTAAACCTGGACAGCCTAAAAATGGGTAAAAGAGAGTAGTATAGTGAGTGTGGACTGTGTGGGAATGAAGTAGACTGTGTAGCCTGTACCAGTGATGTTTTTAAGGCTTGATTGGCGTGTTACTTGGTAAAAGTGTAGTGATATACCATGAGAGTATAAATGTGTTACTAAGGCAAAGTGATGCCGTGTCTTAATGCACATTTCTGTATAAAACAGTTGGGAATATATATGGTGTAAAATAGAAAAGAACATGGATGAGGGAGGCCGTGGCCTATATTTAACCAGCGTTATATGATATGTAATGGAATAACAAAAGGCCAGTGATACACAAAATGCCTTAAAGTGATGTAAAGTTATATATATATATATATATATATATATATATATATATATATATGATATATCTGTATTGAAAAAGACGTATGATTGGCTGGATCAATATACGTGATTCAACCCGAGAATTTATTGCTTGTAAAAGGAAACCTTATGTATGCATTGTAGTTTATAACACCGAAATGAGGCCTGTAATGTAGGCTGAGTCCATTTGAATGAATGGATAAGTATGGCAGACCCCTGAAAGCGTGGGAGTCAAAATGATCCATACAGATAAATGAGCTTGGTTTTGTATGGACATAATACAATACTGATACCTTTAAACAGTGATAGAAATAATCTGTCTATTTAAACCAGCAATTTGTTAACCGAATGTTATATACATGAAATGGTGAATGTAATCCACGAAAGGATTATGCGTAATACATAGAAATAAACCGAAACCCAATGTGAGGGAAAACAGAAGTTGGAACGAATAGTTTAAATGTATGAATTTTATGCGAACTGCAAGCGTGTTTGAGCGTATCATGAAAAAAGTGCCGAACAGCAAAACAACCGAATGATAATCTGTTTCAACGTGACATAGAATAGTTATATGCGAAATGACTACTTATACGAATATACCGATTAACCGAATGACCGTACAAATGAAAACCGCAAACAGCTTTTACAATTTGTGACATATCAGGGAAAAACCGTAAAGCGAGGACCCGTGCTGTACCGTACGCCGTGGGAACTGATCCTGGCGTGACAGGTAGGTCTGACTTACGGTTTAGGGGTTCCTGGGACGTGATCTACGAAGAAGACCGGGGTCAGAAGAAGCTGGACGGACGGAAAAGGCCTGAACAGGATTCCTGGACACAGCTTGCCACGGTAGAAACCTCGTGGATATTGAAACCAAGATGGCGCCTGAGAGAACCCGGAAGGGAATCATCATTTAACGCTGACCTCGAACGGTAAGGAGCAAGGTAAGGGGTTTGCCTTAAGTAGGCTAGGAGTGCATACCAAGCACCTCCCACAAATCCAGGCAAATTGCCTTAATACATATCTTATATATAATGTTATGATAAGTGTATTTTCTTACTAATATATACTTATATTAATATAAAAATACACTTAGAGTAAAATTGCACACATTATATATATATATACATATATATATATTGTATATATATTATTATAAAAAATAATGATTCATTAAAAAGAACAAATTTTAAAATAATGACAAATATATATATATATATGTAATTTTATTCTAACTGTATTTTGATATTAATATATATATATATATATATATATATATTATATTTATATCAAAATACACTTAGAATGAAATTATATATATATATATATATATTTATATGTAAAAAAATAAAATTAATACAAAATATACAAATGTCCATATAAATAATTACATAAATAATTTCATAAATATACATGTAAACTTCATATATATAAATATGTATATATATATAAATTCTACGTGTATATTTATGTAATGTTTTTACATAACTAAGTAATTTTATTGATTGCAATTTGAGGGACCTGGCTGACAGGCCAAAAAAGTCATGAAAATTTAGTTTGCTAGCACTGTATTTACCCTGTAACTTTCCATGACACCCTAAAGCCTGTACTCGGGACACTTCAATGAATACAAATATTAGTGTTTCAAAACAGTAAAACATATCACAGAGATGATATTGTCTGTGAAAGTGAAGTTTTATGCATTTTTCACACACAAACTGCACTTTTTCACTGAGGATATTATTGTTAGGATATGTTTTACTGTTTTGAAACACTAATATTTGTGTTCAGCAAAGTCTCCTGAGTATAACAGTCCCCCCCGTGTACATGTTTTATAGTGCTTTTGAAAGTTACAGTGCCAAATATAAGACCTTTTTTTTCACATTGAAATTTGCCAGATTGGTCATGTTGCCTTTGAGCTGTTATGGTAACCCAGGAATAAGAATTACCTCCATGATGTCATACCATTTGCAAAAGAAGACAACCCAAGGTATTGCAAATGGGGTATGTTCAGTCTGTTTTAGTAGCCATCTAGTCACAAACACTGGCCAAAGTTAACGTTCATAATTGTTTTTTGCATTTTTCACACAAACAAATATAAATGCTAACTTTGGCCAGTGTTTGTGACTAAGTGGCTACTAACAAAGTCTGGATATACCCCATATTGAATACCCTGGGTTGTCTACTTTTAAAAAATATATGGTTTCATGGGGGTAAATTACATTGGCCGGCTTCAAAAATGTCCCAAATAGGACATGGGTGCATGATGACCAACTTTGAAAATTCCTCCAAATAAGGTATTTTAGCCCCCAGAGAACCTGACACACCTATACATGGGTGGTATCACTGTTCTTTGGTAGTGACCCCTAAAGTTCTCATTATATGTATTCTTAAATTGCTTCGTGTTTTTAAAATATCACCAATTATTTTTATTTATTTTTTTAAATTTGGCATAGATTGGTGGTAAAATGGTTGCATAAAAAGAGTCAAAATACCCCAAGTTTAATACCTTACATTGTCTTCTTTTAAAAAATATATACATTTGAAGGATTATTCAGGGATTCCTGACAGATATCAGTGTTACAATGTAACGTTCCTTAATTTTGAAAAAAAAAATAGTTTGAAAATAGCAAAGTGCTTCTTGTAGCCCATGGATCAGCGCAGCTAAGAGGAATAGGCCTTGACAGAGCCAGGAGGTAGGCATAGCAGCCACAGGAATTTAGTGACAGCTAGCATGCTGGGTAGGGCGGAGCCATAAGGGGAGTATTTATACCAGCCATTATGTGAAGTGGCCATTTTAACTGAACCTAAGCTTACCTGTCAGTTGTGAAAGCTGCCTGCCCTGGAGGGAGAAGGCAGCATGGAGGCAGCATAGCAGAACAGGCAGCATGGAGAACAGGCAGCATGGAGAACAGGCAGCATGGAGGTACAGGAGAGGCTGGAATGAGCTGCTACTACATGATCACTCCCATCAGCAGCATGGAGGCAGCATAGAAGAACAGGCAGCATGGAGAACAGGCAGTACTGAGACAGGAGACAGCATGGAGGTACAGGAGAGGCTGGAGTGAGCTGCTACTACATGATCACTCCCATCAGCATCATGGAGGCAGCATGAAGAACAGGCAGTACTGAGACAGGAGACAGCATGGAGATACAGGAGAGGCTGGAGTGAGCTGCTACTACATGATCACTCCCATCAGCAGCATGGAGAACAGGCAGTACTGAGACAGGAGACAGCATGGAGGGACAGGAGAGGCTGGAATGAGCTGCTACTACATGATCACTCCCATCAGCAGTATGGATTCGGCACCCAGCCAGGAGGCAAGAGGGTCGGACAGCACCGGGAAGCGGCCGGCGCCGCGGTGCCGGTCAGGCGAGGACGGCCGCGAAGCGCGGGCCTGCTGGTAAACGCGCCCCACCCAAGATGGCGGCAGGCAGCACAGGAACCCCAGAGGAGGGCTCCAGCACGGCGGGAATGGCGGCCGGGAGAGCGGAGGAACACGTGGTCGGCAGCACTTCAGTGAGGCGTCCCGGTGAGTCCACTCTGGTCACTGAGGGGCAGGGGGCGGGCGGGACGCGGGATGTTCCAGCGCAGGCGGCCCCCCAGCAACCCAGGGGTGGCCTGGTCAGCGGGACCAGCTCGCGGGCGGCCTTAGGTGTGGCCGGGACGGGCGACAGTGCCAGGCATAGGGAGGAGGGGCGGCAGGAAGACGGCAGGATCGGACAGGGAGCGGCAGAGGTTCCAGCGGGCTGCCAGGGGGTGCAAGGGGCATCTGAGCCAGGCGCAGCGGCCAACAGATGGCCAGGTACAGCGGAGAAAGGGGACACACGCAGTACAGCGCGGGATAGGGAAGTCAGGAGCAGTAGCAGTGGAAGGTTGGGCCCCTCAGGCTGCTCTCACGGGGGGCACCGCAGCGGGACCAGGGAGCGGGAGGAGTACAGACGGGAGCGGCACAGCGGTAGCGCCAGGCCCGGCAGCAGCAGGAGGTCAGCTGATCGGCAGTGGAGCAGGGACAGGAGTCCATCGCATAGCAGGCGCAGTGGTTCCAGGACCAGCTGCAGGGCGGGGAGAAGGAGGTCCGCGTCCAAGGACGGGCGGGGGCGGCGCAGCGCATCTGGGTGTAACGGACCGTTTTGCACAAAAGGGGTAAAAACCGTTTAGGCGATCGGCCCCCTTTCCAGAGATGCAGGCACAGCTACTGCAGAACACCAAGCTCCCGAACTGGATACAAAATAGCACTCCAACTCCCGAACTGGAACCTCACGAATAGCTGCCAGCAGATGAACAGGAAAAGCTCCCAAGCGGCTTACACTCCTGGCAATCAGTCTCCAACAGCATACAGTGAATCCCCCCAAGAACGAGACAAGGCTCCGTGTTGAGGGTCAAGCAGTGGTCTGAGGTGCTGGCACACCCAGCCTGGTTTTTATTACAGTGTTTCAAATACAGGACCACCCACAGGGAGGGATAAAACAACCAATCATATCACAGTTACATCCCACATATTCCCTCCCCTTATCCTGAGAGGAAACTCAATTATACAAACAGTTAAAACATACTTTCTACCCAACTTTCATAACTCCAAAACCATACATCACATTCACATAAAATTACATATTCTCAATCAATCCATTCAGGGGAACAACATATTCAAAATGGCACAAATCAGACAAGGGGTTCAAAAGTTAGTAAAAAGTCCTTTGTGACTAAATGAAGCATGGCTTTCTGGCCCAAACCAGTTTCAGAGTCTTCTATCCTGAGATAAGTAATTCAATTATCTCCCAGGATAGACACAAGACTCCATTAAGCACATGGTTGCAAAAAGACACAAAACACTTTAAAATACATAAAGTCACATTTATTACATAAAACACAGACATGTAACATATCCCCAGATAGCTCAGGTCCGAGCGCACATTATTAAGTGAATGGCGCTCAGACCACACGAATACAGTTTAATCGCCATGGAGCTAAAGTCTTTACAGTCAGTTTCATACGAATGGGCTCCATGGGATTCCTATCTGGGGTACAACACATTCAAACAAATCTACTGAACCCCAGGCAGAAAAGCACGAATTCAGCTTTTCTGCAGGCAAAAATAAAGTCTTTTAAAAGGGGGCCATAGTCCAAAGGCAGCAGGCGAGCAACCAGGCTTCTCCAATGCAATGTGGCGAGATTGGTCTCGTCACATCTCTCCCCTTTTCCAAACAGACTAACAGGGTATCTGACCTCCTGCCGGTCAGTGCCCTTGTTAGTCCAGCAGCCCACCCACAACAAATAATCAACAGCACAGCCCACCCACAATAAATGGTTACTACACCTGGGTAAAGGAGAAGCTTGTCCATGTCCAGGTGCCTCACCACGGCTGTGCTGGGTACGGGTACGCTGACTTGGTGGGTTGCTGCGTGGGCAGAGACCAGCGGCACTCTGCCCTGTTGCCAGCGCTACTGGGAGGGTAGCCTGGTGGAAGCCTGGTTGTTGGAGGGGGAGACCGACTGTCTCCCCTTTAAATACACCGCTCTGCTGCTGCTGCTGGAGACTGACTGTCTCCTCTTTAGATGCACAGTCCTGCTGCTGGAGACCGACCGTCTCCCCTTTGGTTACCCATCTCTGCTGCTGGAGGGGGAGACCGACTGTCTCCCCTTTGGCTAAACAGCCCTGTCGCTGGGGGGCAGGACCGACCGTCCCTACCCCCTGTGCTGGCAGTGTAGAGACTACGGTCCCATCTGCACGGTTGTGGGGCTTACTGTCTCCCCCTGATACATTAAGCTGCCGCTGGGGAGAGGGGGTAACATGCTCCTCTCTCATACATACTTCCAGCTGCGGGGAAGGGAGACCGACTGTCTCTGCTCCCAATACAGAGTCCTGCTGCTGGGGAAAGGAGACTGGGCTCTCTATTCCCGGTAGGACACTCTGCCGCTGGGGAATGGAGACGGGGCTCCCAATTCCCAATAATCTGTGCTGCCGCTGGGGAATGGAGACTGGGCTCCCAATTCCCAAAACATCATACTGCCGCTGGGGAATGGAGACTGGGCTCCCAATTCCCAAAAAATCACGCTGCCGCTGGGGAGGGAGGACACTGCTCTCCTCTCCCTGGACTTCACACTGCCTTCCCGGCATATCACTTGGCTGCTGGGGGGCAGGAACAACTACCTCTGCCCCCTGTATCTCAGCCTGCCGCTGGGGAGGGAGGACGCTGTTCTCCTCTCCCTGCACTTTACACTGCCTTCCCGGCATATCACTCTGCTGCTGGGGGCAGGAACAACTACCTCTGCCCCCTGTAACTCAGCCTGCCGCTGGGGAGGGAGGACGCTGCTCTCCTCTCCCTGGACTTCACACTGCCTTCCCGGCATATCACTCTGCTGCTGGGGGGCAGGAACAACTACCTCTGCCCCCTGTAACTCAGCCTGCCGCTGGGGAGGGAGGATACTGCTCTCCTCTCCCTGCACTTTACACTGCCGCTGGGGAATGGAGACTGGGCTCCCAATTCCCTGCAGGACCGGTGGAGAGACCTTGGTCCCATCTCTACCGGCCACCTGGGGTTCTTCCCAGTAAAACTGTACCATCTCGTCCCCTCTGAATGGGTCTGGCTCTGGCTCTGTCACCTTGCTGTCCTGCTGAATCTTCTCAATGGAGTGGAAGAGATCTCGGTAGTCCTGCTCCAGTTCCCACTCCAGGGCTGCTAGGTGAGCCAGGTCTTGCTCAATGTCGTGAGTGTCGTCCCAGTCATACCTGCTCTCCCTCCACTCCAAGAGATCACTGAACCGGGCTTGTGTAGGGCTCCCAAATTCAGGCTCTGAAAAAGCCTCCCATAACAAGCCAGGACCATCAAACTCCTCTCCCTCTGGCTTGTCATGCTCGGCTGTCCAGGGCAGGTACTGTGCCCCATACCACCAGAGCGCCTGGTAGGCATCTTCCAGCCAAATCTCCTGCCATACCCGGTGCTCCAATTCCTTCACCCATTCATCTAGGGGCTGCTCTCCCAGGAAGGGCATCCGCAGGGCCACTTGCTTCTGCAACCGCTGCTCTTCACTGGGAGACTCTCACCCCGCTGGTACTGTACATTATCCAGGGCCTGGTACCAGATGCCTTTCCTTAATGCATCCCGGCCATCCAGGTCCTCCTCCTCGTATGACACTGCTGGTTCCATGCTGTTGCTGTCAGGGTCGCTGTACTCAGACATGCGTTGCCCTCAAATTGTAAATCCACGAATGGTGTCGCCTGTAGCTGTCCTGTAGTCTGTGGGAACGATCCCGCCGCTTGCCACCAATTGTAACGGACCGTTTTGCACACAAGGGGTAAAAACCGTTTAGGCGATCGGCCCCCTTTCCAGAGATCCAGGCACAGCTACTGCAGAACACCAAAACTCCCGAACTGGATACAAAATAGCACTCCAACTCCCGAACTGGAACCTCCCAAATAGCTGCTAGCAGACGAACAGGAAAAGCAGACAACAGCTTACACTCCTGGCAATCAGTCTCTAACAGCATACAGTGAATCCCCCCAAGAACGAGACAAGGCTCCGTGTTGAGGGTCAAGCAGTGGTCTGAGGTGCTGGCACACCCAGCCTGGTTTTTATTACAGTGTTTCAAATACAGGACCACCCACAGGGAGGGATAAAACAACCAATCATATCACAGTTACATCCCACATATTCCCTCCCCTTATCCTGAGAGGAAACTCAATTATACAAACAGTTAAAACATACTTTCTACCCAACTTTCATAACTCCAAAACCATACATCACATTCACATAAAATTACATATTCTCAATCAATCCATTCAGGGGAACAACATATTCAAAAATGGCACAAATCAGACAAGGGGTTCAAAAGTTAGTAAAAAGTCCTTTGTGACTAAATGAAGCATGGCTTTCTGGCCCAAACCAGTTTCAGAGTCTTCTATCCTGGAGATAAGTAATTCAATTATCTCCCAGGACAGACACAAGACTCCATTAAGCACATGGTTGCAAAGAGACACAAAACACTTTAAAATACATAAAGTCACATTTATTACATAAAACACAGACATGTAACATATCCCCAGATAGCTCAGGTCCGAGCGCACATTATTAAGTGAATGGCGCTCAGACCACACGAATACAGTTTAATCGCCATGGAGCTAAAGTCTTTACAGTCAGTTTCATACGAATGGGCTCCATGGGATTCCTATCTGGGGTACAACACATTCAAACAAATCTACTGAACCCCAGGCAGAAAAGCACGAATTCAGCTTTTCTGCAGGCAAAAATAAAGTCTTTTAAAAGGGGGCCATAGTCCAAAGGCAGCAGGCGAGCAACCAGGCTTCTCCAATGCAATGTGGCGAGATTGGTCTCGTCACACTGGGTCATCGGGTGACAGTGCACTAGGACAGCAGCGGGCCCCCAGGAGCAGGGAAGCTAGGCCGGCAAGGCGGTGCGAAGCTTGGAATTGCGGAGAAGAGCGTAGGGAGGAAGGACGGGTAGGGGCCCAGCAGTACAGACTACCCAGGTTGTCTTCTCCTTACAGGTCGCGGAGCGCTACCCCTACGGTCCTGAGGAGGGATCAGGCGGATGGGAGTCGGCGTCAACCGGATGCTCCGGAGCCTGAACGGGTGGACGGAAGGTCGGCAACCCCGGAGCCTGGCACAGCCGGGGTCTCCAACGGTGAGTCCATATCTGCACAACACTCCGGACAGTTATTGGGCTATTTAAAAACACTATTGGAGGCATGGTCAGGGAAGGGGGAATCACCATTACAGTTCGGAAAGGTATGGTCCCCTGACACGGCGGTTAAGGCAATAGGGGCGGGGGTCCAACCGGCGAGCGGTGGCGAGGCAAGCGAAGCGGTAGTGGCGTCCGGTGCGGCGGATGGGGGGGCTGAGTCGGCGGTCGGTTGTGGCGACATTTCGGACGCGGCACGTCAAAACGTACACGTATCTTTTGCGGGCCCCCTAGGTTGTCACCTGAAATTAGAGGTTAAAGAAAAGATTTGGAAGGGGGAGTTCATGGAAAATTTTTCTTTGCTCCCTTTGGAGGAATTCCTAGACTTGAAGGAGGAGGATAAGAAGGACGCCAAGAAGGAGGAAGAAGAAAAAAGGCGGAGGTATCGCAAGATACCGAAGACTTTGGGGAATTGGCTGAGGGCGTTCTGCATCCTGGCTAGTGTGATAGGGGAAAGAAAGAAAAAAAAAAAAAAAAGGCCAGGGAACTGTGCGCAACTGTTCTGCTACTTGGATGGGATAGGCGATGCGTATCGGACGTATGGGGGCCTAGCGTGGGGGAAATATGATGAGCAGTTTCGGCAACGCTTGGCGGCCAACCCTACCATGCGGTGGGACCAAATGGACCTGCCGCTATGGATGAGGATTATGATGGCGCAGAAGGCTGCGCCCTTTCTCGGGGCAGCTGGGACAGCCTCAGGCGTGGCTGTGCCAGCGGGACAAAAGAAGGGCCTGTGCTGGACGTACAACGAGGGTCACGGCGCCAGCAGATGCTTCAAGAAAGGTAAGCTCAATGCAGGGGGTGGAATCGCAGGGGTGGCGGCCACCTCGGCTGCAACTGGGGGCGTCCCCAGTGAGGTTAGGAGCGATGTTGCCTTGGCTAAGGCAATACGCTAACCAGGAGGATGCAGCGTTCCTGTGGCGGGGTTTTAGGGAGTGCTTCGTGATCCCCTTCACGGTTAAGGAACCAGGGGCGGTTTGTGCCAATCTTAAATCTGTGCGGGAACGCCCGGAGGTAGTGCGGGAAAAGATGGCCAAAGAGGTCCTTTTGGGGAGGATGGCGGGGCCGTTCCCGTATCCTCCTATAGCGGAGTTGCGGATATCCCCACTTGGAGTGGTCCCCAAAAAAGAGGCTGGCAAGTTTAGGTTGATTCATCATTTATCGTATCCTAAAGGGTCATCGGTGAATGATGACATCGACGCAGCACTCTGTTCAGTATCTTACACATCATTTGACAGGGCAGTCGAGTTGGTACGGAGAGCTGGGCGGGGAGCGCTGATGGCGAAGGGGGACGTGGAGGCAGCGTTTCGGCTGCTTCCCATACACCCGTCATGTCATCACCCCTTGGGGTGTTGTTTTGAAGGGGGCTTCTTTGTGAATCTGTGCTTGCCGATGGGTTGTTCCATCTCGTGCGCCTATTTCGAGAAGTTTAGCACTTTTCTGGAATGGGTAGTGCGACGGGAATCGGAGGGGGGCACGGTTGTGCATTACCTGGACGACTTCTTATGTGTCGGCCCTCGAGGCTCAGACTGGTGCAAGCAGATACTACGGGTGTTCCAATGGGTAGCGCAGACGATGGGGGTTCCTTTGGCGGAGGACAAGACCGTGGGACCCGCCACGTGTCTTAGTTTTCTGGGTTTGGAGATCGATTCGGAGATCGGGGAATGTAGATTACCACAGGACAAGTTGCGCAAGCTGAAAGACTTGGTGCACACAATTGGGAGAGATCTTACGGAGAGATATGAAATATGTCGGTGGCGGGTTTCCTTGGGTAACGCAACGCCTGGTGGTGTATTACCCTACTTTTGCAGTGAGTTTGCTTGCGGTGGCCTTTTCGGAGGCTTGGGGCAATTTGGATTGGGGAACTGGTGAGTGCCTTCGGGCAGGTGTTGGGGAGTTCTACACTTGGTTGTCGAACCTTAGTCGGTTAAGGTAACGATTCAGTAGGGTTGTTCAAGAACGAATGTGTCTGGTAAAGGAGGTTTGGTAAAGCTATATTCCCTGCCAGGGTCACGGGTACGCCCGGTGTTAAGCGCATCATGCTACTTGGAGCTTTGCCCGGACATCCCGGGTGGCTTACTGGTAAAAGGGGACAGATCGGTGCTGTCACGATTCAATTCCCGCAGGTGTTTGACAATGTTGGGTTTGGATCCCGGGCACTTTGGGACCCATTCTTCCCAGGTGATGGCGGTAACAGAGGCACCCCACCTGGTTTTAAATGAGGACCTAGGGAAACGTTTAGGCAGGTGGGAGTCAGTACGGTTTAAGTCCTGTTTCAGGCCAGTCTATTTGGTTTAATGGCTATGGACGTATGGGTTTGTGTTTGGGGCTATGCCGTGTCGCTAATTACTTTCGTTTCAGGTTTGGTGACATGGTTGGTGGGTCATTCTTATATCGAAGGGGCACAGATGGGAGCCGCGTTTCAGTTCAAACGTAACTGGGCTTTCCTTTGAAATTGGTGGAGCAGGAGTGGTTTTGCTTTTCAGGGATTTTGGTGGCAAGACATTAGGGGAGAAATTTTTCCGGGAGGTAACAAAGGGTACTTTCCAGGACATTCTGGATATTGGCATGGTCCCGGAAAAGGAATTGATCAGGTGGAGGCAGAGGGAGGTGGACCAGCTATGGGAGCTGGCCACGGGTGTGGTGGTGGTGCGGTCCGAGATGGTTCCTTGGTTACATTGGAGACATACTACGTACTCGGCCGTGGTAGCTCGGTGTCGAGGACGACTTAATAAAAAATTGATGGCAGTATTTATCAGAGGTGGGGGCGGCGTAACAGTGAGACACAACGAATTGGGAAGAAAGCTCCCTGGGTACTCCAGGTGGGATGGGGTACATTTTCGGATGTAAGGTGTGATCTGTTTAAATTGGGCCTTCAGGAAGGCATTCAACAGGCCTTATTCCGGTGTGGTGGGGGTCGCTCAGGAGCTTTAGGTGTCAAGTCCTGAGCTGTGGCGGGGAATGGCCTGGTTAAATCGGAGGGTAGATGGAGGGGAAAGTGGGCATCCTGAGGTTTAGTGTGGATTGGGCAGTGTTGCACGTGGTTGGTAGGTTCGAGCCCGTCGGTGGCTCCGAACCTGGGGGTGTGGTGGTGTCTTGGTACACCCTACACTGGAACTGGTGGGTAGCTGTGTCTTGGTACACCCCTACAATGGATATGGTGGGTAGCGGTGTCTTGGTACACCCCTACAATGGATATGGTGGGTAGCGGTGTCTCGGTACACCCCTACAATTTAACCTGGTGGAAGTGTGGTCAAATTGGACGGCCAGTTTCTGTGTTAACATGTTATTTATATTGTTATCTATTGTTATTATTGTGGGGTCATTGCTAGGGGTATGTTATGTATATGGGGGAGGTTAACATTATTAAGATTTGTTGGCAATGACCCCATTTGTTATTCCTTAATTATTTATTAATAATTTAATAAAGCTGTGGACAAATTATTTCCAACAGTATAACCTGAGTCCGTGTTTTAATGGGGGTTGGGGTAAGGTTAGCGCATATGCCGGCAAATCCGACTGTGCGCCTGTCATGTAGCCCATGGATCAGCGCAGCTAAGAGGAATAGGCCTTGACAGAGCCAGGAGGTAGGCATAGCAGCCACAGGAATTTAGTGACAGCTAGCATGCTGGGTAGGGCGGAGCCATAAGGGGAGTATTTATACCAGCCACTATGTGAAGTGGCCATTTTAACTGAACCTAAGCTTACCTGTCAGTTGTCCCTCCCACCCTCCCTGTATTTGGTTAGGTTAGTTGATTTCCCGTTTTTTCACAGCGGCGGGGAATGGCCTGGTTAAATCGGAGGGTAGATGGAGGAGAAAGTGGGCATCCTGAGGCTTAGTGTGGATTGGGCAGTGTTGCACATGGTTGGTAGGTTTGAGCCCGTCGGTGGCTCCGAACCTGGGGGTGTGGTGGTGTCTTGGTACACCCTACACTGGAACTGGTGGGTAGCGGTGTCTTGGTACACCCCTACAATGGATACGGTGGGTAGCGGTGTCTTGGTACACCCCTACAATGGATATGGTGGGTAGCGGTGTCTCGGTACACCCCTACAATTTAACCTGGTGGAAATGTGGTCAAATTGGACGGCCAGTTTCTGTGTTAACATGTTATTTATATTGTTATCTATTGTTATTATTGTGGGGTCATTGCTAGGGGTATGTTATGTATATGGGGGAGGTTAACATTATTAAGATTTGTTGGCAATGACCCCATTTGTTATTCCTTAATTATTTATTAATAATTTAATAAAGCTGTGGACAAATTATTTCCAACAGTATAACCGGTGTCCGTGTTTTAATGGGGGTTGGGGTAAGGTTAGCGCATATGCCGGCAAATCCGACTGTGCGCCTGTCATGTGGTTGCAGTGGATTCTATATCACTATGCTGAATGGCGTATTATACCTATACTATTATTTGTAATTTGATTATCTGTAAAGTGCCACTTTATTGTATTCACATGCAGGATTCAATCTCCAGTGACACTACTTGTGGGTAGCCCCCTTCTTTCTCCTGATGGCAGACCTGCCAAACTCAGTTCAGAGCATAGATTAAAAATATCATATAAGGGCATATAACCGT
>OW240916.1:74920130-74953016 GCA_933207985.1 Pelobates cultripes | reverse complement strand
ACAGTCACACAGTCTCACACAGACAGTCACACAGTCTCACACAGACAGTCTCACACAGACAGTCACACAGTCTCGCACAAACAGTCACACACTCACACAGACAGTCTCACACAGACACAGACAGTCTCACACAGACAGTCACACACTCACACAGACAGTCACACAGTCTCACACAGACACACAGACACAGACAGTCACACACTCACACAGACAGTCACACAGTCTCACACAGACAGTCACACACTCACTCACACAGACAGACACACAGTCTCACACAGACAGTCACACAGTCTCACACACACAGGCCCCACACAGACAGTCACACACTCACACAGAGAAAGGTCACACAGTCTCACATAGTCTCACACAGTCACACAGTCTCACACAGACAGTCACACAGTCTCACACAGACAGTCTCACACAGACAGTCACACAGTCTCGCACAAACAGTCACACACTCACACAGACAGTCTCACACAGACACAGACAGTCTCACACAGACAGTCACACACTCACACAGACAGTCACACAGTCTCACACAGACAGTCACACAGTCTCACACAGACAGTCACACACTCACACAGACAATCACACAGTCTCACACAGACAGTCACACACTCACACAGACAGTCACACACTCACACAGACAATCACACAGTCTCACACAGACAGTCACACACTCACACAGACAGTCACACAGTCAGTGTTGGGTAGAAGTGACTCATTGTCCACACTCAACAAGGAAGTGAACTAACACTGCAAACATTTACCTCAATTTAAGATGTTTGGATATGCTTTTCAAATGATTTAATATTTTGAAAAATATTTTTTTATATTTTCATATTCTTTGATATATTTTTTATATGATATAGATTTTTGATATTTTAAAAAAATATTTTAAAAATTTTCTCCAAAAATATTAAAGTGAGGCCTAACTTGGTTTAAGGCTCATTAGAATCAATATATCAATCTAAAACCAAAGGTTTGTAGCCTTGGAAAAAAACACAGACAAACTTATTTACAAATCTTTTTTCAACAAACCTTCTTATCACATTTAATATTATAATATATTAAATATAATTAATTTATCATTATAGATTTAAAATAACAAATTACATGAAATATGTAGAAGATATGGAACAGATAATTGGAAATCTGATAACATAGAACAACCATATGGAGGGAAAGAGATAGATACTTATTGTAAAATGTTTTAATTGTGGTATAGCTTCTTTAAAACCTATTTAATCAGCTTATATATACACATTGTGATAGCTGAATAACCAACAGACACTAACAACAAATAACTCATAGCTGTGTGGCTGCTCAGATCCATGTGTGCCTAAATTGACATCATCTACAAATCTGTTCCAAAGATAAAATATTCCAAAAAATATTGCAGAGGATACCTGATGAATGGAAGTTATAAACTGAATCTCAAAGTAGATACCGGTTGTAGCTTGTGAAGACGGTGGGCTGCTGGACCCCTGCTTTGTTGGGATCTACTCACTGACTCAGTCATCAATAAAGTAAAATATAGAAACTGCAGATATAATCATGACAGACACATTTTCTTTATAACCCAAACTTTTTAGTAGTCCTTATAATGCCAATAATTAGATATATTTTTTTAATCTTTGCAACAAAATAGGGCTGGGTAGTGGAGATTTAGATTTGAGGTAAACATTTTATTTTTATAAAATTTTGAACTAGATTTTCTAGTTATAATGGAGCTCAGAACGTCTGTTAGGTCAGCTTCCTCACTGCCACCAAGAGACCCTGGAGCGCTGGACTGGGGTCTGTGGAGACTTTTTCCACTGGACAAGTCATTATAGTTCTCTTTTCCTGGACGTTCTCTCTCCTTCCAGGAAGGTATTATCCCCTCTGCCTGTGTCTCCTTGTCCCAAACAGTTATCGATCACTCTGCCTGCACTCTCCCCAACTACTGCCTTTACAAAGGCACTTGTGGCTCTCATGTCCAGCTCTTTCTTAAAACATCCCAAGAAACCAGGGAATAGTGCAGCCAGCAACCTGGCCAGCAAGTCTTAAAACTCTGTTACTAAAAATCCCCAAACAAACCAGACAGGGCACGTTCCCAATGGAACTAGCACACAATTATTATTTTTTTACACTCAGGACTAACTCCTATCCGTGTTACATCACACTTATGGTGACACACTCACCCAATACATAAAACATAATCATGTGTGAAATCATACAGCCACTCATACAACAATACAATATTCATAAAAAAGGTGAGGAAGATAAACACTATCAAGATAAACACTGTCAAAAAATATAATATTAGCAAATCTACCTGAATATGCAAACTAACAAACCTTGCGGTTTAGGTAGTGCACATAAATGGCTCAAGATCTTTACAACCAACAGGTGGCACTGCATAGGCTCCACAGCTATATCCACCTAGTTGGTAGAGAGCATAGGAGCACACAAGATATGACAATAACCTAACTATAATACACGCACCTTGCACCTCTAATGGGCACTGGGTGACTTAGACACATGAAACATCTGGGAAACCCCAAGAGGCGTCAGACATATAAAAATCTACAGTTACATGACTCCCAACAGCAAACCCAATCACACATAATTCAAGCTCAAGGTGGAGCAACTCTGGGGAAAATGGAGGCAAACATGTTAACTGTCAAAAGGGATAACTGCCAGAGGAAAGGGCAGAGTATATAAGTTTCCAGTGATGGTGACTACAATCACACTAGCCATTTAGCTGGCACAGAGTTTAGTTTTACAGATTTATTATGAGCAGATTAGACCCATAATGAAGTCATTTGCATAAGTGTATCTACCTAGCAATATGCTTAAAATTGTGACAGCTAGATGGTAGTTACATTCAAATCAGATTATTGTTTCGGGTACTAAACAAAAATCTAAGAAACTATTGCTCCTCTGAGGAAAAATAAATAAATAAAACATGTAGTTACTTACCTTTCATTTCTCTATTTTACCTTTACTATATGGCACCTAAATAAAAGCTGCTTTATCACAATTAATGATTATACAAGCATACTGTCACAGGTGTCATACCCAAAACACGCAGGAAAGAGGAAACCGACAAAAGGTGGACAGTGGTGTATCCTGGTTTTGTGCTGACCTAGGCAGGACAAAACTCAGGCGCCCCCCCACCCCACCTTCTAAATACACACAGTCAGACACACACACACAAACAGTCAGACACACACACACACACACAGTCAGATACACACAGTCAGACAAACACACAGACACAGTCAGACACATACACACACAGTCAGACACACACACACACAGTCAGACACAGACAGACACACACAGTTAGACACAAACACACACAGTCAGACACACACACACAGTCAGACACAAACACACACACAGTCAGACACACACACACACACACAAACATGCATAGTCAGACACAGTCAGACAAAAACACACACAGTCAGACACAAACACACACACACACAGTCAGACACAAACACACACAAACACAATCACTCACACACACACACACACACAATCACTCACATTAACACTTTTTTTTTATTTAACCCCCCCCCCCAGCCTCCTGCCCTTTGGGAATGCTGGGGGGGTCCTCTTTCTCCCTGGTGGTCCAGTGGCTGCCGGTCGGGCTGATGGGATTGCGGGCGGCGCTGGGGCAGGCGGCTGGCGAGGGAGCACTTCCTCTGAGCTGATTGCTCAGCTCCCTCGTGCGCCGCAGAGTGAGGCTGGGAGCCGGAATATGACGTCCTCAACCCGGCTCCAAGCCTCACTCTGCGGTGCGCGAGGGAGCAGAGCAGTCAACTCAGAGGAAGTGCTCCTTCACCAGCTGCCCGCCCGACCATCAGCCAGCGCAGCCCGCCAGCCTGGCATGTCTGTTAGCCGCGAGGCTAACAAGGCATTTGCCCTGGGCATTTGGGGGGCGGCGTTTTTTGCCGACCCCTGAAAAATGCCGTCCAAGGCAAATGCCTTGTTTGCCTTGCGGCTAATACGTCCCTGTATGTAGGGGTTTATAAAACACCCCTTTATGTCTCATTAGAGATGTTTACACTTTGTCTGATACCAGCAAAGTTTATTGTATGTGTAGAAGCCCTATAAAGGGGTTAAATGTGAAAGGTTTTATAAAATACCCCTTCCTGTCTCACTGGAGATTCTTGGCTGATATCAGCAAATCTAATGGCTAGAGTAGGACTCACCTTTTGGGGCTTGCCTTGACGTGGCAGGTGAATTTATATTCAAATGACCATTGGAATAAAACTAAAGAGCCTCCAATTTGTTTAAATGTACATTGAGATTTAGGCCAGAGAGCAGGTAACGTTCTTTTTGTTTTTACTATGTATTTTGAGCTGTTGGATACTAAGCTACTGCTGCTGTAAACGCGGTGCTTTATCTTTATGTTTGTATATAATGATAAATATGTCCAGTCTGCCAGAGCTAAGGTCAATGGAAGATAAAAGAGTATTATGGATTAACCCTTCCAGGTGATATACATGATGAATTTGAACAGGTGAAAAGATGTCAACAATATAAATTCAACATTCATACCATTACATGTATATTATATTAAGATACATGTGATCAAATATTTTATGTTTTTAAAATACCAAGAAAATGTTATTTGGTTTGTGATGATTAAAGGACCACTCTAGGCACCCAGACCACTTCAGCTTAATGAAGTGGTCTGGGTGCCTGGTCCAGCTAGGGTTAACCCATTTTTTTTTATAAACATAGCAGTTTCAGAGAAACTGCTATGTTTATTAATGGGTTAAGGATTCCCCTAATCCTCTAGTGGCTGTCTCATTGACAGCCACTAGAGGCGCTTGCGTGATTCTCACTGTGATTTTCACAGTGAGAGCACGCAAGCGTCCATAGGAAAGCATTGATAATGCTTTCCTATGCGACGGGCTGAATGCGCGCGCAGCTCTTGCCGCGCGTGCGCATTCAGCCCAGAAGGAGGAACGGAGGAGGAGAGAAGGAGGAGAGCTCTCCGCCCAGCGCTGGAAAAAGGTAAGTTTTTAACCCTTTCCCCCTTCCAGAGCCGGGCAGGAGGGGGTCCCTGAGGGTGGGGGCACCCTCAGGGCACTATAGTGCCAGGAAAACGAGTATGTTTTCCTGGCACTATAGTGGTCCTTTAAAGGTACATATACTTTGTGGTAATGATCCTGCCAAGTCTATTGATTGCTCAATCAATATATCATACATATGATTATTAATTCATATTCTGATTGTAACATACCCCTACTTAAACCAGTTATAGTTATAACAGATTCTGATATTTATTATTATATAAAAAAATTAGTGTTAAAACCACTTATACAAAGGTAGAGTTAAAATATAAATACCTTCAATATGGTATCTAAGTGCTTTCTTAACTCACTTTTAGAAATAATTTAAAAAATTCAAATCATCTTAAGCTACACTCAACAGCCGCTAAAAAATATACTTAACAGAACACTCCGGGCACCCAGACCACTTCTGCCCATTGGAGTGGTTTGGGTGCCAACTCCTACTACCCTTAACCCTGCAACTGTAAATACTGCAGTTTTCATAAACTGCAATATTTACATTGCAGCGTTAACTCCTCCTCTAGTGGCTGTCTACTAGACAGCCACTAGAGGGCACTCCCTGGTTTATAGCACAGATTTTCTGTGCTATAGCGTCTCTGGACGTCCTCATGCTGTGTGAGTACCTCCAGCGTCGCTGAAATCCCCATAGGAAAGCATTGAAAGCATTTTTCAATGCTTTCCTATGGTGAGGTCTAATGCGCGTGCGCAGCATTTGTAGCGCATGCGCATTAGGTCTCTCCCCGCTGCAGGTCGCACATGCTCAATAGGTCTCCCCCGCTAGATTACGTCCGCGGGGGAGGAGCGTGGGTGGACCCTGAACCAGCGCCGAGGGACATCGGCGCAGGATAAACGTAAGTCACTGAAGGCATTTTAACCCCTAAAGCAACCTGGGATGGGGGGTGGGAGGGAAAGGGGACCTGCAGTGCCAGGAAAACGGTTTGTTTGGCTGGCATTGGAGAGTCCTTTTAAACAAATAAGATTCATCTTGCTAAGCATCCAATCTCACGAACGTGACTTTCCACAATGGCTGTCAGATCTTGGTAAAAAATGTTTTTAAAACAATTTTTTGGTGTTTCTGGTATTTTAAGCTACTAATAACTGTAGTTATTATATTTACTTATTGTAACTTAGGGAATAAGTTGTCTTCTCCCTAACAGGACAAAGAAAGAAGAATGTCATATTTCCAATTATCAACTATTCTAAATAGATTGAGAGATTTTGAATAAAGGAGTATTTTTAACATTTAAAGAGAATGTAATTTTACATACCATTGTGAACAAAGGCGGTATATATCTAAATCATATATCTTTAAAACAAAACACTAGAGAGATTAACTGTGTTACTATTTCATCTATCATTATTATACAAAGTATAACAAATATAAATATTATACCTGTTAACATTTTTAGCACAACAGCACCTGATGTCAGTGATATGTCTATCAGTGAGATGTAGAGGTGTTACCAAGATTCCAATACAGCAAAAAGAGGCGTTTTTGAGAAACCACTTCAATTGCTGTATCAACATAACATTTACTATAATGGGATCCATGTCACCTAAGACAATGTCTTGGAAATGCTATCAATTAATTTATTCCTAAAAGAATATCAGAGAGTATCCAATCTATACACATCATAAACGGTGTAAAAATGTTTCATGGAAAAAACTAAACAAAAAACAAACAAGAAAAGACAAAAGACAAATACCAACACCATCACCAAGGTGATAACAGATGATGCTGATTCAATATCTGCAACCAATTCCAGCCAAATATTTGGATAGCTGGACTCTACAAGCTATACTCTACAACAAATAACCGGGTATTCTACAAACACAACTTCCAACAATGTATCTAAGGAATGTAAACTTCTACAGGCCTTTAAAGATTTTGGATTACAAATATAATTACTACTTTGGATTACAATTCCTACCGGGATCCATCCAAGAATATCTTACTCTGGAACCTGAGATTCTTTTAAATTTTTACCCAGACAAAAGCTTTGCTCATTTTAATCAACCACCTTTGCATGCAAAGATCACGCTACGGATGTTTTACTGTTACAACAATGATTAAAGACACTGGAAGCATAAAACCTAAAGAACTTTGGTGTTGAAGTCCATGACCAAAAGAGGGTGAAAAAAAGCCGTTGGAAGATGGCAGCCGTCACTCAGAGGGGCGGGAAGGGAAAACGTGTCATAAAAGAGACACGAATGGGCAGTAAGCCGAAAAGGGCGCAAAATGTTTTTTTAGCCGCAGGCTCATGGGAAATAGAGTCCGCGGTGATTAAGGGTATGAATAAAGAGGATGGGTCGCGGTCTCTTACTGAGGAGAGAGTCGCGGCAAACTTAATACAAGTAAACTCACAGTCGAACCTCCATGTGAAAAGCGGTGGTTGAGCTTGACTTAAAGTTATAGGCACTTAAAATTATAGAAGGAAGTAAAAACAATAAAAGGTTTTAAACATTGGGACCAAGGGTATATAGAATATATAAAGGAGTGAAATGTGACAGGAAATATCAGTATAAAATTGATGCATTCACTTGTATAAGTGGTCTAGTAAAATTTAAATATTAAGTGTTGATAGATAAAACAGTCAATATATGGTAACAAGCATTTACCAAAAGGCAATATAATTGGAATAGACTCACCTGGGAGGCAAGCTGCAAAGAAAGAGGGGTTGGGAGGAGCTTGATGACATTATATGATATTGTTGTACACTCTGGTTAATCTTTTTACATCATTGTTAACTATTTCTTTGCTGCTGGGAGGTTCAGTAAAGAAAGATAAGCAAAGCAAACATGAAGCCTCCTGTCTTGCCATAAAATTTACTTGTAGACCGAGAAATAATTTTTTCCTCTCGCCTAGATAGACATTGGTTTATAACGAGTCTGGAACGCACGACCATCTTAAAGCAACACTATAGTGCCAGGAAAACACTTATTTTCTTGGCACTATAGTGCCCTCAGGGTCCCCCTGTCACGACACTCCTTAGTTAATATGCCCTCATGCAGTACTCACACTCACCACTGTTTCAGTTTGGCACTGTTTCTAATTTCTTTTCATTAAGCACTACACCTGGCCCTTGTTTAGCACCTATGTATTCTGGTTTCTCCCCTCACTCCCTGTCAGATCATTATCCTTCATCCTTTATCCTGTACCTGCTGTTTCCTGGTTCCCGTGATTCTGACTCCTTGCTCCTGTGTCTTGTATCCTGTGTATCCAGATCCTGTGTTCCTGTTCCGATGTCCTTATGGTGCTGTGTTCTGCCTGGTCCTGTGTCCTGTGCCTCCCGTTCCAGTGTTCGCTTGCAGTGTTCCTGCCTATACTTCATTTCCAGTGATTTCTGACCTTGCTACCTTATTTATGTGTGACCTGCTTTGGGCTTTGCTCCTTGGTGTTTTTTATTTAGTGCTTGGTGACTTAGGATCCGTGCCCCACTTCTATTCTGTGGTGGCTGCACAATCCTGCCTAAGAACTTTACTTTTGCCTAAGGACTATCAAGTGTACTCTGCCTGCTCTATTTGTATTTATATTGATTTCTTGTGTGTGTGTGTGTATATATATATTTGTGGCATTGTACATATTTTATTTTTGTATATTATATCCTTTGGCTTTCTTTAATAGATATTTTCTTGATTGCTCCATTCATCGTGTCCTTGCATTATTTCTCTGCTAAGTTGGTTCCCACATTTAAAGGGACAGTGCTGTCGCAGGGCAACAACCCTTCATGTCCTTACAGAATGATCTGACCACTTGGAACCAGCAGCGAATAATGTCTAGGATCACGATGGATAACATTGTTGGTATTAATGCTGATTCACAGCAAGAGTATGCCCTCATTAAGACTTGTTGTAATCCGTTAAGACAAATTCAGCGGCATATTGGAAAGGCCTCTAATTTATGCTTGTCTACTATAGACGTCTCCTGTCAAATCTGTATTATGTGGATTTATCAATGAACTTTTCACAAAAATATATGTGACTCGTTGCTTTCTCAGTTACCTGATTGCGATAAATGGATGAGAGAGCCTCCTGTGATAAGTAGGGTGTATACACTTATCCGTATGTCTCTTAAAGAGATATCACTTAAAAAAAATCTGTCATATTTGCAGAAACAAGTAAGAGTAATGCACAATAATTTTGTTGCTTTATTACCCGAAGTTCAATTTCTTATTGATCTTGAACAAGAAAGAATGACTGTCTTTATGCCTGTTAATGATGATGGTATTCCCTTTTCGGATATACATAGCATAAATAATCCTCCTGACTCTGACTTGGGCAAATGACTTGTTGGTCCTCCCGCATGCAAAACCGAAGTTCCTCATGATTTAAAAGCTGAAAGCTTTTCATCCCAAACTGAAGAAGACGCTGTGGAGGGGTTGTATAGCACGGGTGATCCCCTCATGGACCAGATCTTCGCTGATAATGGGTCTCGCTGTATAGCAACTCTGGATGACTAGCAGCCTGAACATGAACGCTGTACCAGTACAGAGTTTTCAAATATTGTCTTGGTACCAGAGACCCACAGTGCCCTTATGCCACCATCGTCTCTTTTCTGCAAGATCCACTCGCCTATTCCCAGAGTGAGAATACCGACTACCAAGATGAGCAATCTCAACACTGTTCAGGAGGGTACTAGTCTGGTCAGAAAGTGTCTCAAGCAAAGTCTGCCCAGCCACGAAGCAGAAACAGACTCACCTGAGACAACAACCAGAGAAACTAATTCCTCCATCACAGTGACAATTGAGGAGACCACCAGTAACCATGACCAGGTAACTGGATCTGATTTGGATATCAGTCCCGCAAAGGACAATGCAGTTCATGCTCCAAGGGACAATACCGAATCTATAGAATCAGAAGTTCCAATTTCTACACCTCTTCCTGAAGTCATCTAATACTGGAGACTCGAAACTGGGATGAAAATGATCCTCCTGTCAGAAGGCCACCACGTAGGAAACGTGGTAAACGACATACTTCTTCCAAAACACTGTATGAGAAGGCTGAGAAACTGAAGGTGGAAGCTTCAGAGCAATCAGTGGAAGAGGAAGTTATTGTCCCAAAGGCAGCTCACGACTTTGCTGTGGAGAGGTTGGATGATTCCAGTTCTAACCCTTCTGCCTCTGGGGGTTCAAGGATAGGCACCTCTCTCACAACCGCAACTGTAAAAAATGAGTTGACACCAAGTAAAGACTGTCATCCTCAAGTTGAAATCAGAGTCAGACTTGGTGCAACATGACAAACTCAAAATGGATCAAGCCCAAGGAAAGGGTCTGAATGAGACAAGGGTTGTTCAGAACCCACAGTCTGAAGAAGAATCTACAGTTATAGGCAAGTCTAACCCCGTTCTTCAAATTAAAAGCCCTGGTAGGACAATTTCCCTGCTGCAAGAGGAAACACAAACTACAACACTTGTACCTGAACAAAACATTGAAGACTCTTCTAATCAGCAGTTTAACCAAACTCCAAATGAAGAAAATGATCTAAGTGACCAAGTATCTCTATCTGTTACAGAATTTAATCAGTTTGAGAGAGTCGTCCCTGCTTCGGCTGGCCTCATGCTCCGATAGATTGGGGGAGCCGTCCCTTGATGCATTTCTGCGGTCTGAGGAGGAGGGTTCGCAGAGTGCTCCTGATCCTGTACTCCTTAATCTAGGGGATTCTTCTCAATTGATTCCAGTGGCACCTACCCAAGCTGACTCTGAGACTATTCTCCCTTCTATAAGAGTTGCGCCTTTATTCCGAGGAACTTACAAGCCAGAAACCAAATCAGAACCAGGACTTCTGAGTGAGGCTCCTGTTTATAGCGATTGTCACGTATTCATCCGTGGTTAATGACATTTACTGTCCACACAGGAAAAGTTGTGCCGAGCAGCAACCTAATCCACAGAAGGGTTAATGCTGAGCAGCAATTATGCAAATGAAACCTGGTAACTGACTTTGGGGTCAAAGGCCGGTTACAGCCTATCAGAACTAAAGGAGGGGTATTTAGGCCCAGTTCTCAGCCTGCTCAGTGCCCTGTCGTGGTTTCCCTTGTGGTTGTCTGAGAGCGCGTTCCTGTTTATAGTTTTCTACCTGGTTTTTGACTTTGGCTTTGTTTATTGACTTCTCTATATTCTGGTATCCTGACTCCTGGATTTCCTCATCGCTGTGTCCCTTTCTGTGTTCCCTGACCTCGGCTAGTATTTTTGACTATTCTTTGTACGTTAAATCCGGCCATTCTAAGGACCGGTAATACGTTGCTTATTTGTCATTAGTGAAGAAAGTTAGTCAAGAAAGTTAATGATAAAGCCTCCCATCTCTATAGTGAATTTGAGATTTAAGGTGTTATTATTGAGTGCCATGCCAAAACTCAAGATGATAATCATGAAGTTCATCTGTATTATTCCAGATGATAAGCATGTCATCAATGAAACACATCCAGAGTTTGATAGATTCCATGAATGATTTGTTTTTCTGAGAAGACCACTGTTAATTAAAGATAATTGTTATTACTAACAAACTTATTATAATATAATAATAATAATTTAACATATAAACATGGGTCATTGCCCCCATACTCCGCCCTCGCATCCGCATCCTTCTTTTAATATAACGGGCAATGACCCCAACATACTAACACATATATATCTCTAACAATTTGCAACCTTACTCCAACATAACAATTTAAGTGCCAACCATAAATAACCACGGCAGGGGTATACCCGGATACCCCTACCCCACAAGGTTCTGAGCCACCTCCAGGACTCGAAACCTACCAACCACCAGTGACCACAATTTCCATGTCCGTGACGTTCCTCATGGGAGCCTATTTCCTCTTCCTCGGCTCCCTATCCCGCCACGGGCTCAGACCTTGACCCCTTAAGCTGTCTGAGCTCCCCCACCCCGGAGAGAGAGTGCCCTCTGCATCCCTTCCTGTAACCCCAGGTTCAGCAAGTCCCAACCCACTGCTGACAGGTGAACGCCGTCTTGGTGGTAATACCCTAGCAAACCGCCTTCCAATTCCCTGTGCCTCACCACTACCCCCCCAACTTCCTCACAAAGCTCGCCATCAGGCTGTTAACCTTACCCCTACATCTGTCCAAGGCCGCAGGGTCCCGTGCGTGCCTCCAGTGTCGCCGCGGGACCATCTCTGACCACACCAACATTACCCCGGGAAGCAGATCGACCAGCCTATTAAGGTGAGGTGCTTCATCCATTTGACTAGCCTCCGTTGCTGTATGAGGCCCAAGTCATTGCCCCCTGAATGCAGTACCAACATGTCGGGCCTCACCCGGCCCGCTACCATTCGAAACACCGCCCCGCACATGTCCCTCCAGCAATATCCCCTGTACCCAAGCCATCGCACCGCCAACTGGTCCTTTGGAAAGCCCAGCTGCTGGCCTTTGAGCTCGAGCTGCAGCCCTCCACCAATGGGAACAATTCCAGGAAAGCCAAGTTACGCATGAGGGGGCGCTGCCCCCACGCCACCGGCCACTTTTCCGCGCACCATCTCCCACCGAAGTAGGCCCCAAACCCCACGCTACCAGACGCATAAGTGAACTGCTCCAATTCGGCCGCTGACACGCTTTCCTGACGGAAGAACACAGTCCCATTGAAATCCCGTAAGAAGGTGTCCCATACTACCAAGTCGGTCCGCATGGACGAAGATACCCGTATGAAATGGTGCGGGGACCGTGCCCCCGCGGTAGCTGCCGACAGGCTGCGGCTAAACACCCTACCCATCGGTATCACCCTGCAGGCGAAGTTGAGCATCCCTATCAGCGATTGCAGCCGCTCAAGTGTCACCTTGCGCGCCTGCCGCACCGCGCCCACAGTCCCTCCAATTTGGACAGCGGCATTCCCCGAGCACCGAATCTATTTCCAGCCCCAAGAAGCTGAGTCACCCGGTCGGGTCTTCAGTCGTATCCGCCGCCAGCGGCACCCCGAAATGGCCCGCCACCCATTCAATGGTCCTCAGCAGGTGCAGGCATGCCGGGGAGTCGGCCGGCCCTATGCAGAAGAAGTCATCCAAGTAGTGCACCACCGCTCTGTCCCCCGCCTCAACCCGCACTACCCATTCGAGAAAAGAACTAAACTTCTCGAAGTAAGAGCAAGAAATGGAACAGCCCATTGGGAGGCATAAGTCTACATAATAGCCTCCTTCGAAGAAGCACCCCAGCAGGTGGTGACATGCCATGTGGACCGGGAGCAGACGAAACGCTGCTTCGATATTGTGACAGACCCATCCGTATGGACTAAGATTGCTGGATTCGTCTGTTTGCTTGTTTCACGAACTCACCCATTCGTATGCCTGGATTTAAGACTTTTTTACCGAACAAAACTGTCGAACGGACGGCCACCCAGAAGAGAAGTGTGCAGCTGGTTAACCTATTGATCCCAATTAGAACGTTGCAGTTAACCACAGACACTTCTCAATTAAAAACGAATACAGGGTGCTCGTCGTTCGTATGTCGACCACGAGGCGGTGGCCATTTTAAACCATGCGAAAGACCAGTGGTGTTCGGTACTAAATTCATGGAACTGAAAACGGACACTTTTTCAACCGAACACCGCTGATGCCGTTGACCTCCCTTCTCCAATCGACAGAAGTGTGCGAACACCGGCCGTTCGGGAGATTTAAAGGCACGAATGAACTTACCCCAGATAGCCTTCCCATGGAGTCAATCGCATACCGAAGAACTGTAATGGGCTTTGACTCCATGGCGATTGAACTATGCGTATGGGATCTGAGCGCTATTCGCCAATAATATGCACTCAGATCCAGGCTATCTGGGGATGTGTTACACGAATGAGAAATGTTCGGCAGTTATAAAGTTATGTGTTTTTATGATTTGTATTTAAAATGGCGATTTGCCTCTGCTCTGGGAGATAATTGAATTACTTCTCAATTATCTCCCGGGCAGAGGGAAGGAAACTGTGATGTATGCTGGGAATATTGTGTGACTGTCCTGAAATGCCATATGTCCATCTGCTATTCCAGTCTCCCATTTGGTCCTCTAGGGGAGTGTCCACCAAGTGGGAGACCTGCATAAATACGGGCAGGTAGCCCACAGTAAACTCAGTTCGTGTTTTACCCTCAATGCGGAGCTTGGTCTCGTTATTGGGGGGATTTTATTACCGATGACTAGAGACTGCTATATGGAATTATTAGCCGCTTGGGAGATACCGGTGTTCGGCTGCTATTGACGGTTCGTGAGCTTGAAGCTCGTGGAGGGAAGTGACCGTGCGGATACCGTTCCGGAGTTTGGAGTGTTCCCTTACTGGTGGTTCGCATGATTGTATTGGATACGCATACAGCCTACATTATTGCGAACGGGGAGCATTCACTAAACGGCGGTTTGTACATTTCATGCTGAAGGTCCGTAACAGATATCAACCTTGGCCATAAGAGCCCCAGGCCCGGCCCTCTTTACCAGCTCGACCGCCTGGTCGAATGATGCATAAGAGACCGAGCGCAGCTCCTTATCGATATCATCATTCACCGACGCACCCTTAGGGTTGGATAGGTGGTGAATGAAAACTGTAGAAGGAAGGGAAGGCACCTGGATGCCAAAATCCCAACTTAGGGGTGTGTCGAACTTTCTTTTAGGGGATAACCCTTGTATATACACAGTAGGTAAGTAGATAGGTGAGTGATCCTAAGCTAGAAATAGCAATAGGAGCTCAAAGAAGAAAGTTCAGCAAAAGATGCTAATATGACATATATCTAAAAAATAGCTTTATTGGAAAAGGGTCTACCCGAGGTATGATCCCTAATAAAAGAGATAGGCTTAATTAAACTAAATACACCATAACCACTAAGACGTAATGATATACATTGGGAGTAGTGGACTCCAACACACAATCTAGAGAGAGAGCTGGAAAGAAAATATCTGTAGCCACAATACTAATATCGAGCAGCAAGGATCCCTAAACACCAATCCTGATATGTACAGGCCCATATATGGTGAAAGAGTAAGAGAGGAAAAGACTAGAGTACAGAATATGTCTGTATCTGTCTGACTGCCAGACAGGATATTAAATACTGAAACAGTATCAATAGAGCATTCACTCAGATGTCAGCACAAAAACAGTGTATCTCCTCAATATGAAAATGATTGGCTTAGACACTGCTAATTGCATGCGAAAAGCCCGGTCTGTCAAAGGAGATCAAAAAAGTTGCTGACTGCTAGCGCTGCTCGTGTAAGGCATTTCTAGCTGATCCTGTAAAGGAAAAAAGATTCTACTCTCCTTCTATGCTGCTCATCACAGTAGGCTATTAACAGCTAATATAACTAGATATAGGAGTCCATAGTCCCCACCCTGTGATCACATCTACGAGGTGAAAAGTTTAAAATAAAAGAAGAAAAGGACCTAACGCACGTTTCGGCGCTCTACAAGCGCCTTTGTCAAAGGTAAATTCGATATGGCTCATAACTCCGTTTAAATATCCCACCTCATCCTTCAGTAGCCAATCGGATCCAGGGGCGTGTTCTACAGTTCGCGCCAAGAGATACCGACGGCAGAGGGATGTCAATCAAGTATTGTCACGCCCAATGTGTGTAGACGGAGGTGGGGAGTCTCCAGCCGAATCATGTTGGCATGGAGACAGGACCTCCCACACTATGCCGGGCGTAGATGCCCATAATGTACAGTAAGGGGGAGCATTAACTACCCACACGGAGGAGGAAAACACCCCCGCTCAAATGAAACATTGCCCCTAACACATGTGTGTCAAAATGTTAGGATAGGCAATATGGGGACTCCAAAGGAGTAAGGTATGATATAACTAAAGATAGGAGACTGGCAAATTGAGGATTATAAATACTCTTTCAGACACATATACCTATATGTCTAGTAGGGTTTACCCTGCAAGTCTTAGTTTAGAGTGAAAGCATACCTTTCCATTGGGGGAGGTGATAAAAGATCCAGGGGTGAAGAGTGCTGAAAGTAAACCCCTTGCTTGGTAGAGCGATAGGGATGATTAATCCCAGGTGGAATAAATATGGAAAATGGTATTATATCGAAAGAACAGAAAGTAGTGAAAATCTCAAAGGAGCTATTAAAGTGATAGAGTATGATTAATAGCAACGCAACACATATCTTTATACATAAACTCAGTTCATCAAATTTCAATGAATGGGGTAAAGGTGAAGCCCTCATTCAATCCTTTGGGGGCTAGTGTATCTAGCCTGTATATCCAATAGCATTCCCTTCTTTTAAGGATCTGATCAAGATCACCCCCTCTTTTGCCTAGTGCTACCTTTTCCACTCCTGAAAACTTGATGCAGTTAGGGGTATCGGGATGCTGTGTTCTGATATGTCTGGCTACTGGCGTATCTCTGTTCGAAGTTACAGAGTGGACATGTTCCATGATGCGTTTCTTAAATGGGCGTATAGTTTTGCCTACATATTTTAAGCCGCATTTGCATGTCAGTAAGTAGACGATTCCTGTGGTATTGCAGTTAAAAAACTGTCTTACATTAATTGTGTCAGAGTCAGTAGAATTCGTAAGAGTTTTGGAACCTTTGGCTATGTACATACATGCGACACAACGCCCACATTGGTATGTGCCCTGTATGTTCATCCAGGTGGTATTAGATTTTTTAAGGCCAGAGAAGTGGCTAGGTACGAGTATTTCTTTCATATTCCTGCCTCTCCTGGCTGTAATGGATACTTTCGGTGGGATTATGTCTTTAAGGTGGAGGTCTTGTGTGAGTAATGGCCAAAAGCGGCCAATCACGTGTCTCATTTTGGTCCAACCCGCATCGTAGTTGGCTATACATCTAATGAGTTTTTTTGACTCAAAGATGGGTTTATCTTGTAACAATTCCCCACGGTTACAGTTTAAAGCCCTCTGGTAGGCCTGTTTTAGACATCTAATCGGATATCCTCTCTGTTTAAATCTCTGTCTTAATTCAGTGGCTTTATGTTTGAAGTCCTCAGTGGATGAACAGTTCCTTCTTAACCTTAGGTATTGACCCACCGGGATTCCTCTCTTTAAAGGAGTGGGATGATAGCTTTCCCATCTCAGCAAGTTATTTGTGGACGTAGATTTACGATATAGAGTGGTCTCAATATCACCGTCCTTAGCTATCCTGAGTGTACAGTCAAGGAAGTTAAGTTCCTGATCACCATATTCCATGGTGAATCTCAGATTGAGATCATTCGTATTGAGTGTTTCCACGAAGGTATTGAAGTGAGTTTGAGTACCCGTCCAAATAATTAGGACGTCATCTATGTATCGCTTCCATAGAAATATGAAGTCCGTAAATTTGGAATATTGCTCTGAAAATACAATCTCTCTTTCCCACCATCCCAGGTGCAGGTTGGCATAGGAAGGGGCACAAGACGTCCCGATCGCTGTTCCCTGCACCTGGTGATAGTATTTGTTCTGAAAAAGAAAGAAGTTGTGTGTCAAGATAAACTTCAATAGATCTAACACAAACATCGTGTGTGTATTGTGTTCGGCACCCCTTTTCCCAAGGAAGTATTTAATGTGTTCAAGCCCGCTTAGGTGTGGTATGGAGGAGTATAGGGCTTCCACATCCAGACTGCAGAGTGCCGCTCCCCTAGGTACCTTAAGTGATGTTACACATTTTAAGGTATCTTTGGTATCCTTCAAGTATGATGGCAAGTTTATAACAAATGGGCGTAAAATTCTATCCACATATATGCTCCCTTTGCTTGTAAAGTTATTTGTACCTGATACAATTGGTCTTGCTGTCAGGTTTACTTGTTTCTTATGTATTTTGGGGAGACAGTAGAATGTGGAGATGGTTGGATTTTTAATGTAGATGTTTGCATATTCCTCCTTTGATAATACCCCCTGATCAAAAGCTTGATCCAGAAGGATTTTATATTCCCTTTGATATTTCTGGGATGGATCCATCGTTAGTGGTTTATAGGTGCCTTCATCTAGGAGAATGGCCTCCACAATCTGCACATAGTGTTGTCTGTTTAAAAGGACAATGTTGCCGCCTTTGTCGGCGGGCTTAATGATGATTTTATCATTGTCCCTAAGTTCGCATAGTGCCCTCCATTCATTCTTTGGTAAGTTCTCCCTGGGTTTCACTGTCAGCATGTCTGTATTTAAGGTTTTGATCATGTTAGTGGTGGATTCTATAAAAGTATAGATATTGTTAAACTCTCTAAAATTAGGAGTGAATTTACTTCTTGTACAGAGATCAGTATAGGGTGCTGTGGGGGTGGTGTCATTATCTTCCAACAGAGACACCAGTTCCTGCAGACATTGGTATTCTCTGGGATTAAATCCAAGTTCTTTTGCTCTTTTATCATCTTTTAGTTTAAAGTGCTTGTGTAGGGCTAGTTTCCTCCCGAACAGATTTATGTCCTTTATCCAATCAAACTGATTGAATGGGGGGGTCGGGACAAAAGATAAACCTCTCATTAATACCTTAGTTTGTGTAGGAGTGAGAGTGATATCAGACAGGTTGACTACTCTCAAGTCGTCAATTAATACCGTCTGCGTGCTCTGCCTCGGTAACGGGTCTGCCTTTGAGTTTGGACTTCCCCCTCTCGGGGGGGCTGTCCTAAAAAAGCCACCCCTTTCTTGAGGATTCCCTTATTAGATTGTGCGGTGATATCTGTTGGAACCGAGATTGATTCAGCATCCGTATCAGATGTGTCATAGTCTGAAGTCATATAGTGGTCAGAGTCAGCCCTGGTGGTTTTCTTAAACCGTCGATATACCTTTCCATTCTTATAGTCATCATTATCTCTAATAAATTTACCATGCTTTCTACTTTTGACATTATTCTGATATTTGGTAAGGTTCTGTTGCAATCTTTGTTCCTGTGAGGCAAAGGAGGGGTCATCTTTACAACTCTGTATCCCTTCTATAGCTACATTGACTTTTTCATTCACAGTTTTTAACCGTTCTGATTCGAACCTTTGTAGAATATCCATAAATTTATTGGAGCAGGAATTTGCTGCGTCCTCCCATTCTTTCAAAAGTAATGGGTCATCCATCTCTATATTAGGGATGGTCTGAATTCTCAGACCTCTGGGAATCATTGACTTACTTATATATTTTTGAAGTGAAGTCACCTCCCACCCTAACCTGATCTGCTGTTTGCAAAGGTTTGAAAGCGTTCTAAATTTGGCATTTATGTTGTCTTGTTCAGGTAGGTATGTTACGTCTTTATCAGAAAAAACTGAATCTATGTCCGTACACCACTGATTAGACTCCTTTAACTGGGATAGGAAATTAGTCATGATTTTTTAGATATATGTCATATTAGCATCTTTTGCTGAACTTTCTTCTTTGAGCTCCTATTGCTATTTCTAGCTTAGGATCACTCACCTATCTACTTACCTAGGTGGTGAATGAGCCTAAACTTCCCTGGCTCCTTCTTAGGGACCACCCCGAGAGGGGAAAGCCGGAGGCCCTCTATCGGTGGTGCCCGAAACGGTCCTGCCATCCTAACCAACAACACTTCCTTGTCCCGCACCACCCCCGGAAATTCCGCCACCGATTTCAGATTACGCGGGCATACCGTACCGTCCCTGCCCCGGAACGGGATAAAGAACCTGAGTAGCTCGGCGTCCGCCCTATTACCGTAGCGGCTTAGCCAGGGCTCCATCGCGTCTAGCTTCATCGGGGTGAGTCCCCGGGGCAGCGGAAGCTCGCCCGCCTCCGGGTGCCGAAGGAGCTCCTGCTCCCCCGACTTACCTTTCTTGAAACATCGCTGCAACCCGTGTGCCCCCCGCAGCCCGAGCATTTGTGCTTAAATCGACAGGAAGCACCCCACTTGCACTGGCCTTCATTGAAAAGCCAGCATAATCCCTTTTGTGAGGCGGAAAACGAGGCGGACTGACCTTTTGCGCCAGCCGCGTGCTGAAAGGGCTGCACTTTTTGCGCCATCATCAGCTTCATCCAGAGAGGCAGGTCCAACTGGTCCCACCTCACACCCGGATTGGCCGCCAGCCACAACTGTTCGTCATGCCGCCACCAGGCCAGCCCGCCATAGGTGCGGTATGCCTCCCAAATCCCGTCCATGTAGCAAAACAGGGAAGAGCATGCGCCCGACTATTTCTCCCCTATCACACTGGCCAGGACGCAGAACGCCCTCAACCAGTTCCCAAAGGATTTTGGTATCTTGCAATACCGCTTCTGCTTCTCCTCCTCTTCCTTCTTCTCATCCTTTTTATCCTCCTCCTTTAGGTCAATGAAGTCCTCCGAAGGAAGGAGGGAGAAGATCTCGCAAAACTCCCCTTTCCAAATTTTTTCTTTCACCTCCTGTTTGAGGTGAACCCCAAGCGGGCCAGCAAACGATACATACGCGTGCTGCCTCGCCGCGTCCGACACCCCCCCGGTTAGTTCTGCCTGCTCGCTCCCTGCATCCCCCGTGCGGGGCACGGCCCCCACCTCCTCGCTGCTTGCCGACACCGCTGAGGTCCCCACACTGGGCCCTGCTGCCGCCGCCCCATGTGCCCACACCTGCCCTACGCTGTCCCCTATTCCACCCCCCGCCCCCAGTGAGTGAAGGAGTGATTGTAGTGTTTGCACTAGCGCGCTGGGATGCAGCGATTCGCTGGACTCACCGGCCAAGCCCTTTGTGACAGATCCAGACTAAGATTGCTGGATTCGTCTATTTTGCCTTTTCACGAAAGTACCCATTCTTATGGCCCTATTCCGTGAATTAACTTTTCCGCCGAACAAAACTACTGAACGGACGGCCACCCAGAAGAGAAGTGTGCTGCTGGTTAACCTATTGATCCCCATTATAACGTTGCAGTTAACCACAGACACTTCTCAATTAAAACCAAATACAGAGTGGTCGTCGTTCGTATGTCGACCACGAGGCGGCGGCCATTTTTTAAACCATGTGAAAGTCCAGCGGTGTTCGGCATTGATTTCATGGAACTGAAAACGGACACTTTTTCAGCCGAACACTGCTGAAGCCGCCGACCTTCCTTCTCAATCGACCTCAACTACATGGCCTCCAGGCCTGCTGCTGCCGCCCGCTGCCTCCAGACCGCCGGTGCCCCCAACTTCCGGTTCTGCACCTGGACTCAGGTGCCGTGGGGGCCTCCTGGCCCGCGTCGGTCTTCCTCCGCCACCATCCCTCCCTGCCGCCCGCTCCCTGTCGTAGTGCTGCCGCCCGGACTCCAGCCAGCAACCTCTCCACGTCCTCCATGGCCTTGCAGAGGGAGACAAAAAGAGAAAAGCCCTACCCAGCAAAGCAGTGAGCACCAGAGCGCACACAAACTCAACCAGGTAGGAAATTAAATGTGTCTTCCAAAATGGCTACCTCCTTAAGTAGACCAACCCCTTACTCCCACAACCCACCAGTCCTGGCCGGCTCCTTCTAAGCCCGCCTCCTAACCCCTGTCAAGGCCCTCCTCCGCTAAGCTGTGCTTTGGCTCCTTGGGGCTACATTCCCATAGGAAAGCATTGGTAGGCTGTCATGTTGGAAAACACTGCTGTTCTATCAGATATCTATATCAGATTTCTATATTGATGTCACTTCCGGTGCCCCCATGTCACCAGAAGTGACGCGAGATAAGCTGCGCGCTAGCAGGCCTCGAGGTATAGAATTCTGGTGGAGGCACCGCGAGCATGTGTGCCGCCTCTGATGACGCTCGTTCAGCTGGGCCTTTAATCTGATGGGTGTATCGCGCATGCGCTCGGCACATCCTTCAGCTATAGAAATCTGATGGGTGTAATGCGCATGCGCGCAGCACTATCCGTCAGATATAGCAATCTGATGGGTGTGCAGCACATGCGCGCAGCACATCCATCAGATATTGCAATCTGATCTACAAATCTGATGGATTTCTGTACCACGGCTTTCACTGTGTAATAACATACACAGTGTAGGCAAATGTGGTGTTAAATAAGGGAGATGCACGGTTAATGGGGGTGACACCCAGGGCTAGGGGGTTAATAGGGGTGATACACATGGGATGGGGGATATGGAGGGGTGACCAAATGTTGCCAAACAACCCAGAAGTCCCTCTAGTGGCCATCTGGTAGCCAGCCACTAGAGGTGGAGTTAACACATAAAGATAATTATTGCAGATGCACTTGCAATAGTTACCATTATTATTATTATTATTATTATTATTGCTATTTATAAAGCGCACACAGATTCCGCAGCGCTGTACAATTAGTTGAGAAACGTACAATATACACAAACAAATACAAGAGGGAAGAGAGCCCTGCCCATAAGCTGATATCTAGCCATTGGAGCTCTTTTATACAAAGTGCTTAGCTAGATGGCCCGTGAGCTTACAATCTAAAGGATACCAGGGGGATTTGAGACAAGAGGTAGCAGGGGAAGTTTGGAGGTGATGGCTGAAAGAGTTAACAGAGAAGCAGCTATTGTTAAGATGTTAGGGGAATGAAGAGGTAATTGGGTGAGAATCAAATTCCGGTCGGTAGATTTAGTAAAGAGTGTGTACTCCAACTTTCGATTGATGATCATCAATTCAATATCCAAGAATTGGACACGGTGCACGTCAGAAACCTATGATGTGTTATCGTCGGAACAAAAACCTAAGGCACCTATTGGTCAAGACGGATCCATCTCACTGCTATAGACCGGTGAAGAAAGAAAACACCAATGTGGGGTGCGTGAGGTGTTTGGGATGTGTGACATGCGGTCATCTCATCCCTTCCAAAACTTTCACACACCCCTTTACAGGAAAGTCCTACAAGATTAGACAACGTATTCACTGCAGAACAGACTTTGTTATTTACAAACTGACATGCCCTTGTGGTCTTAACTACATAGGGAAAACAGAAACAGCTCTCTGTGAGAGAATAAGGGGCCACAGGTCCAGTATCCGGTTAGCCTATCGTGATGGCAAATCGGACAAGCCAGTGGCCAGACATTTCTTGGAATTTAAGCACCAACTTTCCTCACTCAGATGTGTTGCCATCGAGCATGTTCCTATTGCGGCCCGAGGTGGTGATAGAGCCAGGCTCTTGTTGCAGAGAGAGACTTACTGGATTTGCCAGTTGGGAACCCTAGCACCCAGAGGCCTAAATGAAAAATGCTTGTTTATACCATTCCTATAATGACTAGAGCTTTAACCTTTTTTTGAGGCGTATGCCTAATATATTAATATATTATTGTATCTGCATGATTATGCATTATCCTTCCCAGATCCTATGTTCCCAATTTGGGAATTTATTTGAGATGATTGTTTAAATTTTATATCATTAATTCTATTGAAGGTTATATTTGATTTTTTTGAATAACTATTTTAGAGAACCAGTGGTTATCTAAAAAAAATTTTTTGACTGTCTTTAAGTAGAGCTGACTGTTTTTTATGATTTAAGATTGTCCATAACTTGTTGTGTTTAGTATGTAATAGTGGGTCTCACTCCAGGTGCAATTTTTTTCGTGATATACATGGGTGGCTCACTTATTCACTATTTTGCTTAATTCTGTAAAGGAGTTTCATTTACACCCTACATATTGTTCTCTAGTTTAGTAGTAGAGCATTACTTACTTACCTACAGCATTCACATAGTATGTACTTTGATCTATTTGTCTTTATACACTATTATGAATGCCGTGTGTATATATGTATATATTCTTTTTTTTTCATTTATATTGGCATTTCTTATTTATCACTTAGTTTATTAATTATTTAGCTAATCAATTTGTTACACATACAACCCATGCAGTATCGTTGTAGTATATTTGTGGTTTACATGTTTTATTACATTCCCGTTCTCGCGCTGGAGACGCATTGAGGTCGTCATGCCAACGCATAACAACAGGATACTTGTTTGTCCCTCGTCGGCTCAGGTGTGGGTGGGCGCAACCAATAAGATCTTGTTGACTATGGTTGCCCCAGTAACACACTGAGCCGTCCAATAGAATATGGCCTAGGGTGTCACATGATTGGAACCCGGAAGTGAATTGGTTAGACATGGCGTCCGCGGCGGTTCCGGCGGGGAACGAGAATGTAATGCACCTGTATGTAAGTACCCATTATTAAATGTCCTATATAAGTGTGTTTCAATGTTTTTGATATTTTGTGTCCTGATGAAAGCTCCTGTGAGGAGCTGAAACGTCGATTCTCTCTTCGCAATAAATGAAGATTTTTTTGTGGTGAAATCCTTGAGTGCCGGTATTACTTTGCTATATATCATCCAGCCACCAGAGCACCAGGTATCTAAGACATTTTTGTTACAGTTGGAGTGCAGGGGTTATCTAGATTTTTATATATATATATATATATATATATATATATATATATATATACAGGGAGTGCAGAATTATTAGGCAAATTAGTATTTTGACCACATCATCCTCTTTATGCATGTTGTCTTACTCCAAGCTGTATAGGCTCGAAAGCCTACTACCAATTAAGCATGTTAGGTGATGTGCATCTCTGTAATGAGAAGGGGTGTGGTCTAATGACATCAACACCCTATATCAGGTGTGCATAATTATTAGGCAACTTCCTTTCCTTTGGCAAAATGGGTCAAAAGAAGGACTTGACAGGCTCAGAAAAGTCAAAAATAGTGAGATATCTTGCAGAGGGATGCAGCACTCTTAAAATTGCAAAGCTTCTGAAGCGTGATCATCGAACAATCAAGTGTTTCATTCAAAATAGTCAACAGGGTCACAAGAAGCGTGTGGAAAAACCAAGGCGCAAAATAACTGCCCATGAACTGAGAAAAGTCAAGCGTGCAGCTGCCACGATGCCACTTGCCACCAGTTTGGCCATATTTCAGAGCTGCAACATCACTGGAGTGCCCAAAAGCACAAGGTGTGCAATACTCAGAGACATGGCCAAGGTAAGAAAGGCTGAAAGACGACCACCACTGAACAAGACACACAAGCTGAAACGTCAAGACTGGGCCAAGAAATATCTCAAGACTGATTTTTCTAAGGTTTTATGGACTGATGAAATGAGAGTGAGTCTTGATGGGCCAGATGGATGGGCCCGTGGCTGGATTGGTAAAGGGCAGAGAGCTCCAGTCCGACTCAGACGCCAGCAAGGTGGAGGTGGAGTACTGGTTTGGGCTGGTATCATCAAAGATGAGCTTGTGGGGCCTTTTCGGGTTGAGGATGGAGTCAAGCTCAACTCCCAGTCCTACTGCCAGTTCCTGGAAGACACCTTCTTCAAGCAGTGGTACAGGAAGAAGTCTGCATCCTTCAAGAAAAACATGATTTTCATGCAGGACAATGCTCCATCACACGCGTCCAAGTACTCCACAGCGTGGCTGGCAAGAAAGGGTATAAAAGAAGAAAATCTAATGACATGGCCTCCTTGTTCACCTGATCTGAACCCCATTGAGAACCTGTGGTCCATCATCAAATGTGAGATTTACAAGGAGGGAAAACAGTACACCTCTCTGAACAGTGTCTGGGAGGCTGTGGTTGCTGCTGCACGCAATGTTGATGGTGAACAGATCAAAACACTGACAGAATCCATGGATGGCAGGCTTTTGAGTGTCCTTGCAAAGAAAGGTGGCTATATTGGTCACTGATTTGTTTTTGTTTTGTTTTTGAATGTCAGAAATGTATATTTGTGAATGTTGAGATGTTATATTGGTTTCACTGGTAATAATAAATAATTGAAATGGGTATATATTTGTTTTTTGTTAAGTTGCCTAATAATTATGCACAGTAATAGTCACCTGCACACACAGATATCCCCTAACATAGCTATAACTAAAAACAAACTAAAAACTACTTCCAAAAATATTCAGCTTTGATATTAATGAGTTTTTGGGGTTCATTGAGAACATGGTTGTTGTTCAATAATAAAATTAATCCTCAAAAATACAACTTGCCTAATAATTCTGCACTCCCTGTGTGTGTGTATGTGTGTGTGTGTGTATATATATATATATATATATATATATATATATATATATAATTTTAAAGTAATTAATCAATTACACATGTCTTTGCAGTTACTACGACATCAGGCGGGTGGTGAAGGCAGCAGCCGCCTCCAGGAAGACAGGAGGCGGTTCACAAGAACCGGACCTGCTGCCCTATGAAGAGGGGTTCCTTGGGATTGAGGGGACAACAGGCGCTGAATCATCTGAAGGTACATTGTTAAAGGACCACTATAGTGCCAGGAAAACAAACTCGTTGTCCTGGCCCTATAGGGTAATTAGGTGTGTGTCCCCCCCTCGTGGCCCCCTTCCCACTTCAGCCACTTACCTTTCTCCAACCCTTTCAGCCACTTACCTTTCTCCAGCACCAGGCTCCCTCGGTGCTGGGGAACACTCCTCCCTCTGCCGACGTCAGCTCCGAATGCGCAGCAAGAGCAGTGTGCGCATTCAAACCACCCATAGGAAAGCATTACTCAATGCTTTCCTATTGACGTCCAGCATCTTCTCACTGTGATTTACACAGTGAGAATCGCGGAAGTGCCTCTAGTGGCTGTCAGTGAGACAGCCACTAGAGGCTGGATTAACCCTCAGTGAAACAGCAGTTTCTCTAGAACTGCTATGTTTTCAGCTGCAGGCTTTAAACTAGAGGGACCTGGCATCCAGACCACTTCATTGAGCTGACGTGGTCTGGGTGCCTATAGTGGTCCTTTAACCCCTTAAGGACTGGACTGTTTTTGCGATGTTGTACATTTGCGACCAGGAATATTTTTACACTTTTGTGGTGTTTGTGTTTGGCTGTAATTTTCCGCTTTCTCATTTACTGTTCCCATACAAATTATATATTGTTTTTTTCAGGACAAAAGGGGCTTTCTTTACATACCATTATTTATATAATATCATGTATTTTAATTTAAAAAAAATACAAAAATCTGATGAAAAATTGAAAAAAATACATGTTTTTTGACTTTTACTTGAAAAATCTTTTACTCATCTACAAAAGCAAATGAAAAAAAACTGCTAAATAGATTCAAAATTTTGTCCTGAGTTTAAAAATACCCAGTGTTTACGTGCTTTTTTGCTTTTTTTTGCATGTTATAGGGCTATAGGTACAAGTAGGATATTGCGGTTTCAAAACATACATTTTTAAAATTTATCAATAGTGACATTGTAACACTATTATCTGTCATAAATTTCTGAATAACACCCCACATGTACATATTTTTTTTAAAGTAGACAACCCAGGGTATTCAATATGGGGTATGTCCAGTCTTTTTTAGTAGCCACTTAGTCGAAAACACTGGCCAAAGTAAGCATTCATATTTGTTTGTGTGTGAAAAAAGTAAAAAAACTAAATTGAGCGCTAATTTTGGCCAGTGTTTGTGACCAAGTGGTTACTAAAAAAGACTGGACATACCCCATTTGCAATACCTTGGGTTGTCTTCTTTTGCAAATGGTATGCCATCATAGGGGTAATTCTCATTCCTGGGCTACCATACGCTCTCAAAGGCAACGTAACCAACCTGGCCATTTTCAATGTAAAAATATTTGACCCATATATTTGACCTTGTAACTTTCAAAATGCTATAAAACCTGTACATGGGGGGTACTGTTTTACTCGGGAGACATCGCTGAACACAAATATTAGTGTTTAAAAACTGGAAAACGTATCACAACAATTATATCATCAGTAAAACTGCTGTTTGTGTGTGAAAAATGCAAAAAAAGTCACTTTCACTGACAATATCATCGCTGTGATATGTTTTACTGTTGTGAATCACTAATATTTGTGTTCAGCGAAGTCTCCCGAGTAAAACAGTACCCCCCATGTACAGGTTTTAGGGTGTCGTAGAACGTTACAGGGTAAAATACAGTGCTAACAAATTAAATTCTCTGGAATTTCGGCCTGGGTTGGCAGGCAGGTCCCTCAAATTGCAATCAATAAAATTACTGAATTATGTAAAAATATTACATAAATGCGCACGTAGAATTTAAATATATATGCATATTTATATATTTGAAGTCTACGTGTATATTTATATAATTATTTATGTAATTTTGTATATGGACGTATGTATATTTCTTATTATTTTTATTTATTTTTATATACATATATATATATACAAATTCATTCTAAGTGTATTTTGATATAAATATATATATATTAATTTTAAAATACAGTTAGAATAAAATTTCATATAGCTATATAATTTTTTAAAATTTTTTTATTATTATTTAAAAATTTTTTATTTAATTTAAATTACTTATTATTTATATTTTATAATAATATATATATACAATATATATAGTTATTATATATATTATATATATACGTGTGTAATTTAATTATAAGTGTATTTACATATTAATATAAAAATACACTTAGTATGGCATTATATATATGATATATAGACATATATTATATAGATATAATATATGTCTATATATCATATATACACATATATAATTATTATTATTTTTTTAATTAACACTAACTTTATTTTTTTTTAATGATTTTACACTAGCAGGGAGACTGCCTGTCAGCACAGACAGTCCCCCTGCAGGCAGCACTATGGACACCTATTGTGACCATGTGATCGCTGTGTTAAGCGATCACATGGCCCCAGGGGTCCTAATCTGCCGTGGGGAGACTGTCTGGGCTGCAGGCAGTCTCCCCACAACGGGAGCAACGCTGATCGCCGCCGGGGGAACGACGGCGATCAGGTAAGTACCCCCAGACCGTTAGGACGGTTCAGGACCGTCATCGGTCGGCAAGGCAAAAATGCCGATGACGGTCCTGAACCGTCCTCGGTCCTTAAGGGGTTAAATTCATATTTGTTAGTCAAAATGTACATATATCAGTTTTCTTGTGTTAACCTTCCAATGTGTGTTTTTTATGTGGGTGTTGTCGTCCAGTTGCCTAGACGGGACAAAACCAGCCTGTTCCAGTGAGACCATGTCTAATAGTAATGGCTTGATACGTGAAGCTAGCAGCTTTGCAAACAGTTTGGTGTCTGCATTCAGCAGTGATATTGGCCTCAGGTTTGCGCATTCTGTTGGGGGTTTCCCCGGCTTAGGTAGTGTTATTATCTTTTGAGATTTTATATTTTAAAAACAAATCTCGACATCCTTAACACTATAGTCACATAAGTATTTTATTCTCTAAATAAGAATTTATATATGGTTGCTTGTAGAGACCCTATTGCCTTTTGGCATATACTTGTGATATAAATTGAGAATATGTTTAGAATCTATACAAGGAGGAAATGTGTTTAAAGAATTTAATACAAGTTTTTATTTCCCCCCTCATGCCTTTACCACTCACAATGTGTTAAATTCATCTAATTCTAATATGAGGAACTGAATGGGAGCTTCAAGAAAATCAGCACCCATAGAAAACGGCTGTGGAACGCAAATGGAACGCAAGTGGAACGCAAGTCTGACGTCCGGGACGCAACGTGATGACATCCGGGACGCAACGTGATGACGTCCGGGAGGCAACGTGATGACTTCACCTGGAACCAGGAAGTGATTGAATTTTAACCGGGAGAAGCTTGGAAACACACTTGAGAGAACTTCCACTTGATTATGGGGTGTATATAAGGGGGAAGGGAGTAATTGTATTTTTTATTCATTTGTTTTTATTGTTAAAACTTGCTAACATCACTGTAAAGTCCCTGAGGAAGTCCCAGCAGTGGGAAGAAACGCATTGGACAGACAGTTTTTGATATTTTATGCTGATCGATTCTAACTTATGTGTAAGTAATAAATACATTTTTTACTTTGTACACATTTCTCCATTTTTCATTTTGGATGCATTTCTATCTTTTTTTGTATCATTGAGACCTGGAAGTCCATATATTGAAGCAAGAACATTGCCTGAGAGCTACATGGATTTTTGATACGCCTTATCTATTCAGTCAAAGTGTGAGTGATCCATTTGGCAAATATATATACTGTTGAAGTTGCATACAGAGTTGCACTATGTTATTTTTTGTTCCCCTATAGTTGGATTGACCTATTTGTGTATTTATGTGTTTGTGGAAGATTTGAGGAGATCTTCGGGTCATAATCCGCTACTCATAGGGAAGTCATTTACATTGTTTATTCACTAAGGGCATTTGGTGTTTTTTGGTGATATTTTAATGTCACAGAGTATTTAGTGAAAGATTTTGCATTTTCTATATTTGTATTTTTTTCCTCAAATTTCTTCTTTCACTTTTCACAATTTCAACATGGCTGTTAACTGTTTTACGAATATTCAAAAGGGCAGAAAAGCTAGATTTGAAAACATGTTCCATCAGGATGTGGAAATTATACCCTTAAGGGGTGAGAATAATTTATACTTTTCTAAATTGGAAAGTCTAATGAAAAAAGAAACCAGAACATGGTGGGAGATTTCATATTTAAAAGGATATTTAAAAGAAGGGTTAATACCTAGGGGTCTGAGAGTAGAAAAGATTCCGGCATTCGGAACAGAGAATGAGGAATTTATGAAAAAATGGGATGAGGTGTTAGAAAATTCTTCAAATAATCTTATGAAACTTATTGTAGAATTTGAAAAATGCAGTAGAAACTCAGTTGAGGAAGAAATCAATGTTTTAGAAACACAAGAGGGTTTGGAAAGAGATTCTACAGAATTTAAAGAAAAAGAACAACAAATTAGTGAAAGGGTAAAAGAATTAGAAGAAAAAATAGCAAATACAAAAAAAAAAAAATCAGAGATAGGGAAGATAAAAATAGAAAAACTTTCTCCACTACTAACAAAATAAAAACTCAACGAGTTAAATTTGCCCAAAGATGGTCAAATCAAGTGGAGAAATCAGGACCTTATAAACCCCATCATGTCTCTAATCCTATCCCTTTTAAATATAGAAAATATTCTTTAAATAATTCACCTATCAAAAATAGATCCCAAAAGAACAAGAAAGAGTAACTGGAGGGAGGAGGAAAGCACTGCACCCATAAGATCTAGGACTTTTCAACAATCCCCTAAAGTGTCCTTCAATAAAGAAAAGAGATCAAAAACAGATGGTAATTATATTCATAACTATTCACCGCCTAATAGGAAAACTTATGCTGAAGCAGCCGACCCTTCTTATAGAAACACACATGAAGCAGCCGGCCCCTCCCAGAGAAACATACAAGAATTAGAAGAACGTTTTTTAGGGAAGGAGCTAGACCAAAACGAAAGGCGAATTACACAGTTCTTCAAACCCCGAGAGAAACCATGGGAGAACAGATTTTCTCCTTTGGAAAATCTCACAGAAACTCCACCCAAAAGGAAAAGATCAGAGGAAAGCTTGTGGAGGGAAGAAAACCACAGAAGAAGGAACTAGAGAGACAAACAGGAATATATAATTTAACAGACATTCAATTAACCCCAATAGACATACAGGCACTTAAAAAGGGCTTAAAATTTGCCCCTAATAAAAATATTAATTATTTTGACACTTATGTGGACCTCCAAAAATACATAAGGAAAATGACCCTCAAAAGATTTTTTCTCAAACAAGAAAGAGAAGACATTCCATTGACTTTAGATGTAGACATAATAAAAAAGAATTTAAAAACAAATCTACTTTTTACCCAATACATTCAAAAGGTTCTCACTTAAAGACATTTAACAATATGGTAATTGCAGATTTAGAACAATTAGAACTCAATTTGAACAAACAAAAGAAAAATAAATTTAATCTTAGTAGAGAGGAAGCCAACAGTATAAAGAATCTACAAAGTATGGAAGAAGTTATCATCAAAGAGGCGGATAAAGGAGGAGCAATAGTATTAATGACAAAAGAATATTATCTTAAAGAAGTCGGTAGAATTTTGGGAGATAAAAGCACATATATTCAATTAAAACAAGATCCAACAATGGACTTTAATTTTGAATTAGAATCCTTATTACACTCCGCAACTCAAAATAATATCATTACAAGAGACAATGCACAATACCTCTTTAATAAATATCCAGTAATTCCCATTTTTTATTTTTTGCCAAAATTACATAAAAATCCTGTTGAACCCCCGGGAAGACCTATTATTAGCGGGATAAATTCAATAACTGCACACTTATCAGAGTTTATAGATTATCATTTACAAAAATATGCACAAGAAGCCCCCTCTTACATACGGGACTCATCACATATTCTGGAAATCCTTGACAACCAACAATGGGACCAAAACAACATATGGGTCACCATAGATGTGACATCTTTATACACTGTCATCAAACATGAGGTGGGTTTAACAGCAGTTGAAAAAATCATGGAAGAAGATCAAAGTATGCCAATTCCTTTAAAAAAATTCTTATTAAGAGGCATACATTTCATCCTTCATCACAATTATTTTTATTTCAATGAAGCTTTTTACCTGCAACAAACAGGTACAGCTATGGGGACCAGGTTTGCCCCCAGCTATGCCAACATCTACATGAGAGATTGGGAAGCCAACTCAGTGTGGAGGGGGCATAGCTGGGTTGCAAACCTGGTCCTATGGAAACGTTTTATTGATGACGTCCTATTAATTTGGAGGGGTACACAGCAGGAATTAAAATATTTTTTGCATTATATAAATATTAATAATTATGGTTTAAAATTTACTCACACATATGACACAGACAGTATAAATTTTTTGGATATAACCTTTTTTGTAAATCAGGGTATAATTCAATCGAAATGTTATTTCAAAGAAACGGAAGGAAATAGCTTTATACACAAAAAAGTTGCCATCACAACAATTGGCTTAATTCAATTCCAAAAAGCCAACTCACCAGAATTAGGAGAAACTGTTCAAAGGACAGTGATTATTATAAACAGGCCAATCATTTATCCAATAAATTAATTTAAAAAAAAAATACGATAGAACCTCTTTAGAACAAGAGACATCCAAAATTGGAAAATTAAACAGAAAAGAACTATTGGGTCAAAAAAAGAAGGACAAGATTCAAAAGGAGGCTTATAAATACTCTTTTATTACTCAATTTAATGTACA
>OW240916.1:74906417-74920030 GCA_933207985.1 Pelobates cultripes | reverse complement strand
ACATCATGAGATTAAGAAAATCTTAAACAAACACTGGGATATTTTATTGAAGGATCCTGTTTTGGGGAGAGTACTCCCAAGAAAGGCATCAGTAATTTTTAGAAAGGCAAAAAATCTAAAAAAAATTATTGGCACCCAGCTATGCCTTAAAAAAACCACATAGAAATATTCAGATAGAAAATAAAAAAGGCTTCCAATCATGTTATAGATGTAAAGCTTGCAGAATGCAAAGATTATTAAATATAAAAAAATTTAAAAGCACCATAACAGGGAAAGAGTTTAATATAAAGTCTAATATAAATTGTGATACCCGTAATGTAATATATGTCCTACAATGTCCCTGCGGAAAACAATACATAGGGCGGACTTGTAGGAAATTAAAAGAACGTATCCTGGAACACCAAAACAACATTCAAAAGAAATTTAATAAACATATAGTTCCCATCCATTGTAATATGTGTAAAAAATTTAATTGGCAAGATTTCTATTTTTTAGGGATTGAAAAAGTAGAAAATTATTGGAGGGGTGGAAACCTCATTAAAAAACTGGCCCAAAGAGAAACATATTGGATAAATACATTAAAAACTTTACAACCAAGGGGACTAAATTTAGACATCGATTTATGGTGTTTTTTAGATTAATATTTATCTAGTGAAGCCTTATGTAGTGTATCTTCTGTATTCTATTCAACTTGCATTCCAAGGTGTTGGAAATCCTTAAAATAGGATCTTTCATTTTATTTTATCTTTATTCTTATATATTTCTGCATTTTTTCCTTTTTTTTCTTTATATATTTTTTTGCTTTTATATTTTTCACATTTTTTATTTAATTTTTTATGTTTTAATTATGTGTTGTGTTTGGATCCCTCCATGATCTATGTATCTGAGTCCTTCAAAATTTTTCTTTCAAATTAGAAATATGTAAGGAGCCTTTCCTCGCAACCTTGGCAAAAAGATACAACTGAAAATTGATTGATATACAATTTATATAAAAAATTTATTAAAAAATCTATATATCAAATTTATTAAAATAAAATTGATGTAAGATTTGTACATTTAATAAAGGAAATAAAAGATCTTTTGAGATTTTATATTTTAAAAACAAATCTCGACATCCTTAACACTATAGTCACATAAGTATTTTATTCTCTAAATAAGAATTTATATATGGTTGCTTGTAGAGACCCTATTGCCTTTTGGCATATATTTGTGATATAAATGGAGAATATGTTTAGAATCTATACAAGGAGGAAATGTGTTTAAAAGTTTTTATGTTAAGTGTTATTACATGTGCTAGGAGCATTTCCATTGGGATGTGCCCTTTAACTTTGATATGATTAAATAATTTGGTAAGGTGCAGTGTGAGTTGTGTGACAAATGTTGTGTAGAAGGAATTGGGGAATCCATCTGGGCCCGGTGCTTTTCGTTTGGGAAGAGAGCATATGGCATTTTGCACTTCTTCCTCTGAGAATGGTGTTAGGAGGGCTGTTCTTTGATCATCCGTCAGTAGAGGTAGATCTACTTCCCGTAGGAAATCAAGGATTTCGTGTTTGGAAGGTTGGTGGGTGTCATTAGCTTGGTGTAAGTTATAAAGTTTATTGTAGTAGGTGGCCAGTTCTTCCACTATGTCTTGGGGATTCTATAGTTTTGTGTTGTTAGCTGATGTCATGTAAGGTAATTTGGACTGTAGGTATTGTGTTTTTAACCGGCGTGCTAGTATTTTGCCAGCTTTGTTACCTTGCATATAATGAGTTAGGTTGAGCTTACGCATTTGTCTTTCCATAGTCGTTATGGAAAGCGCGTGTAGTCTAGAGTTTATTCTATTGATTTGTTTAGTTATTTTTTTTTTGAGGGTTTGAGTTTGTTTTTGTCTTCCATGTGTTTAAGGTCCTCTATTAGGCTCTCTCTTTCCCTTTTTCCCTTCTTTTTGTGCGTCGCTCCTGCTTGTATAAGGAGGCCCCTAACTACTGCTTTGAGGGTCAGCCATTGTGTCGATATGGTAGATTCGTCATTAGCATGATCCTGGTAGAACCACCGAACAGTGTTGGTTAGTTTTGTTATGAGATCTGTCTCACTCAACATGGTTTCGTTTCGTCTCCAGGTACTTCTACCTCTCACGGGGTATAAGGTCTTAAATGCAGTAATGACTGGAGCATGGTCCGACCATGTCCTCTGCCCTATCGTTACGTCTGATACATTCTGCAGAGTCGTTTTGTCGACTAGGCACATATCTATTCATGAGTATGTATGATGTACTTGTGAGAAGTAGGTGTAGTCCCTCCCGCTTGGGAATACATTGCGCCATGTATCATAGAGATCGTGTGTGTGTGGAGGAGTATGAAGAGGTTCCAGCTTAGGGAGGTGGCTTGGTGTAGGGGCTTTTTCCGCTGAGCTCTCTGGATGTCTAGGTTGGGATCTAGTGTACAGTTAAAGTCCCCGCATATGATAGTATGGCCTTGTCTAAGGGTTGCTACTTTTTTTTAGAGTAGACCTCAAAAAGGGGGCCTGAGCGTCATTTGGGGCATATAGGGATGCCACCATTGCGCCATATCAAGATTTTCGTACGCCAGTTTGTGATTCCGCAACGTTTTAGTGATTGTGGAAAAGTCTCTGCGTCGCGCCATTATTGTGGCCGATAGGTCAGCATATAGTGCTATGCCCTCATAAGGTGTGGGCATGGTGGGCATTGCCCTAGCAGCTGTGAGGAGGGCATCTTTAGACCTGAAGTAGTGGAAACGTGCTATGACATCGCGTGGGGTGTCCGCGGTGAGACGTTGTGGCCTTGGGAGCCGATGTACTCTATCGAGTTCCCATGCTGTGCCGCTGATGTTAGACACCATTGCTGCGCACATGGTGGTGATATAGTCAGTGAGCTTATCGGGCGTGACAGATTCTGCTATCCCTCTGAATCTTACGTTGTTTCTTCGTGACCTGTCCTCCATGGCCGCCAGTTTTTGCCACAACTTCGTATTATCAGCTTCCAAAGCTTGGAGTTTGTCGGCTGCTGCATTGTGGGCTGAGCATAGCTCCTCCGTTTTCCTCTCGAGGTGGTCTGTGCAGTCGCCAACTTCTGTAATTTCCTGGTGTATACCAGATAGTATTGTTGTAAAGTCTTCACGGATCGTTGATCTCAATTCTTGAAGCATAGTCTTGAGGTAAGCCTTTAAGATGCTCCCCTCTGCCTCTGTCTCTAGGGCCTGGTCGAGGTCCGTCGAGCCTTCCGAGGCCTGGGTGGAAGTCTCTGATCCAGCGCCATCTTGGATCATTTTGTGTCTTTCTTTTTTCGCTTGTCTGGACGGGTCCGTAAGCTTTGTCTGTTTGGAGGGCGACATTTCTGTGGTATGTTCCCTTTTCCCTTCACTTTTCCACCTGGTAGCTTTTAATCGTGCACTTAATAAGCGTTATGGAGAGGAGCTCCTACTCCATGCGTCCGTTCAAGCAGGAAGTCGGACACGCCCCCTATTTGCGGCGATTTTAATTGTACCCCGGACCCACTTATGGACATACAGAGGGTGCATAACCGACCCCTCAAGCATGCATCGGCCTCGTTAGGTCACCATTTAGCACATCTACTACACTCTCACGACTATTACGATGTATGACGAAACCTATACCCTGGCACAAGGGACTACACATTTTATTCACCAGTACACATGACGTATACTAGAATCGACCTCTGACTCCTTGATAAACGCACACTGCCACATGCCAGAAACATGCACATAGGCCCTATCACTTGGTCAGACCATGGCCCACTGGTGATTACTATGAAAATACCACACCCTGCCAGAGTGAGAGGAGCATGGTGTCTTAATGAAGCCCTGTTAGATAACACACAATATCTCCCCTGACGTCAGGCATCTCTAGATGCTTACTTCGAGGCACATTCACACTGCGAAACCGCGCTTACTACACAGTGGGTGGCCCACAAAGCAGTTATGAGAGGTGAGCTTATCAAGTTAGGAGCCAACATCAAAAAAGCAACATGCACTGAGCAAACTAGGTTGACGCAGGAAATAGCTAACATAGAATCTGCTCACAAAACGAATCCTACTAAGCAGAACCACGACCGCTTACAGACGCTCAATACAGAACTAAAAGACCTACAGCTAAAAACGACTGAAAAATACATGCGCTACATGAAACAAACCCACTACACACTAGGGAACAAAGCAGGCAAACTCTCAGAAATTACCTTCAGGCTAAAATCCCCTACATAACCTCCAAACAGGGAGAGAAACTCTATAACCCCCAGGACATAGTCAACGTACTATGCATCGCTATACCAACTGCACAAAGACCCAGGAACACTCCAACCCTCAGCTACAGACATAGAGGCCTTCTTGGGGAAGATGTCTCTCCCCTGCATATCTCAAGCTCAGGGCACGTATCTAGACACCCCTTTTACAGAGAATGAACTCAGGGACGCTATTAACGCCCTCCCCAAACACAAATCCCCTGGCCCAGACGGGCTCTCTAACTACTACTACATAAAATTTGCAAAACAACTAGCTCCCCACCTGCTTCGACTGTTCAATACTATTAAACAATCTGGAACCAGAGATGCTGGAGGCATTCATTGTCACACTTCCCAAGCCTAACAAACCCCCCACTAACTGCGCCAACCTACGACCAATTTCCTTACTTAATTCGGACGTCAAACTATATGCCAAAATGTTAGCGACAAGGGTCAAAACACTCTCTTTCCCACTCTCATCTCCCCCGAACAAGCGGGATTTGTACCTGGGAAACAGGTGGGGGACAACACCCGCCACTTCCTAAACCTTATCGACTGGGCCAATCACTCCTCACTGCAGGGCCTAGAGCTGGCGCTGGACGCCGAAAAGGCGTTCGACTGCCTGCACTGGGGATACATGGAACGCACGCTGAGCAAAATGGGAATTCCTCCCGCTTTCTTAGCAAGTGTAATGGCCCTCTACCAATACCCATCAGCGAAAGTCTTTAGCACGGGTTTTCTATCGGCATCTTTCTACATAGCCAATGGTACACACCAGGGTTGTCCACTGTCCCAGCTCATCTTCATCCTCTGTCTTGAACCCCTGACACGCCTCATAAAAGGCAACAGACACATACATGGCTTGTTGACTCCAGGCGGCACAAACAAGATAGCACTGTTTGCCAATGACATTCTCATGTTTATTACCAACCCAACAACCTCTATCCCCACACTCCTAGGGCTCCTGCAAGGTTATGGAGAGGAATCATATTACAAAAACAACACCTCCAAAACTCAAGCACTACCGATAAACTTGCCACACCACATAATGGCCAAACTAAGCTCTGAGTATGCATTCGACTGGCGCAAATCATCCCTTACATACCTGGGGATCAAACTGACGAAAACACACCAAGCCATGCTAACAGAGAACCACTACCCCGTAGCCAATAAACTCAAAACTACCCTAGAGAAGTGGGAAAATCTAGAGATCTCCTGGTTAGGCCGTATGAACACAATTAAAATGATGACACTGCCCCACATTCTCTACCTCTTCCGCACACTGCCCATAGCAATACCAAACAAACTGCTCAAACTACTACAAGCCACCATAAATGCGCACGTTTGGAAGCGGAAGCCTCCGAGGGTAGCCCAACGCAACCTAGGGCTTCCTTACACCAAATGGGGCCTAGGATTGCCGGACTTCAAGACGTATTACAGAGCCTCTATCTTAGCGCAGGGGGTGCACCTATTGAGACTTACGAAATCTTCCCAACAGCCCTTATGGTTGTCGTTATAAAATGCATGCCTCCATCCGCAAAACATAATACACGCCCTGTGGACCAGCACACCCCCGAAACAGCTAGGGGTGCAGCCACTGCAGTGCACTCGATTCCTGCTGCGCTCCTGGCAGCTCTGGAATAGCTTAATTATGAACCCTCACTCTCTTCTCAGAGAAGCACCCCTGGTGACCTTGGCCATATTCTCCCCAGACCTGCCCATGACTGGATGGGCTACTAAGGGCATACATAAAGTGCTAGACCTCCTGGAGGGCAACACAATCAAACCATTCCCTGACCTTCAGAGGCAATAACTCCTACCCCAAAGAAACATGTTCCTCAACCTTAGAGTAAAAAACATACTATTACCGTACTTGAAAGAAATGCAAACACCACTCGAAGACCCTCCCCTACTACTCACCCAGGTTTTGTCACCTAAATTGGGGAAGCCACTGTCCATGTGTTATAATGCCCTTCTCCACGGCCAGTCTGGAGAGAAGACATCTTACATGCTGCATTGGGAAGAGGAGTTAGGGCACCAAATCCCCTTGTCTCGATGGAGTGAGGCAATGACGAATACAAAATGAGCCTCAAAGAGCCTCTCTTTGTGGGAGGCATACTGCAAGATTTCTATGCGGTGGTACCTAGTCCCACATAGACTGTCACGCATTTACAAGGATGCATCTAAGCTGTGTTGGCGCTGTGGGGGAGGAGAGGGAACCATGTTACACATGTTTTGGGAGTGCCCGTTGCTAGGGGCATTCTGGAAACAAATACAAGGCCTTATATCTAGCACAACAGTGTAACAGTGTTTCGCCACAAACAGGCCACCTAAGAGGTGGTTAGCAGCAGATTGGACGTAATCGGCTCCTATGAACTAATGGCTAGCAGGATGCAGGGCCAGGAGGATAGGCACGAGAGGGAGTGGGGCTGTTGGAAACCCAAACCGTAGAAGTAAATAATATTATGTCAAACAGAAGGGTTACACTCCACTGTGACCGTAAACGCATATACAAATGTAAATGAAATCCTTAAGGTAAATGCAATTATAGATAACCACAGTTACGCAACTGCTAAATGAATGCAAACTAAGAGTAAACAGAACAGGAGCTGGCAGGGTTCGGGATTTATATAACCCCAGTCCCAAGTTAGACCCCTTCCCTTCCCATCCAAGTTTCCCCTAAGGTTTCCATTGAACAGAAATATAAAAAAAAATTAAGATGCCTTGAAAATCCACATTGACGATACACACCAACCATACCTCATGTGCACTGGACCATGTTAAAATGTAGCGCAATACTTCAGTGTAATGATTTATGTATCTAACACTGTCAAATGGACGAAATGTATGTACCTACTCTGTTCGACTTAATAAAAAACTATATATGATAAAAAAAAAATGCTACAGTTATGTATTTTTATACTGTCTTACCTGTTACAATAACACGTGGGACTTTGGGCGCTTGGAGATAATTAAATTGCCATAACCGTTAGAGTCATTATCTCCAAGCTGGGTGGTGACCATTTCAAACAATACACTATAATGCCATTGGTCAACTGTTTGTATTGTCCCTGTATCCCATCAGGTCCAGACGGGGCTGCCCCTGGACCTGGGGTTTTGCATAAATAGCGATGTCTGTGTGCCTTTAAAGCCAGTTCGTTTTGGCCCTCAAATCGCAGCCTCGACTCGTTCGGTGGGAACAAGGGTATCCTAGCTGTACCATAGCTAGTGGGATTGCTTTATATTTGCAGGATTCTTATGTTATGCTGAACAGAACGGCGCTTTACTCTCTCCACACTCGGGAACCAGGACATCCAAGCGGTCTAGCCTTCAGCTAGCTTGGAGGTAACCCTAACAGAAGCGTCAAATAGTGCAGTTACAGCGCCATTGTAAACATTCTTATTTTCTGGGTGCTAATCTTCTAAATAGTACATTAGTGGGGTGCACTTCATATTTGAGAGTCAAATAGAAGCGTCAAATAGTGCGCTTACAGCGCAGTTGTAAACATTCTAATTGTTTTGCTACTAAACTGCTAAATAGTACATTTTGGGCGTGCTCTTCATATCTGAGAGTCAAATAGAAGGGTCAAATACTGCACTTACAGCGCAGTTTGAAACATTCTTATTTTATGGGTGCTAATCTGCTAAATAGTAAATTTTAGGCGTGCTCTACATATCTGAGAGTCAAATAGAAGTGTCAAATAGTGCGGTTACAGCATAGTTGCAAAAATTCTAATTGTTTTGCTGCTAAACTGCTAAATAGTAAATTTGGGGGGCATGCTCTTCATATCTGAGAGTCAAATAGAACCGTCAAATAGTGCTGTGACATAGCATTTTTAAACATTCACATTTTTTGGCTGGTAAACAGTACATTTGCGGCCTGCTGTGCACTTCATATCTGAGAGTCAAATAGAACCATCAAATACCAATATAACAATATTGTAATTTGGGGGCAATACCCTCACAAGTCAAACTGAGAGTTTAGTTTACAGGGGAAACTGTTGCCTGTATACAATTCTAAAACAAATTCCATATGTCCTTTGCAGACTTTACATGCTGGAAAAACACAGGTGCCATCTGCTGTGGCTTTCTGCAGTGTGCAAACCGGCAAGCAGGACAGAGTTGAAGAGTGGGTGGAAGATGATGTGGACGATGATGAGGTCCTAGACCCCACATGGAATCAAGGTCATGCGAGTGACGTGTGCAGTTTGGAGGAAGAGGCGCTGGTCTCACAGAGGCACCAACACAGCATAAAAGGGAGCAGGATGCAAAAGCAGAGCGGCCGTCCCCTAGCGCTCGTCAGCATGTATTATCTTTAGAATTCCCACAGTTATCCAAGTAACAGTTGAAGCGATAAAAAGAACCATAACAGATTTAATGAGCCATTCTAAAGTGTCGCAGTCCGGTGACTGGGACCCAGACACTGTCTGGGCGGTTGTAGGACGACCGGGACCCAGTATGCCTGATGCTGAAGTTAGGAGTCCCAGTGTGGAAAGGATTAGCAGGGTCTGGTGCAGGGTTACCGCACACCCCCTGGTGTTGAGCACCAGTGTTTGTGCGGCCACATACCAGGACCCTGATGCAGCTTCAGTAAAAAGAGTACTGGATACCAGAAGCCATCACCAGAATGATCCGCAGCTTGGAACAGGATGTGACATTCACTGTAGCGGCTGTGCGCGCTTTCGGCGTTCTCATCCAGCGTAACTTTGGCCTTCCCACTCACCGCCTCATATGTGACGTGCCCACAAGGTGGAACTCCACCTTGCACATGCTGGAGAGACTGTGCGAGCAGCAGCAGGCGATAGTGGAGTTTCAACTGCAGCACGCACGGGTCAGTTGCTCTGCACCAGACTTGCCCTCCAATTGATCAGAGTTAAAGGATTTCAAGTGGACTCATTACAATTACAGGGCCTCTAAAGAGTCCTGTATTGTTATTTGTCATCACTACCTTCCCACATTGTTAGTGGTTAATTTGCGTGCCTGCTGCCTTCCTTGCATGTGGTAGCCGTTTCTCAGGCTCCCTCTCAGGAATCGAACCCTTATTCCCAGTTACCCGTGGTCACCAGTAAATGGCATTGAAAGTTGATATGGATGACACATCGCCTTGTTGTTGGGGAGCCCATTAAAAACGTGCTCTAGCATGATGAGCTGGGTGATCTTGCCTTGGTGGGAGTGTCAACTGCAGCTCGCACGGGTCAGTCGCTCTGCGGAACAGAGTTGTCTTTTTTTATATGTCCCAATTTTTGGGGGGCTTCCCCAATTTAAAAAAAATATATAAATATAAAAACCAGTGTTGGTTACCTCCTCCTCCTCCACCACCATTTCCACCTACGCCGCCATGGTCGCCACCTCCTTAACCTATGGGTCACTTAGTATAAACTATGTACACAATAGCAGAGGCTTGTGAAGGCCTTTTCTCCATGCATCAGGAGTTGAGCTCAGTTTGAACAATGAAAGAGAATACCCTGCACTCCAACCCTCTCTCAAATGGATAATTCTGGTGATCCTCCTGACAGCCATGCTTTAGATTTTGATTTATGTTCTTCCAAAGCTAAAATCAAAGATTCCATCTAGTGCTATTTTATGGCTCAACTGTATTTTTAATTTTTAGGTATTTAATGTTATTTTAAGTGATTTCCCTATCCACATTTGTTTGCAGGGCACTTGTCCTACTTTTACCCCCATTTTATTTCCTTTTGCAGCCCTGTCCAGGACTTTTTTAGAGGCATTTTTGTGCCCAAAAGTTCGGGTGCCCATTGACTTCAAGTTCGATCCCGAACCCGGACTTTTTTTCAAAGTTCGGCCGAACCCGCCGGACCCGAACATCCAAGTTTCCGCTCAACTCTAATCACAACCCGTTGGTCTGGCTAAACAAGCAATGGGGAGATAGCGCAGCTAAGCGGACAAGGGCACATGTAGGAGTGTGGGGATAGATGCATGGGATTGGTTGGGAAAGAGTGTGTGGGTGGGATTATGTTCTGTGTAAATTAGTGTGGGGGAGGTCTTACCTCAGTGCCACTTGGGATTAGGGCCAGCAAACAGCTTCCCTCCCGCCCTATTAATATATTTAGTCACAGCTAGCCGGGGTGTGTCCTTGCCGATTGAGTTTGAGGGGTTATGGTTAAGTATATGGAATGAGATGAACAAGTTTTTAAGGTCTCAACCTCCCCTGCTTCAAACGGTTAACATTTGTCGTTATTGGGGGGTTGAATGGGGTTAGTTTTGTTCTAGGCTGCATCGCGATTCCCCACTACATACATACATGGGTGGCTAAGGACAATGCCCGGCTGCTGCGCTGGAGTTTGGCGCTGCAGCCATTTGACTTCAACATCCAGTACCGCCCAGGAAAACAAATGGAAATGCTGACGGGTTGTCTAGACAAACTGACTTGGAAAAATGATCCATAACCAAACCCAGACATCCCCAAGCCAATCTGTGATGGATCAGACTGTGTATGCCGGCTTGTGGGCAAGGGGGAGCAGTGTAGCGGATTACATTTGGCTGTCCATAACTGTCCTGATTGCAACATTATTCCCTATGGTCTTTGTTACTTGTATGTAATGTATTTCTTAAGCATTCGTCTGGTTGTTTGGTAGAAACGGACTAGATACAAAGTTGAATACCTCCGTTCGACATACGAACAAACTAACAAACAACCAGACCACCCCGGAGAGAAGTGTGGCTCTAATTTACCTCCCCATTATTCTTCACACCAGCCTAATTGCAAAGTATGCGTATGTACTGTGGATTCCCTGGGTGGGCAACGTTCGACATACGAACACGTGGCGGCGGCCATCTTGCCATATGAACTCCCAGCGGTGTTTGGTCGTCGAGTGTCTGGAACCCAAATCGGACACTCGACCACGCAAACACTGCAGAGACCTCCAAGCCTCCACCTGTTCGTGGTGAAACACACAAACGGCCTGGCGTTCGGTAGAAATATGCCCACGAACAAGAGGATTCATACGAATCCAGGCAAAGTCTATTCTGCCCAGTATTTTCGTGCCTTTTACCTCGCGGACAGAGACCAACCTCAAGGCCAGAATATATGGAACTGCTTTCGGCTATTGCCTCATATGCGGTTAGTCAAACGAACACTTCCAGGAAATTCCTGAACCCCTGATCCGATCTGGGTGATTTATGAGTATGTTGCTCACCCAGATCAGAGCTATCAGGGGATGCATCATTTAGGGGTGTATGTCATGTCTTTGGGGTACATCTTGAAAACGGGGAAAATTGTGTGTTAAAACTGTTCTGTTAATTGTATTTTCTCTCAGGCTGAGGGGAGGAGATGTGTGGGCTGTAACCTACATGTGATTGGCTAATGCACATTTTTCTGTGGATGTCTCCCTTGCATGGGAGAGATGCATAAAAGCAGAGAATGTGGCATTAAACATCAGTTCTGCTCTTGATACTGTGTCGTCCAGTTATTGGGAAAGGTGATGTGATATTCGTGGATTGTTTTTATTTACTGCTTATGCTGTGCTTCCTGGGTTAACTACTTGGTCCTGAGTAATTCTTTGATTACCAGCGGAGAAAGTCTGTGGATCTAGCGCTCTGTTACAGTCTCCACTCCCAATAATACACTCTGCAGCTGGGGAGAGAGACCGACCGTCTCCTCTCCCAATAATACACTCTGCCGCTGAGGGGGAAGGATGACACACTTCTCTCCCTGGAATTCACACTGCCGCTGGGGAGTGAGCCCGATTGTCTCCACTCCCTGTAAGATACACTGCCGCTGGGGAACAAGACCGGGTGTCTCTGTTCCCTGGACCTCATACTGACGCTGGGGAGGAAGTATGACACACTCTTCTACCTGTACTGCACACTGCCGCTGGGGAGTGAGACCGGTTGTCCCAACTCCCAATAATTCACTCTGCCGCTGAGGGGGAAGGACGACACACTTCTCTCCCTGGGATTCGCACTGCCACAGGGGAATAAGACCGGGAGTCTCTGTTCCCTGGACCTCTGTTATGCTACTTGGGTTATTTGGATTGGAACTCAACTGCAGCTTGTAGAACTCCTTAATTACAATAGTGAAGAAACGAAGAATCTTTAAAGTATCAATACTGTAGTTTTAAGAAAAGAGAGGATTGCTGGATATTTGTGAAGAACGATGGGAAGGTAAATTAGAGCCACACTTCTCTCCTGGGTGGTCTGGTTGTTTGGTAGTTTGTTCGTATGTCGAACGGAGGTATTCAACTTTGTATCTAGTACTCTTTTCTTAAAGCTAGTTTTAATGATTGATAAACTTAAATGAATTGCATATAGGCAATAATCCAATAAGAAGAAAGTGCAGGTTATAAAACAATACAAAGTTCATTAATAAGTATTTCCTCAGAGAAGTATTAAATAAGATTCTTTAGGTTGCTGGGAATAATCTTCATTAGAAACATTAAGCATGTAGCAGAGCGTATTTGCAAAGCAAAAAACAGTTCATAGTAAATAAGCATGATGGGAGTTATCCTCCATATAATTAGTAACATGAAGCAGAGAAGATTTGAGCAAGCAGGAATTGGTTCATTAATAAATGATATTGCAGACAATAGTTGAAAGATATACTTAAGGTTAAGGTGAATTGTCCTCCAAGAGTTCAGAGTTATAGTCCACTTGTAAATTAGCAAAGTATCCGTTCTCCAGTAATCCTCTATGGCATGCAGCATAATCCTTGCATTGGCTTAAAGGCTAGGACGGCTTGTCAGAGCTTGTGGAGCCGGCGTGTATACCCGGAAGTAGGTCCCACAATCACCAAGCCTTCTCCCTGGTGCGGTCTCCCTAAGTACTGTCAGAGCCGCGTCAGAAGGGGCGGGGCCAGCTCCGCATAGCGGAAGTGCCGAACCCGGAAGAGATACAGCATGACAGGACCCCCCACCTAAGGAGCACACTCCGAGTGCTGTTACCTCGGTTTCTGAGGATACCTTTTGTGAAAAGCAGTAATTAACTTCTTTGCATGAATTTCAGAGGAATTCTCCCAGGTGTTATCTTCATCTCCATAACCCTTCCATTTAATAAGGTATTGTAAGTTACCTCTATGAAGTCTGGAGTCAAGAATTCTCTCTATTTCATACTCCAATTCACCTTGAACTTCAATGGGGTCAGGTTTTGACAATTGTTCCCTATGGAAGGGATCTGGGAGAAAAGACTTGAGAAGGGCAACATGAAAAACAAGATGAAGTTTAAGTGAAAGAGGAAGTTTCAATTTTACAGCATTTTCATTCATAATGGATTCAATTTGAAAAGGTCCAAGGAAAAGAGACCTTAGTTTCTTAGAAGGACGGTTAGTAGAAATATTTTTTGAAGATAACCAAACAGTATCACCAATTTTATATTTAGGAAGCGGTCTCCTTTTAATGTCATAATTCCGTTTATGTAAGATC
>OW240916.1:74886541-74906317 GCA_933207985.1 Pelobates cultripes | reverse complement strand
CGTATCCACTGTTAGCGTAACACACCCGCTTTAAGGACACTGACTGCTATTCAATCTATAACAGTGAAAAAAGTGGTTGTTTTGTTTTAAATACAAGCTTTGTGTCACCAGATCTAAGTGGTGGCAATGGTCACCGTATCCACTGTTAGCGTAACACACCTGCTTTAAGGACACTGACTGCTATTCAATCTATAACAGTGAAAAAGTGTTTTTGTTTTTAAATCCAAGCTTTGTGTCACCAGATCTGAGTGGTGGCAATGGTCACCGTATCCACTGTTAGCGTAACACACCCGCTTTAAGGACACTGACTGCTATTCAATCTATAACAGTGAAAAAAGTGTTTTTGCTTCAAATACAAGCTTTGTGTCACCAGATCTAAGTGGTGGCACTGGTCACCGTAGACATCCACCGTTACGCAGAACACACCCGCTTTGGCGACACTGACTGCTATTCAATCTATAACAGTGAAAAAAGTGTTTTTGTTTTAAATACAAGCTTTGTGTCACCAGATCTAAGTGGTGGCACTGGTCACCGATCCACTGTTAGCGAACACACCATTAAGGACACTGACCGCGTCCAATCTATAACAGTGAAAAAAGTGTTTGTTTTTAAATACAAGCTTTGTGTCACCAGATCTAAGTGGTGGCAATGGTCACCGTATCCACTGTTAGCGTAACACACCCGCTTTAAGGACACTGACTGCTATTCAATCTATAACAGTGAAAAAAGTGTTTTGTTTTTTTAAATCCAAGCTTTGTGTCACCAGATCTAAGTGGTGGCACTGGTCACCGTATCCACCGTTAGCGTAACACACCCGCTTTAAGGACACTGACTGCTATTCAATCTATAACAGTGAAAAAAGTGTTTTTTTGTTTTTAAATACAAGCTTTGTGTCACCAGATCTAAGTGTGGCACTGGTCACCGTATCCACTGTTAGCGTAACACACCCGCTTTAAGGACACTGACTGCTATTCAATCTATAACAGTGAAAAAAGTGTTTTTTGTTTTTAAATCCAAGCTTTGTGTCACCAGACCTAAGTGGTGGCAATGGTCACCGTATCCACTGTTAGCGTAACACACCCGCTTTAAGGACACTGATTGCTATTCAATCTATAACAGTGAAAAAAAGTGTTTTTTGTTTTTAAATCCAAGCTTTGTTTCACCAGATCTAAGTGGTGGCACTGGTCACCGTATCCACTGTTAGCGTAACACACCCGCTTTAAGGACACTGACTGCTATTCAATCTATAACAGTGAAAAAGTGTTTTTTGTTTTTAAATACAAGCTTTGAGTCACCAGATCTAAGTGGTGGCACTGGTCACCGTATCCACTGTTAGCGTATCACACCCGCTTTAAGGACACTGACTGCTATTCAATCTATAACAGTGAAAAAAGTGTTTTTTGTTTTTAAATACAAGCTTGTGTCACCAGATCTAAGTGGTGGCAATGGTCACCGTATCCACTGTTAGCGTAACACACCCGCTTTAAGGACACTGACTGCTATTCAATCTATAACAGTAAAAAAAGTTTTTTGTTTCTAAATCCAAGCTATTGTGACACAGGATCTAATTAGTGGCACTTGTCAGCGTATCCACTGATAGCGTAACACACCCGCTTTAAGGACACTGACTGCTATTCAATCTATAACAGTAAAAAAAGTTTTTTGTTTTTAAATCCAAGCTATTGTGACACCAGATGTAATTGGTGGCACTGACTGGGGAAATGGGCACATTATGCACTGTGAGCCTGACACAGAAGCTGGCAGCAGTGGCAGACAACTGACTGCTATTCAATCTATAACAGTGAAAAAAGTTTTTTGTTTTTAAATCCAAGCTATTGTGACACCAGATGTAATTGGTGGCACTGACTGGGGAAATGGGCACAGTATGCACTGTGAGCCTGACACAGAAGCTGGCAGCAGTGGCAGACAACTGACTGCTATTCAATCTATAACAGTGAAAAAAGTTTTTTGTTTTTAAATCCAAGCTATTGTGACACCAGATGTAAGTGGTGGCACTGACTGGGGAAATGGGCACAGTATGCACTGTGAGCCTGACACAGAAGCTGGCAGCAGTGGCAGACAACTAAGTGCAATTACATTACATAGAAAAAAAAATTAAAAAAAAGCATACCCTAACCCTAACCTAGCTATGCTTTTCCCTATCTTATGAACAGCAGCTACACTTTCCCTCCTCTTACTAAGCATGCAGCTTGAGAATGAATCTAAAATGGATGCCTTCCAGGAGGTGGGAGGGTCTGCTAGGGAGGGTGTGCTGCTAATTGGCTGGAATGTGTCTGCTGACTGTGAGGTACAGGGTCAAAGTTTACTCAATGATGACGAATAGGGGGCGGGTCGAACCGCGCATATGTTCGCCCGCCGTGGCGAACGCGAACATGCTATGTTTGCCAGGAACCATTCGCCAGCGAACCGTTCGGTACATCACTAGTGGGTAGTTGTCCATTGCCTTCGGTGCCCCTGGGTCCCCCTTTGCCCATGGTGTCCTGCACTGTTGCCAGCGCAGGCGACGCTTCTCTTGAGGACGGTGTTTCAGATGTGGCGTGTTGTGCAGCTTACATGTGCTGGTCTGGCCCCCTGGGCTTTCACTTGAAACAAGAAATGAGGGAAAAAATTTGGAACACACTCAGTGACACACACAAACAAACACACTCATTAACAGACACACACACAGTAACACACTCACTGACACACACACACAAACACACATATACATATACACTCAAATTTTTTTTATTATTTAATTAGGTCCCTCGCTGCTTACTGATGCCGGAGCTGGGAATGACGTCATATTCTGGCTCCGGCATCAGTGCAGTGCGCGCCCACCCTCAGAGTGATGCCACTGCCAGCCTCAGGGGCTCGGAGGTGGCCAGCTCCTCGACCCCCCAGTAGAAGTGGCTGGCAAAATGTGGCCACACTAGCGTGCATACCGGGTCGCAGGGAAGCCGGGCCCCCTGGAAGCCCGGACGCAGCTGCGACCCCTGCGACCATGGTATGTACGCCAGTGGGCGTGGTGCCTAAGAAGGACCCCGGTAAATATTGCCTGATTTACCATTTATCTTACCCTCCCAGGGGTTCGGTGAATGATGACATTTCGGCTGAACTCTGACGGTTTCCTATGCATCTTTCAATGCGACAGGTTCACATGGTACAGACTGCAGGCCCCGGGGCTTTGCTAGCAAAGGCGGATGTGGAATCTGTTTTTCGGCTGCTTCCGGTGCACCCAGAGAGTCATCTCCTGGGCTGTACCTTTGATGGCTAGCTTTTTGTGGATATGTTGCTCTCTCTCCTGCTTTTAATTTGAATATTTTAGCACTTTCTTGGAGTGGGTGGTGCGGCAGGGTGTGTCCTCATGGGACTCGAGGCGTCGGCGTCCTGTCTCAGGCACTCTATTGGCTAGACTGTGTGATTCCTTACATAGGGTTTGCCATTCGGAGTTTGAGGCTGGCTTTTTCCCTGGCGTTCTTTGGAGCCATATGGATTGGGGAGCTGTGCCCCAGTCGTCTGCAGGTGGGGGGGGCTGCTCTTTGGTGATGTTACATGCACAGCGGATCAGATTTCCCTCAAGATTCACTGCTCGAAGACTGATGTCTTTGAGAGGGGTAAGTGGGTTAGATTGGGGGCTGTGCCTGGTTCTGACATTTGTCCCGTTTTTTCCATTGGAGAGTATTGTTCCTTACACGCAGATTCTCCTGTCCTCCCCCCTTTGGTGCATGAGTAGCTTTCTCTCTCACTTCCAGTTTATTAGGGTGTTCCGTTTGGGGCTCAAATTTCTGGGTATTGATGGCAGGGAGCCTTGGGGGGGCACTCGTTTTCGTATAGGAGTAGCTACTGAGGCCGCTAGACTTGGCATGCCTGTGCAGGTGGTCCAAAGAATTGGGAGGTGGGAGTCAGGGCGTTATGGTCTCCTGACATGATTTCTTTCCGCATATTCGGTTCCCCCCAGGATTTGGATCATGTGACACTCCTATGTCTATTGAGCCAGGCAGCGTGTGACAGTCCAACCTGATGGTGAGCGGTTGGGTTTTACGTCTTCCGAAGCGGAGGTTCAGTGGTTTGGTACGAGAGGCCACTCTCACAACCATTGATAACGCATGAAACCTTACCCATTAATATTTCCATTGGTGCATTACATAAGGAAGAGATTACATTTCAGGTGATTGTATGTCCTTCTTGTCCTATTATATTAGGATTCCCATGGCTTAGCAAGCATAACCCTCATATTGACTGGGCTAATGGGGAAATATTAGAATGGGGTAAGGATTGTAATGAAAGGTGCATATTGCATGTAACCAAAAGAGTGGGCACTAGTGAATTACCCATTAGAACACCTCAAAATCCCAAGATCCCTATACAATACCAAGACATTAAATAAGTATTCAGCAAGACTCAGTCTAATACTCTACCTCCTCACAGACCATATGACTGTTCCATTAACTTACTACCTGGTGATATGCCACCTAAGGGAGCAGTCTATGCTCTATATCCTCAGGAGAGTAGTGTAATGGAGGAATATATTAAAGATTCATTGCATAAAGGCCATATACGAAAATCATCCTCGTCTGCTGGTGCAGGATTCTTTTTTGTATCTAAAAAGGATGGTGAGTTGCGCCCATGTATCGATTACAGGGCATTGAACAAAATCACCATTAAGAATGCCTACCCCATTCCTCTTATTGCTGAATTATTTGACAGACTCCAGGGTGCTAAAGTGTTTACTAAGCTTGACCTTAGAAGCGCTTACAATTTAGTGAGAATCAAGGAAAACCATGAGTGGAAGACTGCATTTAATACCAGAAGTGGACACTATGAATATCTAGTGATGCCATTTGGGTTGTGCAATGCTCCAGCGGTTTTCCAAGATTTCATTAACGATGTACTCAGGGATTACATTTACTCGTTTGTCTTAGTCTATCTGGATGATATCCTTATTTATTCTCCTGACCTCCAGTCTCACCACGATCACGCTAAACAAATTCTGCAAACCTTATTAAAAAAACAACTTTATTGTAAATTGGAAAAATTTATTTTTGACCAGTCTGAAGTACAATTTTTAGGATATAATATTTCTGCCTCGGGTTTCAGATGGATTCTAAAAAACTAGAGTCTATTCTACAGTGGCCTTTACCTACTGGGTTGAAAGCCATTCAAAGGTTCATTGGTTTCGCCAATTATTACAGAAGATTTATAAAGGGATTTTCTTCAGTAATAGCCCCCATCACCAATATGACACGCATATAGTAGTACGATATGGTCTAAGGAGGCAATTGAAGCCTTTGAAACTTTGAGCGCAATTACGATATTGTCAACAGAGAATTGTTGGCCATTATTCTAGCTCTCAAGGAGTGGCGACATCTTCTAGAGGATTACTGATCACAAAAACCTGGCTTACATAGGAGATGCTAAGCGATTATCTTCTAGACAAGCTAGATGGTCTCTATTTCTTTCTCGCTTTAATTTTCTTATCACCTACAGACCTGGTTCTAAAAATGTCAAGGCCGACGCCTTGTCCAGGCAGTTTGATACTGAGGCTATACTATAGCAAGAAACGTCCCATATCATTTCCCCGGAATGTATCATTGTGTCCACTGTCCTTTCATTGTCCTCTCCACTGCTTGGCTCCATCATGGAGGCTCAGTCTCAGGCGCCCTGCAGTAAACCTCAGGACAAACTGTTCGTTCCATTGGGGGAAAGGGTTAATATCATGAAGGTATTTCACGACAATGTGTCTGCTAGTCACCAAGGTATTAATAAATCCTCTTCTGCTATCATGAGGTCATTCTGGTGGGATTCCCTCAGGAAGGAAGTTAAGGAATATGTGCAGGCTTGTTCTGTTTGTGCGGTTTCCAAAGTGTCTCATAAAGTCCCTTGTGGCTTGTTACAACCTCTTCCTATTCCTGAGGTCCCATGGTCCCACTTGTCCATGGACTTCATTGTTGAACCTAGTTCTAACGGTTATACCACCATTCTCTTGGTTGTGGACCGTTTTTCTAAAATGGCTCATTTTATTCCTCTCAAGAAATTACCGTCATCTCAAGACCTGGTACTGATTTTATACGTGAGATTGTCTGTCTTCATGGCATTCCTCACAATATTGTATCTGATAGAGGTTCTCAGTTTGCTTTCCGGTTTTGGAGGGCTTTTAATAAGCAGTTGGGGATTGAATTGTCTTTTTCATCATCTTGGTACAGCTGAGTACAGCTGAGAGGGCTAACCAGTCTTTGTAGGATCAATCCTGTTGTGTACTCTCTGGCACTTCCGGCCTCCTTGAAAATGCCTAATACCTTTCATGTGTCCTTGCTCAAACCTCTTGTTTGCAATAAATATACTGTTTCAAGTGTCCCTCCTCCTCCCTTAGTTGTTTCTGGACATGAAGAGTATGAGATCTCCTCCATAATTGATTCCAGGTTTTCTTGGGGCACTTTACAGTACTTGGTGGACTGGAAAGGTTATGGACCAGCCGATTGTTCTTGGGTTCCGGCATCTGATATACATGATGGCCGCAAGATTCGCTATTTTCATGTCAAATTTCCTCTCAAGCCTGGTCCTGCCCGTTCGGTGGGCTATCTTTAGCTGGGGGGTAATGTCACGTATTCATCCGCTTATAAAAATGTGGTTAATGGCATTTACTGTCCACACATGAAAAGTTGTGCCGAGCAGCAACCAAAGCCACAGAAGGGTTAATACTTAGCAGCAATTATGCAAATGGGAACCTGGTAACTGCCTTTGGGGTCAAAGGCCGGTTACAGCCTATCAGATCTAGAGGAGGGGTATTTAGGCCCAGTTCTCATCCTGCTCAGTGCCCTGTCGTGGTTTCCCTTGTAGTTGTCCGAGAGCGCGTTATTGATTTTGGTTATTCTGGTTATTTGACTTTGGCATTGTTTTTGACTTTCCTGTTTTCTGGCATCCCTGACTCCTGGCTTTTCCTTATCATTGTGTCTCTTTCTTTATCCCTTGACCTCGGCTATTCCTGACTATTCTTTGGTATGTTAGACCGGCCATTCTAAGGTCCGGTATGCATTATCTATCAGTCCTCTGTGTTACACAATTCTACGTGCTGGATCATTTTGTAATCCTGACAGGGATGACCCAGTTTGTCTCTGGTGGTTCTCTCAGTTCTACCAGCATAGCTGGTGCTAGGTGACTGATTATGGTCGTCTGCCGTGTTAGAACAAAAATTAGTAGTGTGGGTAGTAGAAGAGCAGGATGCACAAGCCGGTGTTTTGAAACCTGCGAAGTGTCTATAGAATAGTTCCGTATCTAATCTGCCTCAGTTGATACGGGTACCATACTGGGAGAGAGCGCCAGACACCTTGGTGGAAAATGACCTATGGTAGTCGTAAAAAGACGACCCACCATTTTTGTTCCCCAGGTCCACCAGCTTGTGAATGTAGCGTACACTTCACAAATGACATCTCTAAATATACCAAAAGCTAACAAATTCAGGGATGGTCAGTTTCCGGTTTAACCTGGAGTCTTTGGATCTGACCACCACAGATACTTCATCATACATGTAAGTCTTATTTTAGACCACATCCTGGAAGGCAATTAGTAGGGATGCTAGGTTGACATCTTTGCATTCCAGTATGTCTCTCTTAATGTGGGCTGGGATTGTGTGTGCAGGATCCACGTCGTGATAATCTGAAGAGGTAATAGTACCCATAGCCCGTGGTTCGGTTGGTGCCTGTTTAACAGTATCAAGAAGGCCAGCCTTGGTGGGGGCTGTGGTGACGGCCTCTAGGTTAGCCAGTCTATCGTTAACCTTGCCCATAGAGTTCATGCTGTCACCCGAGTTGGTGTTGCTGGAGCCTTCCCCTGCTTCCGTATTGTCGGTTGTAGTGCTTAGGAGTTTTAATAGCTCCACTTTCCTTGCTGTGGCAGGGTAGGGGATTTGTCGCCTCCTTAGTTCAGTGATGATGCGTGGGATCGTCCAGGATCTGATTGATGCTGGACTGGCAACATCTCCCCTACGATTATTATTTGAACCGAGTAGTTTAGTACTGGCTTGCTAGCTATGCCGTAAGGCAAAACCATTATGCTAATTGTTTTGGTGACAGGTGAGGTCCTGCTAGTTGCCAAGTGGCTTGAGAGGCTCTATCTATGCTTGGCGCAAGGGGATTTTTGTGGCCACCGAATGTTGTGGCAGGATGTTGGCCTCTCAGTGACTGTAAGCAGAGACATAGGAAGGGGAGTGACAGGTGAGGCCCTCTCTATGATACGTGCGAGGTGGCTAGCTCACGTGTGGCCCGAGGTGTGATAATTGTGATAAAATCAAATTAACTAATTAAGAATGATTGATTGATCACTAATGAGCAAATTAATCTATCATAGATAGTTAAGATGGCACATGGCTTAAACTGTGTCGCACTAAGAAATTCAACTTGTGTCGCACTAAGAAATTCAGCTTGTGTCGCACTAAGAAATTCAGCTATGATGACATTGCATAAAATGCTTAAACTGTGTCGCACTAAGAAATTCAATATTGCCTGGAATATTCCATAGCATGTCTGGCCAATATCCAAAAAGGCCCATGTGCTGAACAGAGGGAATTGGTGCCAACAAATGTATGGAAAGATAAGGGTGGTCACGACTGGCCTGATCAACCACACTGATGACCTAATGCGCATGACAAGATACATGCTGGGCTGCACTCATAAGAAATCTTGGAATAGTTACAAACTTGCTAAAAGGTATAAAAGACGGAGAAACTTGGCACTCACTTGGAGAACTACCCACCTGTAATGCGGACGCGTGTTGCTGATCTCTGCTGTTCCCAGAGAGGGTCCCTCCATGCCAACTGCCAGAGTTCCCCCAGTCACGTGCAGTGAAGACACAAGCCCCTCTAACGGTGATGTATACTTAAGCTAATATATACGGATGCTAAGCTGTTTTGAAGTGAATGCATGCAACTGCTTAATGAGAATTAAGCTTACTCTGTATTGGGTCCCCTTGTGGACAATAAATTGTGGTGTGAATTCTTATCTGCAACTTGGTCTCTGTGTGGTTTCTTTTTCCTATAGCCCAAGACACTCATCTCGAACTGGGTTGTGTGCCCACCAATATCGCTATAAACCTTATTAGGTAACTGATTATTACTTTTTGGATATTGGTGCTTCATGAATTTAATGATTAAGCACAACACGAGGGGTGTATGCCTCCGAGTTTGAGGTGGGGTGTTGGCCTCGCGGGACCACTAATCCGAAGCATAGTGCAGAGAAAGAGGAAAATTACCTATTGGGCCCTATGACCCTAATTGCCAGTACTTATGTCTATTCTGTGGGAGATTTAGTTATGGATATACTGTAAGCAGGTGTACGTACCTGGAAGTATAGTTTTGTAACCCGACAATCTGTATAGGTAGCAGTAGTACCTGTAACTAAATAGATGGAAACCGTATGAAAAAAATGACAAATGGCACAACCCATTTTTACCTTTATTATGTTTGGCTGTTTTGACCTGTAGAGGTCAGTGGAGATGATGTTTGTAGGATCTCCGTAAGTATGTACTTGCTGACCTGTAGGTGGCAGTGTTTGAGTTGTAGCATGGTGGACGTAATAATATGTAGCGTGAGTACTAAGTATTTAAACTTATGTGATGCCCGTAATTGATAAATTATGGAGTATCAGTAGGGTATGTACTATTATGGGGAGGGATGTATTTTGATGGTTATTGTAGTATGTATGATACAATAATTGTGTGGTATTTATTTGTAATAACTGGTTTACTTGTTATAATATATATCTGTATCCGTATACATGTAACAATACTTTAGTTGTTTGGTGTACATTTATGGGATTTATTGTTTGTAAAATTCCCCTGGTGACCATATTTGACGTGGTAGGTGGCAGTGTAGGTATAGATTATGTATAGATGTCAGTGGAGAGTTTGTAATATTTTATTAATAGTAATGTACTTGTTGACCTGTAGGTGGCAGTGTAGAGCCACTGTTATCATGTGTATTGTAAAGTAAGACATTTATAATTAACACATATCCATGGAACATATAAATAACCAGTAGTTAATACCGAAAAGACAATAAGGTTAAATCCCCCAAAACTTCATGTTCGTGCGTTTAACCGCACAAACTGTGTCTTTAGTGAATGAAAGATTAGTACTAACGTATCCTGTTCGTGCTGTGTAAACCACACGAACCGGCCATAAGTATCTAATAACAGACTAAAATTGTAAAACGGAACATGTGTATCTAAACTGTTCGTGCGTTTGAAGTGCACGAACGGAGATATTTTATACGAATGAGTTGACAGTGAAGTGTCCGAACGGGGAAATACATAGTAATACAATCCCGAAAAGCCTGAATGGGGAAAACATAGCGTGAGATATGCCCGAAATGTCCATTCTGCTGTATGGAGGGATAATGCACTTAACAGGATATTCTAGTGGGAGTATCCCTCTCGTACAGCAGTGCATGGTGGGAGAAATGCTCTGTATTTTCAGTTCCCCATGTTGTCATCTACTGTACAACCCCTGTAAAGTGACTAAGGAAAACCCTTGCATGGGGAATCACATAAATACTGGAGATGTGAATAAAATTGTCAGTTGACTCCCAGAACTGTGTTTCGTTCGGTTACTGGGGGATTTGGGATATTTCCTTCATTTCCAGCGCTTTACTTGGATCACTTTCTGTACCAGCGGAAATATTGGGATTTAACATTGCAGCTCCGCTACACGCCCCTCCTAAAATTATAGGCCAAACGACCTTAATACATATGATCTAAGTACTTTAATTACATTTATAAGGTGTTTTAAAACTTTATTTTAAATTTGAAAAATATTTTACAGGCTTTAGGGGGGCAGCCTGAGAGCTCAACAGTCCCCTTGCAGGCACTGCTATTCCGGCCATGTGATCCCAAGGACCCTGCGATCACATGGCCCGGGAGGGCTGGATCGGGCAGAGGGGGTCTGCCTGAGCTCCCTGGCAGACCCCAGGATTGTAAACACAGTTGGGGGATAGGCAGGGACTCGGTTGTTCTATGCCGCCCCCAAAAAAACGGCATAGAGCGCCCACCATCCTTAAGGGGTTAATTACTTTCATTTAAGTCCACCCCACCCCCATTTTTGGTGCATGTGCTCGTACCTCAGGTTGAGAAACCAGAAATTATACCACCTGCAAGATATAGTATGATATAAAGCAATTTCTTATGAGATCTGTTATAAGTGCTGCATTAATATCCTCCCAGTAGCCTTATTATGACAGTTTGGATAATGACAATGGCTGACACAAATAATAGTGGTGAGAAAATATTTATTTTCTTTTAAAGAGTCTGAAGAACAGCTTATTTTTTAATATTATGGTGTTTATTAAGCATATCAGGACCAACATAAAGCTAGGGAAAACAAAACAAAAACAAAACAAAAAACTTAATTTTAACAAAATGAAAATATGTTCAAAGATGACTGTGTAAACAGTGGTCTTTTTCTAAAGCATCCATAAATCAGTGTTAAGGCATACATGTTTACTATTCAGGTTATTATATTATTCTGCCATGTACCAGTCAAAAGTTCTATTTATGAACAAAATTAGAGATGCACTATTTGTAATAAGGAGATTGCTTGACTTGCACAGAGGTGTTATAGGGACGTCTTACTAATCACCAGATTTGATCAAAAAACACTTTAAAATTAAATCTAAAATAGCAGAGATGGACATAAGAATAGTAAACTTGACTTAAAGGGGAACAATCACTTTCTATTTTAGCACAATGCAAAAGCAAAATAAAAATTAGCCATTGCTTGTGCTATTTTTTTAATTTCTAGATTGCCAAGTATGGTAAAATATGTTTATTTAAATTACAGATTGAAGGTGAATGTGTGGCCTTCCTGAAAAAAATACCAACAGTGCATTCACACGTATAACATTTTCCGATTAGATACCTGAGCACAAACACACATATACAATGCATCATGGCATGGCAATATGGAACAGCAGCCGAGGTAAGTTTTTAGATTCCTCTCATGCATTATTCACACAAATGCTGCAATATAAGTTATGGGTATGAACAAAAAACTATGATTATCACATTTATAGAACAGTGTGTTTATTTTAGTGTAAATTTTGTAAATCGTTTTTTAAGTCACCTGAATCTTAGTGAGACAACCCCCAAAATATTATAATGCAAAGTAGCACAGCAGTAACTCTAACAGAACTTCATTATTTCAGTCTTGGTGCAACCGCGCTGACAGCAGGATCCAGCGGGCCCCGTGCTTCTCCTTATCCGTAGGTTGACATCTTCCTGTTCTTCTCCAACTAGCGGGTCATACAGGGATCCTCGTAGCTGCTCCATGGTGGGATCACTATGATGCAGACCAGGAGAGGAAGGATCGTGTGCTCCTTCAACGTAAACTGAGTTCAGGCGCTCAGGATCATCTATGAAATCTCTGTTCAGCCAGTCAAGTATATCACCTGCAACAGGGGGAACAGTCTTAGCTCAAGAGAGAAGCACCAACCTTTCTTTTAAATGTAATGATTCTCAGTAAAATTGTGCTTTTAGAATACAGTTGTTTATTGTAGTTGTACATGGATACACAAAAAGTGGATAGATCTATTAAAATCACTCACTGCTCTTGCTCTAGAGTTGCAAAGTTGTGCGTAAATCATATTAAAATGCTGCATTGACAGACTCCAAGCACCATGGCCATTTCAAAACACTGAAGTGGTCACTGTGCATATGTATAGCCCTTTAAATACCTTTATTTTAGAAATATATGCTTTAGCTGTATTTACTGTATGTGGGTGTAATGCCCAAATGTGGACATTCTTTTTACATTCTGTTGCCATTTTTAGTAACTCTAAAAACACATACAGTAAAGTTTTTGACAGTTTTTATTTATCTCTTTTGTCACACCTACTATATACAGGATAAAAATAGAATTTTTGCTTTCAAACTAACAATTCTGGAGTTTAGCCGTTCATGGGTGGGGCCTGGGGCCATGGCCATGCAGGATCACCCATTGCAAACTGGTATTTACTATATTGCTAATTCAGCTATGTACTGAACAACAAATTAGGTTTCCGGGTTACCATGAAAACGCATTGACTTATTAAATGACCATGGGCAAAATAAGTGTTTAAGTGGTCTGCACTCACTAGAGGTGCTGGTCACATGCTCACCCACTGGTCCACCAGGGAGACTTCAGCACCACAGGGACTACAAGGGATTATATTGCTGCTGGGCCACCAGCGATTATACTCCTTTCCTTTTAATATGGTATGCAGCATGGGTGTAAAAAATGTTTTTTATTAATAATATCACACACAAACCCCAAATGCGAACAACTCCACACATACATTGACACTCAGCCAACCTCGCAATCACACTCCACACACAAACACATTTAGACACTTAATCAGTGGCGTACACACGATCCATGGGTCCCCGGTGCAAAACCTGATCTGTGGGCACCCTCAGCCCTTAAACTGCACTGTCCAGAGCCGCAACACATGGCGGCGGGTAGCTGGTGGCAGGGATCGCAGGGCTGCGACCCCTGCGACTGTGGTATGTATGCCAGTGCATGCAGATACACTTAAATAACCACTATAGGCACCCAGATAACTTCAGCTTAATGAAGTGATCTGGGTGCAAGGTCCCTCTAGTTTTAACCCTTTCTCTGAAACTGCTGTGTTTCACTGAGGGTTAATCCAGCCTCTAGTAGCTGTCTCACTGACAGCTGCTAGAGGCGCTTTCACGATTCTCACTGTGAAAATCACAGTGAGAAGACACTGGACGTCCATTGAGTAATGCTTTCCTATGGACGGTTTGAATGCGCGTGCGGCTCTTGCCGTGCATGCGCATTCGGAGCTGAGAGGCGGATCGGGGCAGAGAGATCCCCAGCACCAAGGGAGCCTGGCGCTGGAGAAAGGTAAGTGCTGAAGAATTTTTCACCCCGTCAGCCCAGTGGGAGGGAGGCCACAAGGGTGGGGGGGCCTAAGGACTGTATAGTGGCAGGAAAACAAGTTCGTTTTCCTGGCACTATAGTTGTCCTTTAATGACAAACATTCAGATACAGACAAACAGATACCCATGCAGACCAAGAGATACACATACAGACCCACATACAGGCACACACACACATGCAGACACACACAGAGATACACATGCATACACACACACACATACAGACACACACTAATAGTGACAGACCCACATACACACTCACTGACAAACACATATACACGCTCACTAACAAACACACACTCACTAACAGACAAGCACACACACACACACTCTCACAAACAGACGCATACACACTAGCTAACAGGCACACACATTTACTGACAGACACACACTCAGTGACAGACACACACTCAGTGACAGACATACATACACACTCACTGACAGACAGACACACATACACACTCACAAAACATACACTCTCACTGACAAACACACACTCACTAACAGACACCAAACAGACTCACTAACAGACACAAACTCAATAACAGACACACACTAACAGACACATGCAAACTAACACAACTAACACACTCAGTAACAGACACACACAGTAACACACTCACTGACACACACACTCACTGACACACAAAAACTAAAACACTCAGTGACACTCACTAGCAGATGCACACTCAATAACAAAAACACACTAACAGACACACACAAACTAACACACTCAGTAACACACACACACTCACTGACACACAAAAACTAACACACTCATTGACACTCACTAGCAGACACACACTCAATAACAGACACACTCTGTAACAGACACACACACAGTAACACACTCACTGACACACACACTAACACAGATACACACTCACATTTTTTTATTTTAAATTTCATCCCCCAGCCTCCTTACCTTTGGGAGTGCTGAGGGGATTCCAGCTTTCCTTGGGATCCAGTGGGGCTGCTCGGTGGCCGGTCACTGCAGGCAGTGAGGGAGCACTGATCCTCCTGTTCAGCTCCCTTGAACACCGCTTACTGATGCCGGAGCCGGCGTGACATCATATTCCGGCTCCGACATCACTGTGGTGCGCGTGAGGGAGCTGGGCAGAGAGAGCTCGGGGGAGAATGCTCGCTCGCCTGCCCTCAAAGTGACGCCACTGCCAGCCTCGGGGGGGCCCCCCAGGAGAAGAAAAACAAATTACCAGTGCTCTCTCCTTAATCCCTATGTATTTTAAAAGCAAATGGAGGTTTTAGTTACCTCCAATGGCCATGAGAGGATAAGCCCACCTGCCAACGTCAAGGCAGACCCCCCTAGGTGGATCCTAATTCTAACCCTTCACCTTGCTTCCTTGAGACTATGGCAAAATATCTCTAATGGCGTGGTATGTATGCCAGTGCACTTAATGTACACAATCATACTTAGGCAATTCCACAAACAGTCACATTCATCCAGATCTCACACACAACTACATTCAGTTAACCTTCACACACAATTATTTCCAGCCAGCCCCACTCAAAATCACACAAATTTGCCCTTATACAACTCTAGACACAATAATTATCAAATTGAGTTGGCCACACACACACAATCAAACACAGGGCCGGCCTTAGGGGTATGCGAGCTGTGAGGTATGCGACCGCACAGGGCGCCATGGAGCAGGGGGCGAGCTCACCCATGGCCAGCCGGGATTTAAAAAAAAAATAATAATAGGCGGGGCGGGGCGGAGCTTCCAGTGTGGCGGAGGCAGAGCTAAAAACTGCTGCAGACTCCTTCCTGCTTCCCCCAACAAACAGTCTCCAGGAGCTGCACTGCCTGTCTGCCTCCACAATGAACAGAGGTAACTATGTGTGATTGTCTCTGTGAGTGTGACTGTCTGTGTGTGTATGACTGTCTGCCTGCCTGCCTGTGTGTGTGTGACTGTCTGCCTGTGTGTGTGTGTCTGTGACTGTCTGCCTGTGTGTGTGTCTGTGTTTATGACTGTCTGCCTGTGTGTGTGGCTGCCTGTGTGTGTGTGTGTGTGTGACTGTCTGCCTGTGTGTGTCTGTGACTGTCTGCTGTGTGTGTGTGTATGTGTGTATGACTGTCTGCCTGTGTGTGTGTGTGACTGTCTGCCTGTGTGTGTCTGACTGTCTGCCTGTGTTTGTGTGTGACTGCGTGTGTGTGCGCGAGTGACAGTCTGCCTGTGTGTGTTTGTGTGGCTGTCTGCCTGTGTGTGTGTGACTGCCTGCCTCTGTGTGTGTGTGACTGCCTGCCTCTGTGTGTGTGGATGTCTTCCTGTGTGTGTGGATGCCCGCCTGCCTCTGTGTGTGTGTGTGGCTGTCTTCCTGCGTGTATGTGTGTGGCTGTCTGTATATATATACAGGGCCGGTGCAAGGATTTTTGCCGCCCTAGACAAAATAAAGATTTGCCGCCCCCCCCCCAGTCAAGAGATATACAGACACAGTAGGGACTACTTTGTCTCAGTATTTCTCCTACGCCCAGGGCCGGTGCAAAGATTTTTGACGCCCTGGGCAAAATAAAAATTTGCTCTCCCCCCCCCCCCGGGACATCGCAATGCCCCACATATATGATCTGCAATATGAACTAGTGCCATTGTTGCACACAGTGTGTGTTTACATTAAAAAGCCTGCAGGGACAAACTATAGACACCAGAACAACTTTATTAAGCTGCAGTGGTTCTGGGGACTATAGTGTCGATTTAATGTGAGGTAAATTAGAGATTAGTGTCACTAATAATATACTAGATTGCCTACTTACAATCAGATGAGGATGGTGATGGGCTCTGGCTGCAGTCTGGCTCCACTGGTCTGGTGTAGAACAGGATCTCTGGAGGCTGTTTGTAACTGTGATCACAAAATTCAATGTTCTGGGAGAACGGGAAGCAGCTCCATTTTTGGGAGCCTCTTACATAGCTCAAGGTTTGGGCCCCAGGGCCTGACGGTGAGTATGCCCATAAAGCCCAACAGAGGCGGCTCTAGACTTTATGAGGCCTTAGGCGAACTTCAAGCATGAGGCCCCACTTACACCCAAAGTATAAAATAATAGGGTTGTATTTTGTATAAGTGTAAGGAGCATTTGCTATATCGAGAGGCGTGCTTGCAGCACTGGATACAGAGAGTCAGTCTCTGCATTCATTGTTCAGAAGCTTGCAATGTCAGAGCTTCCTGTGCCCCTGCATTGTGAGCTCTCTGGCTATAGTTGTAGCACATTTTGCAAACAAAATTAATTTGCAATAAATAAATTTAATTTGCAATTATGCCAATCGTTTATACACAATTGTGGGGTATGGTCACATAGCCCGGCAGTCGTGTATAAATAAGTACTGGTGTGAAGGGGTTCTCGAAAACAAAAATGAAAATTTAAGATTTAAGTGACGGTAAGTGTGGCATAGTTGGGGTGGGGTGAGTATTACAGTTTTGGAGTGAAGGGTGAATGTGGCATGGTTTGAGGAAGGAGTGTGCCAGGATTAAGGGGGTTAATGAGTGTGGCAAAGAGAGGGCAGGTGAGTTTGGAGGGGGTAAGATTAACAGGACTAGGAGTGGTTAGTGAGAGTGTGGATGCATGAAAGGGCTGAAAGTGTGGAGGGGGTGAGAGTGTGAGGACGGGTGACAATGTGTGGGAATGTGACAGTGTATGAGTATGGTGACACCACATTGTAGGGGTGACAGTGTGTATAAGGGAGAGTGACTGTGTGTGAAGGGGATGATACTGTGTGTGTGAGGTGGTGACAGTTTGTGTGTGTGGAAGGGGTGATCTGGTGAGGGAGGGGGTGATAGTGTGTGGGATATAGGGGCGATAGTGTGTGGGAGGGGGTAATACTGAGAGGGAGGCGATATACTGTGAGGGAGGTGGGTGATGGTGTGTAGGAGGGGGGAATACTGTGCAGGGGCAGATCCAGAGCCTGATCTCGGGAGGGGCACTTGTAGATAATTTAAAGAAATAATCCAGGCACAATAACCACTACAGCTCAGTGTAGTAGTTATGGTGCTAGTAGTGCCAGGATCCCATCTCAGAGTAAGTAGTCAAACCGTTTAAGAACAGTTTGACAACTTACCTGGGGTCTGCTGGGATATAGGGTATAGGAGCAGTGGTATGTGTTAGGGGTGAAGTGTGTGAAAGGTGCAGTGTGTGTGTGTGTGAGCGGTGAAATGTGTGTGCGAGTGCGTTAGGCGGCAGTTTATGTCAGGGTTCCAGTGTGTGTGTTAAGGGGCAGTGTATGTGTGGGGCAGTGTGTGAGCGGTGCAGTGTGTGTGTGAGAGTTGCAGAGTGTGTATGGGGGGAACTGTATGTGTGTTTGGAGGAGTGTGTATGGGGGGGCACTGTATGTGTGTGTGGGCAATGTGTGTATGTGTGGCAATGTGTGTATGGGGGGCAGTGTTTGTTGGGCAGTGTGTGTATGGGGGCAGTGTGTGTATGGGATGCAGGGCAGTGTGTTTAGTGTGTGTATGGGGCAGTGTTTGTGGGGCAGTGTGTGTAGTGTGTGTATGGTGGGCAGTGTGTGTATGGGGTAGTGTGTGTAGTGTGTGTATGGGGGCAGTGTTTGTGGGGCAGTGTGTGTAGTGTGTGTATGGGGGCAGTGTTTGTGGGGCAGTGTGTGTATGGGGGCAATGTGTAATGGTGGCAGTGTTTGTGGGGCAGGGTGTGTATGGGGGCAGTGTTTGTGGGGCAGTGTGTATGGGGGCAATGTTTGTGGGGCAGTGTGTGTAGTGTGTGGAGTGTGTGTGTATGGGGGCAGTGTTTGTGGGGCAGTGTGTGTAGTGTGTGTATGGGGGCAGTATTTGTATGGGGGGGAGGTTAGGGAGGCTTTTTAATAATAATTGTAAAAAATGTATTTAATAAAATGACTATATTTATGTCCCCCCTCCCTTTTTACCTTTACTGGGAGGAGGGGGGACATTTCTCCATCTCTGGTGGTCCGGTGGGGATTCCCTGGTGGTCCCAGTGGTGGTGAGGTGAACTCTAGCCCGCACTCCAGGGCTAGAGTTCATTCTCGCGAGATTTGGAGCGTTGCCGTGGTAGAGAGGCTGAGCTCCCGGGTCCTCTCTCCCTCTCTCCCCTGCCGGCTGCCAGCACAGTGCATGCGGACCGGGGAGGGATATCTCTTCCCGGTCTGAAGGCACATTGCAGGGCTGGCACTTGGACAATGCCAGCCCTACATTAGCCGGCAGGGTGGAATCTCGGGGGGGATACTATGAGGGAGGGGGGTAATACTGTGAGGGAGGGGGTAATACTGTAAGTGGGGAAATACTGGGAGGGAGGGGGGATACTGGGAGGGAGGGGGTGATAGTGTGAGGGGGGAATACTGGGAGGGAGGGGGTTGATAGTGTGAGTGGGGAATACTGGTATGGACTTGGAAATACTGGGAAAGACTGGGGAATATTGGGAGGGAGGGGGGATACTGGGAGAGAGGTGGGTGATAGTGTGAATGAGGGTGTATACTGGGAGGGGGATAGTGAAGGGAGATATTGGGAGGGAGGCGGTCATGGTGTAAGGGAGGGGGGATACTGGGAGAGAGGGGGAGGTAGTGTGAAGGAGGGGGTTTACTAGGAGGGGGTGATAGGGAAGGTGGTTACTGGGAGGGAGTGGGGTGTAGTGAGGGGGGATGCTGGGAGGGAGGGGGTATATTGGGAGAGAGGAGTGCTACTGGGAAGGATGGGGTATACTTGAAGAGCGTTATATTGAGGGGGTTCTGGGAGGGGGTGATATTGAGGGGGTTACTGGGAGGGGTATATTGGAGGGGTTACTGGGAGGGGTATATTGGAGGGGGTTAATGGGAGGGAGGGGTGATATTGAGGGGGTTACTGGGGGTATATTGGAGGGGGGTTACTGGGAGGG
>OW240916.1:74828488-74886441 GCA_933207985.1 Pelobates cultripes | reverse complement strand
CCTGTAATCTTCTCCTCCCTCCTATAATCTCCCCCCTGTAATCTTCTCCTCCCTCTATAATCTTCTCCCCCCCTCCCCTATAATCTTCTCCCCCCTATAATCTTCTCCACTCCTCCCCTATAATCTTCTCCCCCCTCTATAATCTTCTCCCCCCCTCTCCTATAATCTTCTCACCCCCTCCCCTGTCTTCTCCACTCTATAATCTCCCCTCCCCCATAATCTTCTCCCCATCCTATAGTCCCCTATAATCTTCCTCCCTCTCTATATTCTCACCCCCTCTATAATCACCCCCTCCCCATAATCTTCTCTCCCCTCTATGATCTCCCCCCTATAATCTTCTCCCCCCTCCCCTACTCCTTCTCCCCCCACCCTCCCCTATGGCAGCTTCTCCCCATAACCTTCTCCCCCCTCCCCTATAACCTTCTCCCCCCTCCCTTATAACCTCCACCCCCCTCTCCCCACTCAGTGTGCACTTCCTGTCATTCCGGCCGGGTCGCGGACCAGAAAGGAGCTCGGCCACGCTACAGGGAAGGGGAGGTGAGGCAGTGCGGCAGCCGCCTTTGCGCTCTCTATAGAGTGCTCAGGCGGCTGCAGAATTTAAAGGGCCGGCGATGGGGACTCAGGGCGCCCCCTCCTATATGGCGCCCTAGGCGGCTGCCTAGTTCGCCTTATAGGAAGCGCCGGCCCTGTATATATATATATATATATATATATATAAAACACCCTACATAGCAAAATGACTTATGGGGCTGGCATAGCTTTTTTTCCAGGGCTGCTTCGTATCCCCAGTCCGGCCCTGCATAGCATACATATCACACACAGTCATCACATCTATCACACAAACATTACATCATACATGGATGACTGGGGGGGGTGGGGAGGCGCTGTGAAGATTTTTCACACAGGGTGCCTAAAGGCCTAAGGCCGGCCCTGATCACTCACAGCCAGTTCCCACACACAGTCAGCTCCACATGTACATATCACATTCACACACCCACCACACACATCTTTCTTCAGTATATTGCCTGGTGCAAAACTTTTCATTTCTAAAATATTTTATAAACGCTGAACAAAAAGGTGAAACATAAAAATAGTGTAAGTGTACATAGTTTTCATGTTTAAATTTGACTGCAAAGCAATCTGTACACAAAATTGCTGTTACGTATATGTTTATATGCTAGCCACACATCCCTTTTTAAAAAAAAAAACAAAAAACAGATACATGGATAATAAACATAAAAATTCAATTTAAAAAAAAATTAAATAAATAAGCAGCATATATAGCATACACATCCATCCATATGCTTGTACATATTCATTTTTTTCTAATATGAAAGGTTTAGTTGGAGATCTATTTCATGACTATCTTATTGCAAAGATTTTTTAGCTATGCATTTTGCTCCCCCCCCTTATTGTTTCTTTTTACCTTTTTCCTGTTATACCCTCATATCCTTTATCCCCTCTTTTCAATGTCTTATCCTCCCATTTGCCCCGGTGTGTCATGTATCCACTCTTTTGAATGTCTTACCTACTTTTAGTATATTTGAACCACCATTTTACCTCTTTAGTGTATCTTATCCAGCCATTTGTCCCATTGGTGTCTTACAGCCTCTTTAGTTTATTTTATCCCACTTTGCACCTGTGTCTGTCTATTACACCTAATTTAGTGCATTTTACATCCCATATGGTATCTTACTCCCCATTTCTGTGTCACCTTCATCCTCCTTTGTGTGTCTTCTACTTCTCCCCTATTCACTTGTCTCATACTCCTCTCCTTTTTTGTGTCTCATACATTCACTGTGGTGTCTTCTACACCATACTTGTGTGTCTCTTACAACCCCTTTCTGTGAATCTTACACCCCCCTCTTGTATGTTTCTTACACCACTATACATTTTCCTGAAAGAACAAGTAAGACAAGCAAACCAACAGAGGGGGAAAAAAGAGGAGCAGTAAAAAAAAAACACAAAAAAACAACAACAAAAAACACCTCTATTATATATTTACACATATAATGTTTATATATATATATTTTTTTACTGCTCCTTCTTTTTTTCCTCTATTGGTTATTTCTCACTTGATCTGTGAATAAACATTTAGTCTCCTAGTCATCAATCAGCCTTTTTCCCATCCATCATCTGCTTTTTTAAGAACCATGGTCTAAATCACAAATCAAACAAACTTGCTTGTCTGTTGTGTGAGTTGTTTTTTGTGATTAGTCTGTATTAGTCTATATGAACTAACAATAATATAATTACCATTACTAATTATGCTTTACGTTTATTTACGGGACAGACTCATATAATAAAATCTGACCTAGTTAAGACACCATTCTGTAGTCACATATTTATGATCCCACTTTTACATGAGCATAGATTTAATAGTCTTGACACATGATCTATAAAACTTGTTAAGCTCCAGGTCCCCTGAAATGTTTCTCTGTCCAGATTTTAGGTCTATTCTCCAGAGTGTACTTTCTTCTATCCTGAAGAGTCATATACATTGCTTGAGTACTTACGGTATGGGTTAACTCTTTCCTGTCCAGGCTCTGGAGTATATCGTTTCCATCTGGAACCCCCACAGGACATCACAACAGTTCGGATGAACTCTCTACCACAAAGTTTCATCCCAAGCTCATCACGATCCATGGCTTGGGACCAACTACGCATCATGACAGCAATTAGCAGGGTGAAGAAACAAAATCGAAGATACATGATTTGTAAAGGGAGGATTTCTATGGGACCCTGTTGCTGTGCTTGACTCAAAGGTCGACCTCCTTATATATGAGAACTTAAACATATCCCCAAGGTCCAGGTTAAAATTCTAAGAAGACCTTGAAATAGAACGTACAAAAACTGCTTATTCCATCCTTGGGAAGTACAGCTGCAGGGAAGGGACCACCCAACCACAACATGATATAATAGCAGATAACATTAATTTGTCTAATACTGGCTTTATTTCTTAATGCTTCAACTTTTTTTTATTCAGGAATAAGCTGAATTAAAAATAATAAATTTATTAGTTGCAGGGTGTTTCAATATCTAACCCAATTTCTAACTCTAACCTCTTTATGTAATACCTTACAATAATATAAATTTCTCTAACATGAATCTTTAACCCCAATTCATAATTATATCCTCTATTCTTAAAATGTGGGCACCATAACAACTTCATTAGAAATACGTTGTTATGGTGCCAGGATGTTACTGTTGCTTGCTCACAGTTGGAGATTAAAACGTTCACTTTATTTTCATTACCATTGGACTTAGGATATTCACTTTTTTATATTGATTTTGCATAGTGTTTTGATTTTTACCCTCTTTTTACTTGCTAGTTTTTATATTAGCTCCCGGTCTCATTATCAATTTTTCACTGGTTACTGTGTGTTGGTTTAACCCAAAAGTTTGTGTTCCAGTGACACATTGTATTGCACCCCTGTCCTCCCACTATCTGAAATTTTAAATAACAGAAGGCTTGAGCAGCATCAGGGAGGGCCAGTGCTAATCAGCTTAGAGCGGTCAGATAACATTCTAAGCCAATCAGCAGCTCCCCATTGATAAAGAAGGTACATACCATTTTTTTTTTATAAATTGGGAGCTACTGATTGGCTTAGATCATGAGTGCCTGGAGTTCTGACAGTAGTTAAAATCACAGGGAGAAGAAGATGTACACTTTATGTATATATCTCTGGATTATTCTTATGCTTCAGTCACCCGTTATAGGTGTAGGGTGTGTATAATGCATTTGTTTGTTGTTTGGTGTGCTCTCCTGTATTGCTGTTGCTTCTACCATCTAGGTGAATTTGACGGTGGAGCTACTTGAATAGCAAGGTTTGTTAATTTACTATTCATGTAGATTTGCATATTATGAAGTCTGCAGGCTGGGGAGCTATTTCTTGTTAGTTATTGTTTTTCCCACCCCTTTATAAATATGTTAATGTGTTATTATGAGTTCATACATGCTTACCCACATGATTTTGCTATTAGTATTATACTGAGGTTGTCACAGTAAGTTTAATGTAATATACACATGGGCTAGTCCAGAGGATAAATAAAGGTGTATGTTAGTTCCTTTTGGAACTTTGTTTCCTAGTTGATTTATTCAGGGATCCCAATAACAAATTCTTTGTATCTGTTGGCTGGCTGCAAGATCCCTGGGACAAGTTAAAAAAAGCTAGACTTGAGAGTCAAAAGTGCCTTTGTAAAGGCATTAGCTAATCACAGTCTAGGCAGAGGTGTGGATACCTGCCTGGGAGAGGAGCTGAAGAGGCAAAGGCAGAGAGGATAATATCAGCCTGGAAGGAGAGAGCTGGATCCTGGTCGGGAGGAAGAGTTCCTGAGAGACTCCAGTCAAGCTTTAGCGACTGGGTCTGAAGTGCTCCAGAATCCCCTGTGACAGCAAAGAAGCGGATTTGGTGGAGGTACTCGGTTGGAGTACAGGTGCTCCGTCACAGGAGTAATACTTTAATGTCTATCCCTACCTTTAATGTGTCTAACCCTTATGCTTTTACCCTAATTACAAAATTTAACAACTGGCCCAAACCACTATTCCTAATACCAAACCTTAATGTCTCTTTCCCTAACCTCTATTCTTAAACTAAACCCTAAAGTATGTAAACCAAAACCTTAAGAACCTATAAACAGTGTTCCTAACTTCAACCCCTAATGTTTAAAAGACCACTCAAAGCACCATAACCACTACAGCCCTCCTAGACTAAGTAGTTAGACCAATAAATGCAGCCAATGAGTGGGGCCTTGCACTGAAAAGGCAAATGAAGGCATAGAATTTATAAAGAACCAACACAGACAGAATTGCAATTCAGTCTTCGTTCATTTAGTTTAGTTTACTGGCTTGCTGCTCCCTCATCAATATATCACCCATATTAGCATTAGGGAGCTTAAAATCTCACTCCTGCCTCTCCTCACTGTGTTGTAAAAAAAAATAAAGGAAATCCCCAATCCAATAAAGGCTGCATGATCCCTGGGACAAGTTAAAAAAAGCTAGACTTGAGAGTCAAAAGTGCCTTTGTAAAGGCATTAGCTAATCACAGTCTAGGCAGAGGTGTGGCCCTCAGGGTGATGCACCTATTTAAATAATTAAAAAGAGGAGGGTACATAGTGCTTCCTCCATCCCCCACCCATGCTGCACAAGTGGGAGCTATTAAACTAAATTGGAGACCCATAAGCCACACTGGGGGCCCTAATTATCAGACAGCCCTAAGTAAAAAAAAAAAGGGGGCCTATTGTCTCCCCTTGGGGCCCCCTCCCATTTATGGATGTGGGCCCTAAGTGATAAAGTGGTGGACAATACCTCACCGGTCCCCACCCATTAGTTGCGGATGGTGTCCCTAAGTGATCAAGGGGGAACCTATTGTCTGCCCCCCAGCTCCTACCCATTACCATGTAGTGCATGTGGAGGATAGGCTGCAGTATGTGAGAGAGGGACAGGGGCTGCAGGGGGTGTGAGGGGGAGAAGAGTGTGTGTGGGAGGGGTGTCATGTGTTTGGGAGAGAGGATGTAGTGAGGGGGGAAAGGATGTAGGGTGGAGGGAAAGTGGGAGTCGAGCATGTGGGGGGACTGGCTGCAGTATGCGAGAGTGGGAAATGGGGCAGGAGGTTGTGAGACAGTAATTGTCTGGGTGTGCTTTTAAACAGCTTTGTTTAAATTTTAAAGTTATATTACTTTTAGTGATCCCTGAAGAAGTCCAGTACTAGGGCAGGACAGGTCGGACCTTGGAATTTAAATTTTATTTATATTTTATTTTTACTGGTTCTAAATAAATATATTTACTACCTAATACAGTTCCTGAGAATGGACACACTTGTTCTTGGTGTGGAGATAACTGTCCAGAGCGGAGGTGATATCGATTAGCTTCACAGGAATTTGGGGGAGGTATTCAGAGTGCATTTCAAACAGCATAGTTTTTGTCCCTTAGTTGGAAAAAATATATATACTGGAGACGTTCTATCCAAAGACAGAGAACCCTAACTGGTAGATGAGAAATTACAAACAATAATACTCTCTAAATGGTGTTGAAAAGTAGTGTGATTAGATAAAGGTATAGAGGAGTTTCCAAGAAATGGCTACAGTGTACTATACAGACTTTATTAAGTGCGGTCTAATGTACAAGGTAATGACGGCTAAATAACCAGACCCAGAACTTCAATCAACAGGAGAACTCACTTTTAGATAATACTTACATTGTCAATTTATCCCATCACACTCTAACTATGACACAACAACACGATCTTGGGAAGGGCCTTTCATGCATTCCAACACCCCATTTTAAAAATTCTGTTGGGTCAAAGATATCAACCTCTTCGCGAGAAAACTTGCTCTATATAAATTCCACCAGAACTGGCTTGAGAAACAGGCCAAAACTCTTAAATTGGAGTTGTATGGCTACAAGTTGGCACAAACACTTGCCTCTCTATTGGAAGTGAATGAATGTGCACAATCTTCACTAATCTGAAGAAAAAACGTGAATTCTACCCTGCTCTATCTGAATTTAAGTACATCTATCTATCTGTTTGTCGAACTCTTGTGTAAAGACATTGTACACATCTCGGCACAAGACTTGGAATATGTATCTAATTCCAACCTTTCATTTTCAGAGAGGAAAGCATTGAAACAATTGCAACAAAATGATCAAATTATTATCATACCCTCTAATAAAGGGGGGGATATTGTCAACCTAGATACACCACACTATGCTGACATTTTTTTTAACAATTGCTTCAAGATTCTGCGACTTATAAAACTTTGAGCAATGACTCCACCAAAAGATTTTCTGCTGAATTTAAAAAATCTATTAGAGAGAGACTTCAGTGAACAACTTTTCTATTTAATACCTCACCTCGAATTGCCATGTTATACTCTACCAAAAGTCCACAAGCAACAAACCAAACTAACTTGTAGACCAATTGTTGCAGGGAGGAATCAACTAACACAAAATGTCAGTATGTACATACTGTGATTATTCCACCTGACCACCAGTGAAATAAAATATAAATAAAACAGAACTTATAGGGACATAGCCTCCCAAGTTTATCTCCCAAGTGGTAACCAGCCACAACAGATATGTATTTATACAGAATTGAGGGATCTTGCTGGTGAACATATAAATAATAAAAAATAACATAAAACCAGAAAACACGAATTCTCAGCTGCACTCACAGATAAAGATGATAACAGCATCTTGTGGGTGCCACCCTTGATTATAGTAGGGGGCTAAAATACCTCCTACGGACTCATCTCCGGGCCGGTCTATTTGAAACACCAACAACGATAACCAGAGTATTCTTCCAAAAAGAGGATTTATTATACAAACTAAAATAGTACACAAAAAATATGTAAAATATGGTCGTCCTACGCGTTTCGTTCTCATGTGAGAACTTCCTCAGGGACCCATATTGGTAAAATCAGTAACAATGTAATACAAAAACAATCACATCCTAAATACCCTTCCCCCCAATGTTCCTTTTATAGGGCTATCTCCTAAATCATCATTGGTGGAGTGGTGGGCGTCCTCGCTTCTGACCTCCGGATAAATGACGTGCACTGTCATTATTCGGCATGTGCCATAACTCACACCCAACTTCCTTTAATAAAATACAGACACCAGTTATTCTGTTGGAAATATAAAGTCCACAGCTTTGTTTAATTATCATCATAAATTTAACAAATATGGGTCATTGCCAAATAATAATGATATTTTAATACAATCTCCCTCCGTACATAAATACCCCTGGCAATTACCCCATACCACTATAACAATGTATAACAGTATAAATAACATATAACATAAAAACACGGCCTACCAAAGAGGCCCATATCCAAATGCTTCAACTGTACCGAGACACCCCTACACCCCCAGATTCGGAGCCACCGATGAGCTCGAACCTACCAACTAATTAAAACACCCCAGCCTAATCCAGCCTAAACCTTGCCATGACCCCTTTATACCCCACCTAACCTAGCCCTTCCCCATCGCTGTGACCAAACGGGAAACTACATCTAAACCAGAGAGAGGGTGGAAGGGACAACTAGAATTGCCACTAGCCACCCCCATAACTAAATTACTAAACTCCCGCCCATAATTATTAAAAACCTACATGCCTACTCTCTGGCTCTGTCAAGGCCCATTCCCCTATCTGCGCTGTTCCATGGGCTACATAACATGTGCAATAACTCACACCCAACTTCCTTTAATAAAACACAGACACCAGTTATTCTGTTGGAAATATAAAGTCCACAGCTTTATTTAATTATCATCATAAATTTAACAAATTAGGGTCATTGCCAAATAATAATGATATTTTAATACAATCTCCCTCCATACATAAATACCCCTGGCAATGACCCCATACCAATATAACAATATATAACAGTATAAATAACATAAAAACACGGCCTGCCAAAGAGGCCCATGTCCAAATGATTAAACCGAGACATCCCTACACCCCTAAATTCAGAGCCACAGATGAGCTGGAACCTACCAACCAATTGAAACACTCCAGCCTAATCCAGCCTAAACCTTGCCATGACCTTCCCTGCCACAGGGCATGTGCACCCCCCACCACACCAAAACAGGGCCCTGGTAATGCCTTCTTGAAACCAGAGTAGAGTTGAGCGGACACCTCAATGTTCGGGTCCGGCGGGTTCGGCCGAACTTTTTAAAAAAGTCCGGGTTCGGGCTCGAACTTGACCCTGAACCCGAACCCCATTGAAGTCAATGGGGACCCGAACATTTGGCCACAAAAATGCTAAAAAACACCTGGAAAGAGCTAGAGAGCTGCAAAAGCAAGTAAAATGGGGGTAAGAGTAGGACAAGTGCCCAGCAAACAAATGTGGATAGGAAAATTACTTAAAATAACATACAAATTAAAAATACAGCTGAGCCATAAAATAGCACTTGATGGAATGTTTGATTTTAGCTTTGGAAGAACATCTAAAGCATGGCTGTCAGGAGGATCAACAAAATTATCCATTTGAGAGAGGGTTGGAGTGCAGGGTATTCTCTTTCATTGTTAAAACTGAGCTCAACTCCTGATGAATGGAGAAAAGGTCTTCACAAGCCTCTGCTACTGTGTACATAGTTTATACTAAGTGACCCATAGGTTGAGGAGGCGGTGTCCGTGGTGATGTAGGTGGAAGAGGAGGTGGAGGAGGAGGAGGAGGTAGCCAACACTGTTTTTTATGCTTTGTTTTTTTTAAATTGTGGTAGCCCACAAAATATTGGGACATACAAAAAAAGAAACATTTGCGGCCTGCGGTGCATTTCTTGCAGTCATGATGCATGGAGAAATGCTCAACTCCTGATGCATGGAGAAAAGGTCTTCACAAGCCTCTGCTAATGTGTACCTAGTTTATACTAAGTGACCCGTAGGTTGAGGAGGCGATGAACGTGGCAGTGAAGGAGGAGGAGGATGTATCCAACACAGTTTTTTATGTTTTTTTTTTTTTTTTAATTCTGGTAGCCCACAAAATATTGGGACATACAAAAAAAGAAACATTTGCGGCCTGCGGTGCATTTCTTGCAGTCCTGATGCATGGAGAAATGCTCAACTCCTGATGCATGGAATGGAGAATAGGCCTTCACAAGCCTCTGCTAATGTTTATACTAAGTGGAGGCGGTGACCATGGCGGTGGAGGTGGAAGCAGTGGTGGAGGAGGAGTAGCCAACACTGTTTTTTATATATATATATATATTTTTTTTTTTTTTAATTGGGGTAGCCCCCCAAATATTGGGACATATAAAAAAAGACAACTCTGTACCGCAGATTATCTGTTGACATTATAGTTGCACAGGCACTTTGTTGACTCTAAAGAACCTCGGGCCAATCGCACATCCCCGTGGCAGCGACTTTGCATGCAGATATCATCCATATCAACTTTCGATGTCAGTTTCTGCGCCTACCATGGTGACCACGGGTAACGGGGAATCAGGGTTCCATTCCATACAGGGACCCTGAGAAACGGCTACCACATGCAAGGAAGGCAGCAGGCGCGCAAATGACCCACTCCCGACATGGGAAGATAGTGATGACAAATAACAATACAGTACTCTTTAGAGGCCCTGTAATTGTAATGAGTCCACTTGAAATCCTTTAACTCTGATCAATTGGAGGGAAGTCTGGTGCAGAGCCACTGACCCGTGCGTGCTGCAGCTGAAACTCCACTATTGCCTGCTGCTTCTCGCACAGTCTCATAAGGCGGTGAGCGGGAAGGCCGAAGTTACACTGCAGCGCAGACAGGTGAGTAGCAGCAGTTCGGGTTCGCTCAACTCTATTATGGATCCTTTTATCGCTACATGTATTACTTGCATAACTGGTAATTCTCGAGCTAATACTCTGCTTTTGCACCCTGCTCCCTCTTATGCTGTGCTGGTGCCTCTGTTTGACCAGCGCCTCTTCCTCCAAACTGCACACGTCACTTGCATGACCTTGATTCCATGTGGGGTCTAGGACCTCATCATCCTCCACATCATCTTCCACCCACTCCCCAACCCTGCACTACACTGCAGAAAGCCACAGCAGTTGGTACCTGTGTTTTTCCAGCATGTAAAGTCTGCAAAGGACATATGGAAATTGTTTTAGAATTGTATCCAGGCAACAGTTTTCCATATAAACTGAGCTCTCAGTTTGACTTGTGAGGGTATTGCCCCAGAATTACAATATTGTTATAGTACCTCTTAGCTATTGATAACTGGTTTAAATATAACAGCTTGTTATCTGGTAGTTTCTAGTGTAGAAAATATCAGTCTGTTTTCTATCACTTAGATCGTTGTAACAAGTGTTGTAGGAGTGAAACAATATTACAAGTGACCGATGTAGTAAATTTGAATCAAAGTTACGCTTCGATTTGAGCCTCAGATATGAAGTGAACACCCCAAATATACTATTTAGCACCCAATTTTTTTTTTACTTTTTTAATCTCTAATGTAAGCAGTAGATTAGCAGCAAAACAATTAGAATGTTTACAACTGCAAGTAAGCGCACTATTTGACGCTTCTATTTGACTCTCAGATATGAAGTTCACCGCAGGCTGCAAATGTACTATTTAGCAGATTAGCAGCAAAACAATTAGAATATTTGCAACTGCGCAGAAAGCGCACTATTTGACGCTTCGATTTGACTCTCAGCTATGAAGAGCAGGCCCCAAAATGTACTATTTAGCAGATTAGCAGCAAAACATTTAGAATGTTTACAACTGTGCTTTAAGCGCACTATTTGATGCTTCAATTTGACTCTCAGATGCCCAAAATATACTAGTTAGCAGTTTAGCAGCAAAACAATTAGAATGTTTACAATTGCGCTGTAACCGCATTATTAGACACTTCTATTTGACTCTCAGATATGAAGAGCACGCCCAAAATGTACTATTTAGCAGTTTAGCAGCAAAACAATTAGAATATTTACAATTGCGCTGTAACCGCAGTATTAGACGCTTGTATTTGACTCTCAGATATGAAGAGCAGGCCACAAAATGTACTATTTAGCAGATTAGCACCCAGAAAATTAGAATTTTTACAACTGCGCTGTAAGCCCACTATTAGACGCTTCGACTTGACTCTCAGATATGAAGAGCATGCCCAAAATGTACTATTTAGCAGTTTAGCAGCAAAACAATTAGAATGTTTACAACTGCGCTGTAAGCACACTATTAGACGCTTCGACTTGACTCTCAGATATGAAGAGCATGCCCAAAATGTACTATTTAGCAGTTTAGCAGCAAAACAATTAGAATGTTTACAACTGCGCTGTAAGCACACTATTAGACGCTTCGATTTGACTCTCAGATATGAAAAGCAGGCCACAAAATGTACTATTTAGCAGGTTAACTCACATCATCTTCCACCCACTCCTCAACCCTGCCCTCCTTGCCGGTATGCACACTGCAGAAAGCCACAGCAGATGGCACCTGTGTTTTTCCAGCATGTAAAGTCTGCAAAGGACATATGGAAATTGTTTTAGAATTGTATCCAGGCAACAGTTTTCCCTATAAACTGACCTCTCAGTTTGACTTGTGAGGGTATTGCCCTGGAATTACAATATTGTTTAACCCCTTAAGAACACATGACGTGTGACATGTCATGATTCCCTTTTATTTCAGAAGTTTGGTCCTTAAGGGGTTAAGTACCTCTTAGCTATTGATAACTGGTTTAAATATAGCAGCTTGTTATCTGGTAGTTTCTAGTGTAGAAAATATCAATGTGTTTTCTATCAATTAGATCTGTGTAACAAGTGTTGTAGGTGTGAAACAATATTACAAGTGACCAATGTACTAAATTAGAATCGAAGTTTTGCTTCGATTTGACTCTCAGATATGAAGTGAACACCCCAAATATACTATTTTTTTTTTTTTAAATTGACTTTTTAAAACTCCAATGTAAGCAGAAGATTAGCAGCAAAACAATTAGAATGTTTACAACTGCGCAGTAAGCACACTATTAGGCGCTTCTATTTGACTCTCAGATATGAAGAGCAGGCCACAAAATGTACTATTTAGCAGATTAACACCCAGAAAATAAGAATGTTTACCACTGCGCTGTAAGCACACTATTAGACGCTTCAATTTAAATCTCAGATATTAAGTGCACTGCGGGCCCCAAAATGTACTATTTAGCAGATTAGCACCCAGAAAATTAGAATTTTTACAACTGCGCTGTAAGCACACTATTAGACGCTTCAATTTGACTCTCAGATATGAAGTGCACTGCAGGCCCCAAAATTTACTATTTTGCAGATTAGCACCCAGAAAATTAGAATTTTTACAACTGCGCTGTAAGCACACTATTAGATGCTTCAATTTGACTCTCAGATATGAAGTGCACCCCACTAATGTGCACCCCACTAATGTACTACTATGGCTTCTAAGGGCACACGAGTCAAATGCTTGGCTGTCACAGCGATCACATGTGCTGGGACAGCGCTATTGGCTGTTTCTGGTCTTCCTCAAATGCCGAGGCATCCAGCAACAGCGTTAACCCCACAATCGCCGTGATCTGGCGTTAACTTTAGTAATTGATGGAAATTTTCCGCCAATCGTCCTTAAGGGTAGGTCTGCCTTGAGGGAAAATTTCCGTCGAGTGTTGTTAAGAGGTTAAGATGGCCGTGCATTCCAGACTTGTTATAAACCAATTTGTATCTAGGTGCGAGCTCCCCTTGGTGTTCATCCAGAGGAAAAAAAATATTATTTGTCTAAAAGTAAACTGGCGTTAATGTTTGGTCTCTATGTTACATAGTTACATAGCTGAAAAGAGACTTGCGTCCATCAAGTTCAGCCTACCTCACATTTGTTTTTTGCTGTTGATCCAAAAGAAGGCAAAAAAAACCAGTTTGAAGCACAATTTTGCAACAAGCTAGGAAAAAAATTCCTTCTTGACCCCAGAATGGCAGTCAGATTTATCCTTGGATCAAGCAGTTATTACCCTACATTGAAAGATTATATCCTTGAATATTCTGTTCTTGCAAGTATGCATCTAGTAGCCGTTTGAACATCTGTATGGACTCTGATAAAACCACTTCCTCAGGCAGAGAATTCCACATCCTGATTGTTCTTACAGTAAAAAAACCTTTCCTTTGCCTTAGACGAAATCTTCTTTCTTCCAGTCTAAACGCATGGCCTTGTGTCCTATGTAAAGTCCGGTTTGTGAATAGATTTCCACACAATGGTTTGTATTGGCCCCGAATATATTTGTATAATGTTATTATATCTCCTCTCAGGCGACGTTTTTCTAAACTAAATAGGTTTAAATTTGTTAACCTTTCTTCATAGCCGATATGTTTCCTTCCTTTTATTAGTTTTGTAGCCCGCCTCTGCACTTTTTCTAGTGCCATAATATCCTTCTTTAGAAGAGGTGCCCAAAATTGCACAGCATATTCAATATGGGGTCTTACCAGTGATTTGTAAAGAGGCAAAATTGTATTCTTGTCCCGAGAATGAATGCCCTTTTTCATGCATGACAATACCTTACTGACCTTGGCCACTGCTGATTGACATTGCATGTGATATAGAAAAATTAAATATGTGCCATAATTGATAATATCACTAGTAAACAAGAGGCTTAGCTCAATTATTACATTCAATACATTAAATTCAATATGAACATAGTATTGAAATGTATATAAATTCACATGCCAGGTAGTAAATTAAGTGAAAACATAATAATCTATTTGCAATTTTACATACCGTGAATTAATCATAATATAAATGTATTCATGAAGGAGGAAAGAACATAGTCTATTTTCCCTATTTGGTGGAATAATAGGTTTATTAAATCCTAATTCTTGAGGTTAAAAACTGCTTATATCATATACTTGTATATCCATTTATAATATTATATTGATGGACATAGGCTTGCTGCTTCCTCCTCAATCTACATAAAATACATTAGATAATATCATCATATACAAAAAGATGATAGCTCATATAAACAACTCTGTGATATCATCCTACACAGTATACCCACTTGGAATATCTACTAAACCATTTGTTTTTATTTTTATTTCTATTTATTTGTTGCGGACGTTTAATATATCAAAATATTTGTTCCATTTCTTAAGTTCCAATCCTTGATCCAATAACAATGGTTGAAATAGAAGGAATAGGTTTATGCCTCTTTTTGAGACAATTAGTTAAGAAAATACACTAAGTCTATATCAACATTTATTCCTTTTGGCGTTAATGTCTACATTTTATGAATCCAGTATGTCTCCTGCTATGCCAGCTTTTTAACTCTATCTCCCCCTCTCCAATTGGAAAAATCTTTCTATGCCGACACAGTTGAGACCTTTTTATTGGAACAGAGAGAATTCCATGAGAGTTTAGGTTTTCTTACCAAAGAAAACAAGTTTATGAAACATATATAGCAATCCTTGGCATAGTTCATATTAAATATTAGTGAAAGAATGATAAATTCTTGAACATAATACTAATGTGTTAACTTATGGCAGATGGTGTGTATATTTCACGCTGGAATAGAGAAACACTTTAATTTACCTATTAACTTACCTAAAAGGGCGGGAGTAATCTATACAAAGAAAAGAGGGGGGGGGGAATATTCTCCTCCTGTCGTTAATAAAATTTAAATTATTCGGTCACTAAAGCTAGAATAATCCCTAATTTTATGGCAAGACAGGAGGCTTCATATTTGCTGTTTTAACGCTCCTATATGATAGAAGATACAGCATGTGGCATAAGTTTAAAATAGAAGGTACGAAATGTCGATTCCCTGGACCAATCTGCAGATGATAGGATGTCGGAGAAGGAACTGCCTGCACGAAAGGCAGAGGATGCGGCTGCTCCTCTGACTGAGTGTGCTCCAAAGGAGGGGTTAATTCCCACTTGGACAAGAATCTTTCTGATCCAAAGTGCAACAGTGGTAGTGGAGACCGGTTTGTGCAGTCTGACGTAAGAAATCAGAAGGGGTCCCGTAAGGGGACGCAGCGTGGCCATGGAGTCTATATAATGTTGAACACAACGGACTACGCAGAGGGACGTTCTGTTTGGAAAATAAGGGTAGAAGACTGAAGAAGAATTAGTTTTCGTACGTCTTGAAAAAATTAAATTTAACTCCCTCAGGTGTGAAAACTACAGCATGGTAATCAAACGCTCGAATATCGGAAACCCTACGAAAGGAAACTAAACATAGAAGTAATGCCAGCTTGGCAGAAAGTTGGCGTAACGTCAAAGCCTCATTGGAAGGCCAAGATTTCAAGAAGGAGAAAACCTGGGTGACGTCCCAGAAGTTGGAATATCTTGGTTGAGTGGGTCTGGCCAAGCGAATCACCCGTAAAAGTCTACAAACAGAAGGGTGTTTCCCTCTTGAGGAATTGTCAATAGAGTTGTGAGCTGCGGAAATAGCGGATCAAAACATATTAATCGACCTATAGGATTTTCCTTGATCAAAAAGGGTAGATAGAAAATTTAGAATGGCTGTGAGAGGTACTGAAAAGGGATCGATATCCCTTTCCAAACACCAGCTGACCCATGTCTGCCATGCAGAGAGGTAAACGCGTCTAGTGCCTGGTGCCCAGGAGTCCCATATGAGAGCCTGAGCTGTTGCCGAAAGTCCTGAGACATTCCAAGATCCCCTGAAATGGTCCAAGCTACCAGCTGGAGCCGGTCTTGAAGAGTGAGCAGGTGACAGTCCCTCGCTAGGTTCTTGAGGATGTCGGGGAATTGAGGCAATAGAATTGGGTAATTCACTTATGGTTCTAGAAAAGTTGGGAACGAGGTCTGGGCCCTCCATAAAGGAGCTATGATGATTATCGTCACTACCAGAGCTTTGACCCGATAAAGGGTGTGTTGGATCATGGAAAAGGGCGGGAACGCATAAGCTCTTGTCTCTGGCCAAGGGTGTAGAAATGCATTGACTGCCCAGGATTGGGGATCTGGGAGCCAGCTGAAAAAGGTCTCCGTCTGGCGGTTCAACTGAGACGTGAAAAGGTCTAGCGTGAGGAGTCCACGAAGGCAATGAATCTGATAAAAAAGAAGGGGGTCTAGTTGCCAGTCACTGACGTCCCTCCAATCTGCGACTAGATTATCCGTGCCTGGAAGATATTCCGTTTGAATGGATAAATTTCTCTCTAGGCAGAATTGCTAGAGGTCCTTCGTAAGGTCGGACAGCAATTTGGATCGGGATCCTCCCAACCGATTCACATAATGTACTGCAGAGACATTGTCCATGCGTAGTACCAGTGAATAATTGAAGTCTTTTGTGAAACTGCAGATCACAAAGGATCCTGCGATTAATTCTAGGCAGTTGATGTGTAGAGCCTGTTCCGAGGGGGACCATAGTCCGCCGGTGGACTTTTCCGAACATGTTGCGCCCCACCCGAGGAGGCTGGTATCGGATTCCAGGACGAAGACTGGGTGCAATGTGAATATGGTTTTGCCATTCTAGACTTCCATGTTGTGAAGCCACCAATGGAGTTTTATACGGACCTTTTCTGTTAGATAAATCAACTGGTCTTAGGAAGTGGACGTTTTGAGCCATTGCATGGCTCGGTAGTGTAAGGGTCCCGGATGTATAGCCTGGATGGAGGCCGACAGGAGACCTATAGTATGTGCCAAATCGCATAAGCAAATTTGTTGGACTGACAGCGATTTCCGAATGTCTCTCTTTATATATTTGATCTTTTTGGAAGGTAATTGTAAAATCGCCTGTATCGAATCTATTAGAAATCCGAGGAATTGAACCGAAGGAATTGAAGAGAAGGTTCCAAATCCGATTTCTGAAAATTTATGACAAAACCTAGGTTTTGTAACAAGGCGGCTGTCATCTCGGTATGTTGGCAGAGAAGATTTGGATTCTGAGCCATTATCAGGATGTCATCCAAATATATAATGGAACGAATCCCCTGCGATCAGAGCAGCGCCATCACTGGTTTCATTAATTTTGTGAAACACCATGGCGCTGCGCAAAGATCAAAAGGAAGGCATGTGGACTGCCAAATTTTCCCTTGCCAGAGGAATCGAAGGAAAGCCAGATGGCTGCGAGCAACAGGGACTGTGAGGTATGTGTCCTTGAGATCGCATCTGGAGAACCAGTCTCCAACGCAAAGGAGGTCCCTGAGAAGATGGATGCCCTCCATCTTGAAATGACAATATCTGACCTGCCAATTCAGATCTTTCAGATTGATAATTGGGCGAAGATCTCCTGTCTTCTTGCGAACCAGGAATATGTTGCTGAGAAAGGTATGTGGGAAAGGCAATCATTCGATCGCTCCTTTTCCCACTAGTTTTAGTTTCTCTGTTTGTAATGTGAGGTTGTCTGTTATAGACATTCGTAACATTGTAGGTGGTGTGTCCTGGAAGGGAGTGGAAAGGAAATCTATTCTGAAACCCTTGACTGTGTTTAGGATCAATAGATCGTGCGGAAGTAATTCCCACTGTTGGAAAAAATGGGTTAGTCGGCTTGCTATAGGTACATTGAAAGAAGGAAGGTTTATTACCTGGAGCAGTGCGTCCACGTAGGGAAGCAGATCCACATCCCCAGATGGATCCCCTGTTGGTGAACGCTGGTATAATCGGGTGGTTCCAGTATTCCATAAATTGTCTGTGGGACAAGGCCTGTAGCCTGTGAAGGCATGTCTGCTGGTCGTTCGGCCCCTGTAACTACCAACTCTCCCAGAAAAACGGTGTGACTGGGAACGAAATAGGGAGGATTGGGCATTATTTAAGGTCCTAAAAACAGACACATGCTTAGATAAGTCTATCATAAAAGAGTCTCCAAATAATAAGCCATTGGCTTCCGTTCCCAATTCCCGGGAACTTAAATGCACTAGTTTAGCGTCAATTTTGTATAGTGCAGCCTAAGAAGCATAAAGCCCTCTGGGCCCATTCTCGCACATTCTCTGTGCGGGTCAAATTCTCCACTGCTAATAGCTTAGTCAGCCAAAATAAAAAATTGGATAATAGGACCAACAATATCTAGGAGCTTGTCCTGAGTTGGGGTTAACTTCGGTAGAAGTTTCGTCATGAAAGGCTGCTAGTACCTTGGGAATAGATTCTACAATAGTGGAGATGAGCCATGTTCGAAGTTCTTGTGAAATTGCAGGCTCAGATTGATCAGACATCTTATTTGTGGTAGACTGACAATAGTCAAATCAATAAAACTTTGCAATAAATGGGGGTCACCCAATGTATAAAAGAGATAATTGTAAGTGCGGCAATAGAATAGTTAGTGGGATTAGCCACTAATTTATAGTAAGTGGATTAAACCACTATAATAATAACAGTAAGTGGGGTTTCACCTGTAAGGGTCAAACCAGATACATAATTCCACAATTTTAGAAGCTGTGAGTGGGGATACCACTATTAAATCCAAGTTCAATTCACCGGTTACTATGATCAGAAAAGGAAGTGGGGGTCACCTGTTATGGGCAAATGCAAATATTGTATTCCTCAAACTGTGTACTTTATCTTTAAGAGATAATGCAAACTGACAAGGTGTTAGAAATTGAATGTATTGTTTTTCATACATGTTTCTTTAACCCCTTAGGGACACATGACATGTGTGACATGTCATGATTCCCTTTTATTCCAGAAGTTTGGTCCTTAAGGGGTTAAGCAATAAGGATTGTTTTGGAAGCAATAAAGTTTTGTCTTTTAGATATTTATTATATAAAAATATAAATGTAGACATAAAATCCATTACAATCATTTATAGCAGAGATAAGATTAAACTAAATGCTTGCAAATATCAATAATAGATTAACATACCCTCCTGAACATGTCATCATGTCAGCCTCTCTGTCATTTTAAGATGCAGTGCCTATCTCCAAATCTCTCCTCTGTCTGTGTCTTAACATTTAAAAGTAGACCTATTTAAACTTTAGGTGTCTTCATTTTAGGGTCACCCTAATTCATATATGAAAAAGTAACTTCTTTTACTTTTATTTATTTTAGGACCTCCCTTAACTTGGCAAAAATACAAGGCCATAACTAAAGGGTGTACACATCATGGAAATTTTCCTGACAATATGACTCATAACTCTCTGATTGGTGGATTAAGTAACCAATCAGAGAGTTATGAGTCAAATTACACAGCGTGGTAAACTTCCAAAGAACTTTCCCACACTGTCTAAAATGACACAGAGCACTCTGGTGGATTTCAAACCAACCAGAGTGCTGTGACAGGTAAATGTAGAGACTTACCTGTCAGTCTCTTCATTTACCTGTCAGAGCACTCTGATTGGATGGCTTAAACCCACCAATCAGAGTGCTCTGAGCCTAATTGCAGGGCGGGAGCCTTGCCCCGCCCTGCAGAGCTCAGTCTGTGCGGAGCCCTCGACGGGTGAAGATGGATTTTTTTTCGCTTTTTTTTTTTATTTATTTATTTTTTATTGCGTTGGTTATTATGGTTTTTTATCTGGCCTTTTTTGGGGCTGAAAAAAGAAGATTTTAGAAGAAAACATTGAATGGTAAGTTTTTTTTTTTTTTACAGGTACTTAGTTAACGGTTCCCCCCTCATTATTTTGAGGGTGAGGGGGTAGGTAGGGGAATAATTTATTTTGGGGGGGAGGGGGTGACTAGGGGTTTGGGGACCCCTAGTCGTCTGGGGGGACGACATTTTTTTTAGGCTGGGGGGAAGGACAATAGGTCCCCCCTCTATTGGTATTTTGTGCCCCCACCCGACTCTCAGGGGTGGGGGCCAGGGGCAGGACAAGAGATCCCCACCTTATTAGTATTTAGGGCCCCCACCCGCCACTCAGGAGTGGGGGCCAGGTGGGAGGACATTAGGTCCCCCCCTCTATTGGTATTTAGGGCCCCCACCCGACTCTCAGGGGTGGGGGCCAGGGGCAGGACAAGAGATCCCCACCTTATTAGTATTTAGGGCCCCCAACCCTAAATGGGGTGGGGGCCAGGTGGGAGGACATTAGGTCCCCCCCTTATTAGTATGTAGGGCCCCCACCCACCGCTCAGCTCTGCTTCAGCTCCGAAGTCCTGAAGTGCTGAAGTTCCGAAGTTGCCGAAGTGCTGAAGTGTTGAAGTGCCGAATTGCCAAAGTCGCGAATTGCGAAAATCCCGAATTTCAGAATGCCGAACTGAACATAAAATTTTCCCCATGCACGTGCCTAGCTAAGATATCTGTATGGCTAGCCCTGCTAAGTTCTATGCTTTAAGAAAAAGTGGTAAATAAGGGAACCAGCCGCAGTTACAACTGGCGCCCAACGTGGGGCTTGTACTTGGAAGCTTTAACTATAAAATAATAAATACCTAGGTGTGACGGATCGCTGGCACTCCAACTGAGTACCTCCGCCAATCGATGCTCCTAGTACTCGCTGAGGACTCCAAGCACTCCAACCGACACCATCAGCACTGCAGACCTCACTTCCAGCGATGCAGCTGCGCTGGGGTCTCGCTTTCTCCACCCACCCTGGACCCAAGGCCAGGATCCAGCTTCCAGTGGGTGAACCTCTCTTTCCCCAGAGAGCAAGAACAGAAGCAAGCTCTTAGAGCTTAGTGATCATACCCTGGGGAGTATAGTGATTATAGCAATCCCCAGAGTGTAGTTCTCCAATTCCCCAAACATGAGCCAAGGCTTCAAGAAAGGTACAAGATGATCTGATTTTAATGACCATACACTGGCTTTTATGCAAGTCCCCATGCAAGGGGACATCCCACAGGGTGGGACACAGTACAACCAATCATTTACAGGAAAACCGTAAAACACACCCAGCACCAACATACAATCCCTCCCCTCTGCCTGTGATATAATTACTGAACACAATGGGTTAATGTCATTTATCACAGGCAGGAAAAATACACTTTTTATACATACACTGTAACTTTAAAAATATGCATCATATTCACATACATATTCAGAATCAGCATACTTTAATTATAAACATAACCAAAATTCAGCCAATTCCATCCAGGGGTTAAAAAGTTAGCTGGAGTTCCCTTTTTGACCGACCGCAAGCGCATTTTCATGCCCAAAACAGTTCCACAGATTTGGGCTGTGCGGTCGGTCTATTTCAGGCTGAAAAAACGACTAAGTCCCATCGCCGAATGCAAAATCATTGTGGGAGAAGGTAAGGCTCAGCGGTGTTCGCGGAACTGTGTAGCCGATTTCAGTTCCATGAATTTGGCTACACATACCGCTGACCACATTGAATAAAAAAAGATGGCCGCCGCCACGTGTTCGTTTGCACGAACTGCGGCCACCCAGCGTTCGGCAATTTACCTACAGCAGGTAGACATGGGGACATAGTCTTAAAGGGGCATTGTCACACAAAGTCTCAATATGTCCCCAGATGGTTCTTAAAGGGCCAGCAGCAGTACAATATAAATCCATTAGCCCAAATCTTGTATTTAAAGGGCCAAACCTCCCAGGGACCATAATCACATGGCAAGAGGCTGGCAAGTAGTCCTGTCCAGGCACAAGTGGCGAGGTTAATTTCGCCACACACTAGGTAACCTCTTATACGTAAGAGAAGACACAATACTTTGTCATGGCACAAGTCTTGAAATATCAAGAATCTAATGAGCTATTTGTAGCACAGACTCAGAGAGAGATATTCATCATGAAGAGATGATTTTACAAGTCACTTTAAGTTCAGGTGCCAGGTACATATTTGGTAAACTCCCTAATATGTCTAATACACCAGCACAGCATGGTCCATTAGTTCCAGGACAGTGGGTTGTAGGCAGGGAGATATGTTCTCTTTCTAGCCGCTTAGTATGCATGCGCAGAAAAAAAAGATTAATGCAAGATGTTGTCAAAAGAAAAGTGATAAGACATAGCGATTAAATACTTGCTATTATATTCTAAAAGATAGTCTAATTACAAGAATGCAAATAAAATTGTATTATGGCTTAATGAAAACATTCATGCCACAGAAGCAACAGACAGGATTATTAATTATTGCATTACTGCCTTTTGGATTGTATATTCACTATATATGAAAAGTTTTATAAAACAGTGATAATTGCCATATTGTCAGTTACACTTGCTGTTGACTAAAAATTAGGAATTATAACAGCATAACTACTGTTGGAGTCTGGAGTTTCCAGACAAGGTTGCGGAGATACAGAGACATATAAACATTGCTTCCATTCCAAGGAATTGAGAAGTCATTTTTTTTTTTTATATTTCAAATTATGAACAACTTTATTACATACAGCCATAAAGAGAAAGACATGGCTTATAAAAACATTAATTACAGTACAATGCAGCATATATTTTATATAATATATGCTAACTAGCTTATATTTTTTCCTAAACAGAGTTGAAATTATACTTCCCTCCTAGAAAATCTGTTAATATCAAAAATATAACAGAAGGGCAACAGGTTGTTATTATTTTATTATTTATATAGCGACCATCAGATTCCGTAGCGCTGTACAATGGGTTATACACCCTTTGCTTCTCTAAATGCTCTGCAAAAGTATATATTTATAAAATAATTAAAAATAATGAATATGTAAGATAAATCAGGGCAAAATAAAATTGTAAATATACAGGATCTCTGATAACTGTTAAACTGAAATTGTTGAAAGGTTTATTTAAATAAAATGTTAAATACATTTACAGCTTTAAATGTGACCATAAGGTACTAAATGATATGTTAAGCCATGTTGGCCCAATTCACTAGAATAGCATAAGTATTCTATTATTTAAAGTGCACAATTCCTGCACATAATGACTTTGCTTACTCAGGTACAGACTTTAGTCTTTTGCAATGGCAGAAGGATTAAAGTCCACCAATTTTAAAAGGGAAAGCTTACTTAAATCAGTGGGACTATCCACTGTACCTGTAGTGCTAGCAGTAAGGAAATTAGAACAATGATATTGAAATATGGACTGTAATCAGATCAGACACATGTAATCTCAGTGAATTTCATAAACTAGGTTTTCATAAAATAACATAAAATAAGATTAAATATCAGTGTTGTTTATATATAAATATATCAATGTTGTTTATGAATAAATATATAGACTGGGCATTAAAGAGCATTTACCTACTGTACCAGGCATTCAGCAGCCTGCTGTCTCAGTCAGGAAGAGAGAGGTTTAAAAATTTAAGAAAAGCCCACAGTGATAGGTAAACCACAACCACATGATGGATAAAATAATTGCTTCTGTAAAGCTATATGCTGCCACAATTATGTATATAAATACAGATTAGGGAACAGCGTAGAAATGAAAATACACTTTCAAATCTCATATATGGAGATTCAGTTCCACCACATGGCCATATTCTACAGTATCCCGATATTGGTGCATCCTACACTAATTGCAGTGGGAGATACTGCTGATGCTGAAAGATGCCAATTTTAATAATATGTTGTAAGTGCATTGTGAATATATATAATGCAAAATTAATGTGATATTGCAAAGCCTGCAATATTCTAAACAGACATTAAAATTAAAAAATAAATAAAATAATAATGCATAAAGAATATTACATAAAAGAAAATGCAGTGTCAATTAAAGTGATAATGCTCTGATTTATAAAATCACATTGCATATCACATATCTGCTATATGAAAAGTATAATTAAGGTGACTTTACTGTCCAAAGCCCCCTCACATCTATTTTATAGAATCTATACTTTTCTGTGGTCACCTCCAAAGAAGCCTCTGAATCTGGGGAGCTGAGAGGGGTGCTCATCCCGAAAGTAATCTAAATCCAGACTTAAAGAAAAAAAAAATGATAGAAAATGAATCATGGGAACACCCAGAACATTAATTTTTGTATATAATCTTTATTTGCAGATAATTTATGCCTTAAAGACATATAAAGGATTTTTAATTAAAAATGCAGGTATCTTTAAAGGTAAATCAATATATGTATTTTTTATTTTTTACCACAATATAAATAGCTTTGTTAGACAGATTCAAGTACATGTACTTATGACCAGAGATGTACAGAATCTGTTTACAACAGGCAGGTTTAGCATAAATGCAAAGTTTTATTTTATTATTTTTGGGGGGATTTGTTACTGCCCAAGAAATCTCTGAACATATTTAGAACTTTATTTATCTAACAAGTAAAAAAAGCAGATTGCAATGGATCCATTACAATATTGCTTTGCCGTTTGAGGTCAGAGCTTTAAAGAATAAATAAATAAATATTCTATAGCTCGCTAGACCACTGGCTTTTAATGAACAGTTGGCACAACACTTATAAAATAATTTGTTATACTGCACATTATAGCTGTGACAAAATAATGTACCGGGTAAAAATGCTATTTCACTGTTTAATAGATTTACCCAGTATTTAAGGACGACATGTTTCTTGCAAAGTAATCGGACTTTGAGGGAGGTTGTAACTACGTTTATTTAATTAATTTACTAAAAAAAGGTTTTGGGTTTTTTTTGCAAGTGAATTTTCAGTGCAAGGTCATTTTGTGTTCACAGACTATTCAGTTTTAAAAAGCTGTTTTATTTATCTCACGTTATGAATGGCCTTGTGATTAATATGCACACTAAAAAAAATGTGGCTTTTAGATTCACATTGTTTTACTTTAAAATTCTATTGTTAATACATGAACTAAAGTAATTTAAAGAAAGTATTTTAATTGTAAAAGATTTCCTTTATCTATGGTCCACTGTTCACTGATCTCTCGAGTCTCAGTTTGGTGTTCAAACTGTTTTTCTTACAATACGTCGTGAGTTTATATCCACAACTGCATATTGCTTTGTGGAAACAAATTGAAAGCCTGGCATTGTAATACATGTATGGATTTGCTTATTAGAAAGCTTGGTCCCTCTCCTCATATAGTTGGTCATTGATGAAATGTGTCTACCAATGCTTTTCTGTGGTCACAAAAGCATACCCTATCTCTCAGTCATGATGCAGAGTTTTTGCTTGCAAGGATAACCAGACCTAATCCACCTGGTTATCCGCATAAATACTCCTATACTTTAGAGGGGTTAATTACATAATAACCATTGAACGTAATAAGTTGGTTATTCTTCCTGTAAAGGCTAGAACAAGCTCATATAGATAGAGGTAATGTGCTTCTAACTCCTGAAAAGGAATATTGGTGGCCCAATATGGGAAATACTGTAGTTCATGTGTTTAGTAATCGTAAGCATTTGCTTATTGCCACATTACTGATGTACTGTTTATTGAAATATTAATATCTAACATACTTTTTGAATTACTGTATATTGGAAGTTTGCCAACATCTCATGGTTACAAATATGTTTTTGTATGTGTCAATGCATGTACCAGGTTTATGTGGATATATCCTGTGCAAAGTACAACCTCTGATACCTCTGATTTGCTAGTCTCACTTACTTAGTATGCATTTGGTAATCCCAGGACCATCCACTTGGATGGTGGTCCTGCAGTTACTGCAAAGGAAACCCAAAACTGGGCAACCACATTTGGGTTACTTTGGGGATTCAGTGTGCCCAACCACCCCCTAAGTAGTGGGGTTGTGGTCTGGGAAAAATGCTGAGGTTAAATGCCTATTAACCAAGTTACTAGTTGCTTGCCCCCACACAGTGGTATCTACTTATTCCTATGGTACAGATGAGCATTCACAACATACCCGTTGATACAAATGGTGAGACACCATATGAAATGTTACACATTTTTCACTGACAATCATATTTCTGCACCAGGGAGAGCTTAGAACCATTGGTTCTATTAAATAAATTTAGGGATTTTTTTTCAGCCCACCTCACCATGCACCACCACCTATTTCCTAGTGTTGGCCAGTTTGTCCTGGAGAGGGTGACTCCAAGAACTTTAAGTACAGAGAACAATCAGAGCCAACAGAGAACACTAAGTTTTGATATTTTAAAATCTGTTAAATACTTCCAAGATGTTCACAGAACCACTGACTGATACAATGGATGCTGTTAAGGAAGGAAAGATGAAACAAACAGAGGACAGAAATGCCACCAGAACACAGCCACTAGAATCATAGCCACGTAACAGACTGAATCATGATCTAACATCTGAACCGGCAAATGTGAAGGAGAAGGATGAACAGACAGACGTGATACATTCACAGTTAACTTGGAATATATGAAAAATGAATCATCAACATAATTATCAGAAAGACTCTGGAGAAAACAGACTGTACCTAAATTATCTTATACACTAAGAAAGAAATGCAAAGATGCAAGCAAAGGGATGTACACAATTGGTTATGGTGTCTCCTTCTTACCATCTGCAGCATTATAATAACATCAACCCTAGCTGTCGTTTTAAAACTGCATTGGGATTATGTTAACAAGCCAGAAGCACCTGAACTGAATTGAACTGCACATAATACAAGTTCTATGATCGTGAGGACTACCTCCAAGAACTATCTCAAAAGGAGAAACACAGCTAACAGTGAAATGATTGCTAATGTGACCTACACTGATATTTCACAAGGAACCTATTGAAGATCATTCAAAAAAACGATTATACATGAGAAAGATGTGATTGGACTATTTCAAATCTTAATAATGGACTCAATGATGATGGCAAAGCATGTCCAAATCAGAAAAAGACGGTACAGATAGTTGTGAAAGACTTTGGATGCACCTATGAAGGTGATGTAAGAAAATACTTTGCCATATAGTTTATCATTGAATGACTACCGCAAACAGCCTTCTTATGCTGAAAGAAGTGCTATGCTAATTCTGGATATTGCTATTATGTTTCCAGACAGAAGATGACCGGAAAAAGAAATAAAGTCTGATAACTGTCAACACTCAGCTATTTCTCAAGATGGAACATAGTACTGAGAATACCTGATTGATTGTAAAGGAATACACCTTGATTCCAAGGCTCAAGCTTGTAGGCCCCATGAGTATTGTCCTAAATTAAAATTGGCTAACTTGGAATCATGTATTGCCCTGTGCTTAAAGGGAACTTAGAGCTTAGAGTGAAAACCATACTGGAACCATATTCTGTAATAATGAACTTTACAATGACATTTGGTGGCATGTAAATTCGAATTCGGAAGAAACACATTAACAAAAGAAACCTTGATGCAATTAATAAATAATAACAAGACAGGCCTACTAAGAGCAAAAGCCCTGCCAAGAGAATGGGATATAAAAGGCCAGCAAAACCTTTCAGAAACTTGACATCATGGGACACTTGTACTAAAGGACGATTTGCAGCTTTTCTTAAACTCTACATATTATGTACATACCTGCAAAGCAAGAAACTCCTATAAACATAAACACAGAGACATTGATACAACAAGGAATCTGCAATGGTTCTGTTGCAGATGTGATCTACTGAAGCACTCCTTGCTCTTTTGGTATAACTATACCAATCAAACGTTAAATGGCTCCATAGAACCATAGACAAAGAATTCTTGCTATATTCTGGACTTCCAGGAATGTGAAGCATGGACTGAAAAATTATAATTACTGAAGCAATCATACTATTTTTTTCCCTGTATCAGAAATGTTTCAGTGACAATATGTAATATAATACAGTTACTATAATTAATGGTATAAAATAAACACATAATGTATTAACTGCAAAGGTGGATAGACTTTGTGAGTATCTGAAATGTAATTGAAAATTATTGCTTAAATGCCATATGCAGCTGCGGTCTGGCTTACAGACAAATATATTTTAAAAAAGTATAAGAGCATAACAGCTGATTATCCAGATGAATGTACATTAATGACTGTATCTTGCAGCAAAAGGAAATAGCTAAACAATGCAGATTCCTTTATATCTACTGGACATTTACTTGTAGATTAAATCCAAGCAGTGGCCAGATTATCTGATTTTAACAATGTACCTTTACATAATTGAGTCGTGATAGTTAAAGATTATATGATTACAGTAACAACTGCAATAATGAATAATGTTTAAACTTTAGAAGAAAATGTAAAATGTTTTTATTAAATCAGAAACTACTCGATATTCGTTTAAGTTTGCAGAGTGCTATAATTAATATAATCTAATTAATATGAGTGAAATACTTCAACAGTTAACATTTAACTGAAAGACAGGAAGAAACTTTACTTATCACAAACCTTTATTTATAATGATAGAATGTGTATCACACAGCTATGTTACATTGCTGCCAGCCATCCCATGTTTGTCTTATTAAGAGTTTATAAGTATGTAGGGGCCGCACCCCTTCCTGTCTCAACAGAGAAATTTGCCTTTTAGCTGATACCAGCAAGGTGATTCGAATGTGTTATAGCCCTATTCAGGGTTAGTAAGTATGTAGGCAGTGGTGTATCCTGGTTTTGTGCTGCCCTAGGCAGGACAAAACTCAGGCACCCCGTCCCCCCGCGCCACCCCCACCCAACCCTTCCCCCCCGCCCCACCTTCTAAATACACACACACAGACACATACACAGTCAGACACAAACACACACACACAGTCAGACACAAACACACACACAGACAGTCAGACACACACACACACAGTCATACACACACACAGACAGTCAGACACACACACACACACAAACACACACAGTCAGACACAAACACACACACACACACAGTCAGACACACACACACAGTCAGACACAAACACACACACAGTCAGACACACACACACACACACAAACATGCATAGTCAGACACAGTCAGACAAAAACACACACAGTCAGACACAAACACACACACACACAGTCAGACACAAACACACACAAACACAATCACTCACACACACACACACACACAATCACTCACATTAACACTTTTTTTTTATTTAACCCCCCCCCCCAGCCTCCTGCCCTTTGGGAATGCTGGGGGGGTCCTCTTTCTCCCTGGTGGTCCAGTGGCTGCCGGTCGGGCTGATGGGATTGCGGGCGGCGCTGGGGCAGGCGGCTGGCGAGGGAGCACTTCCTCTGAGCTGATTGCTCAGCTCCCTCGTGCGCCGCAGAGTGAGGCTGGGAGCCGGAATATGACGTCCTCAACCCGGCTCCAAGCCTCACTCTGCGGTGCGCGAGGGAGCAGAGCAGTCAACTCAGAGGAAGTGCTCCTTCACCAGCTGCCCGCCCGACCATCAGCCAGCGCAGCCCGCCAGCCTGGCATGTCTGTTAGCCGCGAGGCTAACAAGGCATTTGCCCTGGGCATTTGGGGGGCGGCGTTTTTTGCCGACCCCTGAAAAATGCCGTCCAAGGCAAATGCCTTGTTTGCCTTGCGGCTAATACGTCCCTGTATGTAGGGGTTTATAAAACACCCCTTTATGTCTCATTAGAGATGTTTACACTTTGTCTGATACCAGCAAAGTTTATTGTATGTGTAGAAGCCCTATAAAGGGGTTAAATGTGAAAGGTTTTATAAAATACCCCTTCCTGTCTCACTGGAGATTCTTGGCTGATATCAGCAAATCTAATGGCTAGAGTAGGACTCACCTTTTGGGGCTTGCCTTGACGTGGCAGGTGAACTTATATTCAAATGACCATTGGAATAAAACTAAAGAGCCTCCAATTTGTTTAAATGTACATTGAGATTTAGGCCAGAGCGCAGGTAACGTTCTTTTTGTTTTTACTATGTATTTTGAGCTGTTGGATACTAAGCTACTGCTGCTGTAAACGCGGTGCTTTATCTTTATGTTTGTATATAATGATAAATATGTCCAGTCTGCCAGAGCTAAGGTCAATGGAAGATAAAAGAGTATTATGGATTAACCCTTCCAGGTGATATACATGATGAATTTGAACAGGTGAAAAGATGTCAACAATATAAATTCAACATTCATACCATTACATGTATATTATATTAAGATACATGTGATCAAATATTTTATGTTTTTAAAATACCAAGAAAATGTTATTTGGTTTGTGATGATTAAAGGACCACTCTAGGCACCCAGACCACTTCAGCTTAATGAAGTGGTCTGGGTGCCTGGTCCAGCTAGGGTTAACCCATTTTTTTTTATAAACATAGCAGTTTCAGAGAAACTGCTATGTTTATTAATGGGTTAAGGATTCCCCTAATCCTCTAGTGGCTGTCTCATTGACAGCCACTAGAGGCGCTTGCGTGATTCTCACTGTGATTTTCACAGTGAGAGCACGCAAGCGTCCATAGGAAAGCATTGATAATGCTTTCCTATGCGACGGGCTGAATGCGCGCGCAGCTCTTGCCGCGCGTGCGCATTCAGCCCAGAAGGAGGAACGGAGGAGGAGAGAAGGAGGAGAGCTCTCCGCCCAGCGCTGGAAAAAGGTAAGTTTTTAACCCTTTCCCCCTTCCAGAGCCGGGCAGGAGGGGGTCCCTGAGGGTGGGGGCACCCTCAGGGCACTATAGTGCCAGGAAAACGAGTATGTTTTCCTGGCACTATAGTGGTCCTTTAAAGGTACATATACTTTGTGGTAATGATCCTGCCAAGTCTATTGATTGCTCAATCAATATATCATACATATGATTATTAATTCATATTCTGATTGTAACATACCCCTACTTAAACCAGTTATAGTTATAACAGATTCTGATATTTATTATTATATAAAAAAATTAGTGTTAAAACCACTTATACAAAGGTAGAGTTAAAATATAAATACCTTCAATATGGTATCTAAGTGCTTTCTTAACTCACTTTTAGAAATAATTTAAAAAATTCAAATCATCTTAAGCTACACTCAACAGCCGCTAAAAAATATACTTAACAGAACACTCCGGGCACCCAGACCACTTCTGCCCATTGGAGTGGTTTGGGTGCCAACTCCTACTACCCTTAACCCTGCAACTGTAAATACTGCAGTTTTCATAAACTGCAATATTTACATTGCAGCGTTAACTCCTCCTCTAGTGGCTGTCTACTAGACAGCCACTAGAGGGCACTCCCTGGTTTATAGCACAGATTTTCTGTGCTATAGCGTCTCTGGACGTCCTCATGCTGTGTGAGTACCTCCAGCGTCGCTGAAATCCCCATAGGAAAGCATTGAAAGCATTTTTCAATGCTTTCCTATGGTGAGGTCTAATGCGCGTGCGCAGCATTTGTAGCGCATGCGCATTAGGTCTCTCCCCGCTGCAGGTCGCACATGCTCAATAGGTCTCCCCCGCTAGATTACGTCCGCGGGGGAGGAGCGTGGGTGGACCCTGAACCAGCGCCGAGGGACATCGGCGCAGGATAAACGTAAGTCACTGAAGGCATTTTAACCCCTAAAGCAACCTGGGATGGGGGGTGGGAGGGAAAGGGGACCTGCAGTGCCAGGAAAACGGTTTGTTTGGCTGGCATTGGAGAGTCCTTTTAAACAAATAAGATTCATATTGCTAAGCATCCAATCTCACGAACGTGACTTTCCACAATGGCTGTCAGATCTTGGTAAAAAATGTTTTTAAAACAATTTTTTGGTGTTTCTGGTATTTTAAGCTACTAATAACTGTAGTTATTATATTTACTTATTGTAACTTAGGGAATAAGTTGTCTTCTCCCTAACAGGACAAAGAAAGAAGAATGTCATATTTCCAATTATCAACTATTCTAAATAGATTGAGAGATTTTGAATAAAGGAGTATTTTTAACATTTAAAGAGAATGTAATTTTACATACCATTGTGAACAAAGGCGGTATATATCTAAATCATATATCTTTAAAACAAAACACTAGAGAGATTAACTGTGTTACTATTTCATCTATCATTATTATACAAAGTATAACAAATATAAATATTATACCTGTTAACATTTTTAGCACAACAGCACCTGATGTCAGTGATATGTCTATCAGTGAGATGTAGAGGTGTTACCAAGATTCCAATACAGCAAAAAGAGGCGTTTTTGAGAAACCACTTCAATTGCTGTATCAACATAACATTTACTATAATGGGATCCATGTCACCTAAGACAATGTCTTGGAAATGCTATCAATTAATTTATTCCTAAAAGAATATCAGAGAGTATCCAATCTATACACATCATAACGGTGTAAAAATGTTTCATGGAAAAAACTAAACAAAAAACAAACAAGAAAAGACAAAAGACAAATACCAACACCATCACCAAGGTGATAACAGATGATGCTGATTCAATATCTGCAACCAATTCCAGCCAAATATTTGGATAGCTGGACTCTACAAGCTATACTCTACAACAAATAACCGGGTATTCTACAAACACAACTTCCAACAATGTATCTAAGGAATGTAAACTTCTACAGGCCTTTAAAGATTTTGGATTACAAATATAATTACTACTTTGGATTACAATTCCTACCGGGATCCATCCAAGAATATCTTACTCTGGAACCTGAGATTCTTTTAAATTTTTACCCAGACAAAAGCTTTGCTCATTTTAATCAACCACCTTTGCATGCAAAGATCACGCTACGGATGTTTTACTGTTACAACAATGATTAAAGACACTGGAAGCATAAAACCTAAAGAACTTTGGTGTTGAAGTCCATGACCAAAAGAGGGTGAAAAAAAGCCGTTGGAAGATGGCAGCCGTCACTCAGAGGGGCGGGAAGGGAAAACGTGTCATAAAAGAGACACGAATGGGCAGTAAGCCGAAAAGGGCGCAAAATGTTTTTTTAGCCGCAGGCTCATGGGAAATAGAGTCCGCGGTGATTAAGGGTATGAATAAAGAGGATGGGTCGCGGTCTCTTACTGAGGAGAGAGTCGCGGCAAACTTAATACAAGTAAACTCACAGTCGAACCTCCATGTGAAAAGCGGTGGTTGAGCTTGACTTAAAGTTATAGGCACTTAAAATTATAGAAGGAAGTAAAAACAATAAAAGGTTTTAAACATTGGGACCAAGGGTATATAGAATATATAAAGGAGTGAAATGTGACAGGAAATATCAGTATAAAATTGATGCATTCACTTGTATAAGTGGTCTAGTAAAATTTAAATATTAAGTGTTGATAGATAAAACAGTCAATATATGGTAACAAGCATTTACCAAAAGGCAATATAATTGGAATAGACTCACCTGGGAGGCAAGCTGCAAAGAAAGAGGGGTTGGGAGGAGCTTGATGACATTATATGATATTGTTGTACACTCTGGTTAATCTTTTTACATCATTGTTAACTATTTCTTTGCTGCTGGGAGGTTCAGTAAAGAAAGATAAGCAAAGCAAACATGAAGCCTCCTGTCTTGCCATAAAATTTACTTGTAGACCGAGAAATAATTTTTTCCTCTCGCCTAGATAGACATTGGTTTATAACGAGTCTGGAACGCACGACCATCTTAAAGCAACACTATAGTGCCAGGAAAACACTTATTTTCTTGGCACTATAGTGCCCTCAGGGTCCCCCTGTCACGACACTCCTTAGTTAATATGCCCTCATGCAGTACTCACACTCACCACTGTTTCAGTTTGGCACTGTTTCTAATTTCTTTTCATTAAGCACTACACCTGGCCCTTGTTTAGCACCTATGTATTCTGGTTTCTCCCCTCACTCCCTGTCAGATCATTATCCTTCATCCTTTATCCTGTACCTGCTGTTTCCTGGTTCCCGTGATTCTGACTCCTTGCTCCTGTGTCTTGTATCCTGTGTATCCAGATCCTGTGTTCCTGTTCCGATGTCCTTATGGTGCTGTGTTCTGCCTGGTCCTGTGTCCTGTGCCTCCCGTTCCAGTGTTCGCTTGCAGTGTTCCTGCCTATACTTCATTTCCAGTGATTTCTGACCTTGCTACCTTATTTATGTGTGACCTGCTTTGGGCTTTGCTCCTTGGTGTTTTTTATTTAGTGCTTGGTGACTTAGGATCCGTGCCCCACTTATATTCTGTGGTGGCTGCACAATCCTGCCTAAGAACTTTACTTTTGCCTAAGGACTATCAAGTGTACTCTGCCTGCTCTATTTGTATTTATATTGATTTCTTGTGTGTGTGTGTGTGTGTATATATATATATTTGTGGCATTGTACATATTTTATTTTTGTATATTATATCCTTTGGCTTTCTTTAATAGATATTTTCTTGATTGCTCCATTCATCGTGTCCTTGCATTATTTCTCTGCTAAGTTGGTTCCCACATTTAAAGGGACAGTGCTGTCGCAGGGCAACAACCCTTCATGTCCTTACAGAATGATCTGACCACTTGGAACCAGCAGCGAATAATGTCTAGGATCACGATGGATAACATTGTTGGTATTAATGCTGATTCACAGCAAGAGTATGCCCTCATTAAGACTTGTTGTAATCCGTTAAGACAAATTCAGCGGCATATTGGAAAGGCCTCTAATTTATGCTTGTCTACTATAGACGTCTCCTGTCAAATCTGTATTATGTGGATTTATCAATGAACTTCAAACTTTTCACAAAAATATATGTGACTCGTTGCTTTCTCAGTTACCTGATTGCGATAAATGGATGAGAGAGCCTCCTGTGATAAGTAGGGTGTATACACTTATCCGTATGTCTCTTAAAGAGATATCACTTAAAAAAAATCTGTCATATTTGCAGAAACAAGTAAGAGTAATGCACAATAATTTTGTTGCTTTATTACCCGAAGTTCAATTTCTTATTGATCTTGAACAAGAAAGAATGACTGTCTTTATGCCTGTTAATGATGATGGTATTCCCTTTTCGGATATACATAGCATAAATAATCCTCCTGACTCTGACTTGGGCAAATGACTTGTTGGTCCTCCCGCATGCAAAACCGAAGTTCCTCATGATTTAAAAGCTGAAAGCTTTTCATCCCAAACTGAAGAAGACGCTGTGGAGGGGTTGTATAGCACGGGTGATCCCCTCATGGACCAGATCTTCGCTGATAATGGGTCTCGCTGTATAGCAACTCTGGATGACTAGCAGCCTGAACATGAACGCTGTACCAGTACAGAGTTTTCAAATATTGTCTTGGTACCAGAGACCCACAGTGCCCTTATGCCACCATCGTCTCTTTTCTGCAAGATCCACTCGCCTATTCCCAGAGTGAGAATACCGACTACCAAGATGAGCAATCTCAACACTGTTCAGGAGGGTACTAGTCTGGTCAGAAAGTGTCTCAAGCAAAGTCTGCCCAGCCACGAAGCAGAAACAGACTCACCTGAGACAACAACCAGAGAAACTAATTCCTCCATCACAGTGACAATTGAGGAGACCACCAGTAACCATGACCAGGTAACTGGATCTGATTTGGATATCAGTCCCGCAAAGGACAATGCAGTTCATGCTCCAAGGGACAATACCGAATCTATAGAATCAGAAGTTCCAATTTCTACACCTCTTCCTGAAGTCATCTAATACTGGAGACTCGAAACTGGGATGAAAATGATCCTCCTGTCAGAAGGCCACCACGTAGGAAACGTGGTAAACGACATACTTCTTCCAAAACACTGTATGAGAAGGCTGAGAAACTGAAGGTGGAAGCTTCAGAGCAATCAGTGGAAGAGGAAGTTATTGTCCCAAAGGCAGCTCACGACTTTGCTGTGGAGAGGTTGGATGATTCCAGTTCTAACCCTTCTGCCTCTGGGGGTTCAAGGATAGGCACCTCTCTCACAACCGCAACTGTAAAAAATGAGTTGACACCAAGTAAAGACTGTCATCCTCAAGTTGAAATCAGAGTCAGACTTGGTGCAACATGACAAACTCAAAATGGATCAAGCCCAAGGAAAGGGTCTGAATGAGACAAGGGTTGTTCAGAACCCACAGTCTGAAGAAGAATCTACAGTTATAGGCAAGTCTAACCCCGTTCTTCAAATTAAAAGCCCTGGTAGGACAATTTCCCTGCTGCAAGAGGAAACACAAACTACAACACTTGTACCTGAACAAAACATTGAAGACTCTTCTAATCAGCAGTTTAACCAAACTCCAAATGAAGAGAATGATCTAAGTGACCAAGTATCTCTATCTGTTACAGAATTTAATCAGTTTGAGAGAGTCGTCCCTGCTTCGGCTGGCCTCATGCTCCGATAGATTGGGGGAGCCGTCCCTTGATGCATTTCTGCGGTCTGAGGAGGAGGGTTCGCAGAGTGCTCCTGATCCTGTACTCCTTAATCTAGGGGATTCTTCTCAATTGATTCCAGTGGCACCTACCCAAGCTGACTCTGAGACTATTCTCCCTTCTATAAGAGTTGCGCCTTTATTCCGAGGAACTTACAAGCCAGAAACCAAATCAGAACCAGGACTTCTGAGTGAGGCTCCTGTTTATAGCGATTGTCACGTATTCATCCGTGGTTAATGACATTTACTGTCCACACAGGAAAAGTTGTGCCGAGCAGCAACCTAATCCACAGAAGGGTTAATGCTGAGCAGCAATTATGCAAATGAAACCTGGTAACTGACTTTGGGGTCAAAGGCCGGTTACAGCCTATCAGAACTAAGGAGGGGTATTTAGGCCCAGTTCTCAGCCTGCTCAGTGCCCTGTCGTGGTTTCCCTTGTGGTTGTCCGAGAGCGCGTTCCTGTTTATAGTTTTCTACCTGGTTTTTGACTTTGGCTTTGTTTATTGACTTCTCTATATTCTGGTATCCTGACTCCTGGATTTCCTCATCGCTGTGTTCCCTGACCTCGGCTAGTATTTTTGACTATTCTTTGTACGTTAAATCCGGCCATTCTAAGGACCGGTAATACGTTGCTTATTTGTCATTAGTGCTGTACAGTTCTACGTGCTGGATCAAACAGTAATCCTGACAGCGATAGCCCAGGACTAGGATGACACGTTTGTCAATCACTGGTAATGAGAGTTCCTTATCGTATGTATCCTTGATTTCTGTTTACGTGTCTACCCTCCTAGTGTATCATGATTCTCTATGGTCCTTATTTTTCTTTGCTCCTACCCTGCCTTGTTGGTTTCTTCCTTGGACTTTCCATTTGTCATTCTTCCAAAGCCTCCTCCTTGTTTTCCTCACTTGGTTGGGTGACCCAGGTTCTCTTCTGTCACCTGTAGGGGGTCTTGGAGGTTTGGAGCACCAGGAGTCGCTCCTTAAGGGGGAGGGGTACTGTCACAACACTCCTTAGTTAATATGCCCTCGTGCAGTACTCACACTCACCACTGTTTCTGTTTGGCACTGTTTCTCATTTCTATTCGTTAAGCACTACACCTGGCCCTTGTTTAGCACCTATATATTCTGGTTTCTCCCCTCACTCCCTGTCAGATCGTTATCCTTTATCCTGTATCCTGGGCTTTGCTCCTTGGTGTTTTTTATTTAGTGCTTGGTGGCTTAGTATCCGTGACCCACTTATATTCTGTGGTGGCTCCACGATCCTGCCTAAGGACTTTACTTTTGCCTAAGGACTATCAAGTGTACTCTGCCTGCTCTATTTGTATTTATATTGATTTCGTGTGTGTATGTGTGTGTGTGTGTGTATATATGTGTATGTATATATATAACATTTGTGGCATTGTACATATTTTGTTTTTGAATATTAAATGCTTTGGCTTTCTTTAATACATATTTTCTTGATTGCTCCATTCATCGTGTCCTTGCATTATTTCTCTAAGTTGGTTCCCATATTTAAATGGACAGTGCTGTTGCAGGGCAGCACCCCTTCATGTGCTTACACCCCCTCCCGCCAGGCTCTAGGGGGCAGAAGGGGTTTCACTTACCTCTTTCTCCAGCGTCGGGCGGGGGACTCTCCACCTCCTCTCCTCCTCCTCCTCGGCTGAATGCGCATGCGCGGCAAGAGCCTTGCGCGTATTCAGCCAGTCTCATAGGAAAGCATTCATAATGCTTTCCTATGGACGCTGGCATCTTCTCACTGTGAAAATCACAGTGAGAAGCACGGAAGCACCTCTAGCGGCTGTCAATGAGACAGCCACTAGAGGCTGGATTAACCCTAATATAAACATAGCAGTTTCTCTGAAACTGCTATGTTTATGGAAAAAAGGGTTAAACCTAGCTGGACCTGGCACCCAGACCCCTTCATTAAGCTGAAGTGATGTGGGTGCCTATAGCGGTCCTTTAATAGATGTCCAGACGTGGAACACATGGAAGTGCATTACAACAGATCCGCCTGATAATTGAAAATACAGACGGGAAGAGACATCAACAGTAAGCAAAGACAGCTGCTACAAGCAACACACCAACGAATCCGGAGGTCAAAAGAGAGGACACCCATCACTCCACCAATGATGATTTAGGGGATTGCCCTATATAAGGAACATTGGGGGAAAGGGTATTTAGGGTGTGATTTTTTTTTTTTTTTTTGTATTATATTGTTAATGATTTTACCTCTATGGGTCCTAAGGAAGTTCTCACATGAGAACTAAAATAGGACGCAATTATTTTTTTTTTTTTTTTTTATACTATTTTAGTTTGTATAATAAGTCCTCTTTTTGGAAGAATACTCTGGTAATTGTTGTTGGTGTTTCAAATAGACCGGTCTGGAGAGGAGTCCAAAGGAGGTGTATTATCCCCCTACTATAATCGAGGGTGGCACCCACAAGGCACTGTTATCATCTTTATCTGTGAGTACAACTGAGAATATAGGTTCAACATGCAAGATTCCTAAATTCTGTATATATTCCGTATATACATAGACATGTTCTTGAAACCACTTGTTGAACAATTGCCTTATATCTTTGTGACACCAAGCAATCCCTTTATGAGATTTCCAAAGTACAAGCACCAAAAGAATCTAGGTTTTGTAGCCTTGGTGTGGAGTGACTTTATAGTTCCATTCCACACAAACTTGGTCTGATACAAACTCAACTTTTTTTTTTTTTACGTGGAGCAGCCAACAAACAGGCACATAATGACTTTGTTGAGATTCTCAAATTTGTTCTTCTCCATAATTACTTTTTCTTTAATGGCACTTACTACCAGCAGGTGAGGGGGAGTGCGATGGGGATGGTTTGTGCCCCAACCTTCACCTTGGCTGTTGGGAAGAGACAGTGGTCTTCTCAGAAAAACAAATCATTCATGGAATCTATCAAACTCTGGATGTGTTTCATTGATGACATGCTTATCATCTGGAATAATACAGATGAACTTCATGATTATCATCTTGAGTTTTGGCATGGCACTCAATAATAACACCTTAAATCTCAAATTCACTATAGAGATGGGAGGCTTTATCATTAACTTTCTTGACACAACATTAACACTTAATGAGCAGGACTCTATGCAGAGTGACATATTTAGGAAAACAACCTCCCCTTTCCATTGAAGAAAGAAATTTCCATAGGGCAATACCTTTGTCTCCGACGCAATTGTTTCGACCTTACTACATTCAAAACCCAAGCTTATACACTTAGAACTATTTTCTGGGAAAAAGCCCATGCCTATCGTATCCTCAAAGTTGCATATAATTGGGCACTTCAGAAATTGTCACGTCCTCCTCCAGCTCCTCAAGTGACATAGCCATGGATATATTGGAGGGGGGCATTGGCCACTCTGGCCAGGAGGAAGGAGAAGCAAGTGGGAGAAGCAAGAAGAAGCAGAGGCAGCCCAGGATTTTAAAGGCTGCAGATCCTGGGAGGAAGAATAAGTACGCTGATAGTTTTGATGCAGAGGAGAATACAGTACTGGTAAACAAGCTTTGCCAGTACTACCAATGTATTTTTGGGGGAGCAGCCAAAAAGACTTCAAGAGCAAAGAAGAACAATCGGTGGAGGAAGATTGTGGCAGCGGTGAATGCTGTTGGAGGGAACAACCGCACCCAGGACGTGGTGAAGAAACGGTAAGTACACTTATATTCCTAAAAAATAATTTTCTTTATGCCATGTTTTTTTAAAACTTATTTTTTTTCCCCATGTGCTTTTGCTACACACCCCCACCATTGCCAGCTATGCTTTTAAAGTCTTTTAAAAGTGAGGGTTGGGTCACTTAAGCACATAGAGGGAAAAAAACACCATGTGCAGCTCAACTTTAAAGGAACACTATAGTGACAGGAATACATGTTTGCATTCCTGTCACTATAACTGTGAAAACAGAGTTTAACCTCCCTCTCAGCAATGTAACTGTAATTAAAGGGACACTCCAGTGCCAGGAGAACAAACCGTTTTCCTGGCACTGCAGGTCCCCTCTCCCTCCCACCCCCCATCCCAGGGGGAGACCGATTGCGCATGCGTTGCCGCCAGTGGAGTGAGACCTAATGCGCATGCGCGGCAATGCTGAACATGCGCATTAGACCTCCCCGTAGGAAAGCATTGAAAAATGCTTTCCTATGGGGGTTTCAGCGATGCCACTAAAGGAGGAGTTAACTCTGCAAGGTAAATATTGCAGTTAATGAAAACTGCAATATTTATTTACAGTTGCAGGGTTAAGGGTAGTGGGAGTTGGTACCCAGACCACTCCAATGGGCAGAAGTGGTCTGGGTGCCTGGAGTGTCCCTTTAATTACTCATCCTTATAGCAGAGCTCTGCTCTGCCTCCTTGGCTGCGATCTTCATAATTGACAAGATCAGCAAATCCAATGCTTGACCGGTGTATAGTCGCCATATGGGCAGTCGGAACCTAGGACAAAACCCCCACATACCTAACCCAATAACACACTGACACTAGGGTATATGGGTAAAATTGTCCACAGCTTTTATTAACCATCATAATAATAAAGATAATTGTTATTACTAACAAACTTATTATAATATAATAATAATAATTTAACATATAAACATGGGTCATTGCCCCCATACTCCGCCCTCGCATCCGCATCCTTCTTTTAATATAACGGGCAATGACCCCAACATACTAACACATATATATCTCTAACAATTTGCAACCTTACTCCAACATAACAATTTAAGTGCCAACCATAAATAACCACGGCAGGGGTATACCCGGATACCCCTACCCCACCAGGTTCTGAGCCACCTCCAGGACTCGAAACCTACCAACCACCAGTGACCACAATTTCCATGTCCGTGACGTTCCTCATGGGAGCCTATTTCCTCTTCCTCGGCTCCCTATCCCGCCACGGGCTCAGACCTTGACCCCTTAAGCTGTCTGAGCTCCCCCACCCCGGAGAGAGAGTGCCCTCTGCATCCCTTCCTGTAACCCCAGGTTCAGCAAGTCCCAACCCACTGCTGACAGGTGAACGCCGTCTTGGTGGTAATACCCTAGCAAACCACCTTCCAATTCCCTGTGCCTCACCAATACCCCCCCAACTTCCTCACAAAGCTCGCCATCAGGCTGTTAACCTTACCCCTACATCTGTCCAAGGCCGCAGGGTCCCGTGCGTGCCTCCAGTGTCGCCGCGGGACCATCTCTGACCACACCAACATTACCCCGGGAAGCAGATCGACCAGCCTATTAAGGTGAGGTGCTTCATCCATTTGACTAGCCTCCGTTGCTGTATGAGGCCCAAGTCATTGCCCCCTGAATGCAGTACCAACATGTCGGGCCTCACCCGGCCCGCTACCATTCGAAACACCGCCCCGCACACGTCCCTCCAGCAATATCCCCTGTACCCAAGCCATCGCACCGCCAACTGGTCCTTTGGAAAGCCCAGCTGCTGGCCTTTGAGCTCGAGCTGCAGCCCTCCACCAATGGGAACAATTCCAGGAAAGCCAAGTTACGCATGAGGGGGCGCTGCCCCCACGCCACCGGCCACTTTTCCGCGCACCATCTCCCACCGAAGTAGGCCCCAAACCCCACGCTACCAGACGCATAAGTGAACTGCTCCAATTCGGCCGCTGACACGCTTTCCTGACGGAAGAACACAGTCCCATTGAAATCCCGTAAGAAGGTGTCCCATACTACCAAGTCGGTCCGCATGGACGAAGATACCCGTATGAAATGGTGCGGGGACCGTGCCCCCGCGGTAGCTGCCGACAGGCTGCGGCTAAACACCCTACCCATCGGTATCACCCTGCAGGCGAAGTTGAGCATCCCTATCAGCGATTGCAGCCGCTCAAGTGTCACCTTGCGCGCCTGCCGCACCGCGCCCACAGTCCCTCCAATTTGGACAGCGGCATTCCCCGAGCACCGAATCTATTTCCAGCCCCAAGAAGCTGAGTCACCCGGTCGGGTCTTCAGTCGTATCCGCCGCCAGCGGCACCCCGAAATGGCCCGCCACCCATTCAATGGTCCTCAGCAGGTGCAGGCATGCCGGGGAGTCGGCCGGCCCTATGCAGAAGAAGTCATCCAAGTAGTGCACCACCGCTCTGTCCCCCGCCTCAACCCGCACTACCCATTCGAGAAAAAGAACTAAACTTCTCGAAGTAAGAGCAAGAAATGGAACAGCCCATTGGGAGGCATAAGTCTACATAATAGCCTCCTTCGAAGAAGCACCCCAGCAGGTGGTGACATGCCATGTGGACCGGGAGCAGACGAAACGCTGCTTCGATATTGTGACAGACCCATCCGTATGGACTAAGATTGCTGGATTCGTCTGTTTGCTTGTTTCACGAACTCACCCATTCGTATGCCTGGATTTAAGAGAATTGACTTTTTTACCGAACAAAACTGTCGAACGGACGGCCACCCAGAAGAGAAGTGTGCAGCTGGTTAACCTATTGATCCCAATTAGAACGTTGCAGTTAACCACAGACACTTCTCAATTAAAAACGAATACAGGGTGCTCGTCGTTCGTATGTCGACCACGAGGCGGTGGCCATTTTAAACCATGCGAAAGACCAGTGGTGTTCGGTACTAAATTCATGGAACTGAAAACGGACACTTTTTCAACCGAACACCGCTGATGCCGTTGACCTCCCTTCTCCAATCGACAGAAGTGTGCGAACACCGGCCGTTCGGGAGATTTAAAGGCACGAATGAACTTACCCCAGATAGCCTTCCCATGGAGTCAATCGCATACCGAAGAACTGTAATAGGCTTTGACTCCATGGCGATTGAACTATGCGTATGGGATCTGAGCGCTATTCGCCAATAATATGCACTCAGATCCAGGCTATCTGGGGATGTGTTACACGAATGAGAAATGTTCGGCAGTTATAAAGTTATGTGTTTTTATGATTTGTATTTAAAATGGCGATTTGCCTCTGCTCTGGGAGATAATTGAATTACTTCTCAATTATCTCCCGGGCAGAGGGAAGGAAACTGTGATATATGCTGGGAATATTGTGTGACTGTCCTGAAATGCCATATGTCCATCTGCTATTCCAGTCTCCCATTTGGTCCTCTAGGGGAGTGTCCACCAAGTGGGAGACCTGCATAAATACGGGCAGGTAGCCCACAGTAAACTCAGTTCGTGTTTTACCCTCAATGCGGAGCTTGGTCTCGTTATTGGGGGGATTTTATTACCGATGACTAGAGACTGCTATATGGAATTATTAGCCGCTTGGGAGATACCGGTGTTCGGCTGCTATTGACGGTTCGTGAGCTTGAAGCTCGTGGAGGGAAGTGACCGTGCGGATACCGTTCCGGAGTTTGGAGTGTTCCCTTACTGGTGGTTCGCATGATTGTATTGGATACGCATACAGCCTACATTATTGCGAACGGGGAGCATTCACTAAACGGCGGTTTGTACATTTCATGCTGAAGGTCCGTAACAGATATCAACCTTGGCCATAAGAGCCCCAGGCCCGGCCCTCTTTACCAGCTCGACCGCCTGGTCGAATGATGCATAAGAGACCGAGCGCAGCTCCTTATCGATATCATCATTCACCGACGCACCCTTAGGGTTGGATAGGTGGTGAATGAGCCTAAACTTCCCTGGCTCCTTCTTAGGGACCACCCCGAGAGGGGAAAGCCGGAGGCCCTCTATCGGTGGTGCCCGAAACGGTCCTGCCATCCTACCCAACAACACTTCCTTGTCCCGCACCACCCCCGGAAATTCCGCCACCGATTTCAGATTACGCGGGCATACCGTACCGTCCCTGCCCCGGAACGGGATAAAGAACCTGAGTAGCTCGGCGTCCACCCTATTACCGTAGCGGCTTAGCCAGGGCTCCATCGCGTCTAGCTTCATCGGGGTGAGTCCCCGGGGCAGCGGAAGCTCGCCCGCCTCCGGGTGCCGAAGGAGCTCCTGCTCCCCCGACTTACCTTTCTTGAAACATCGCTGCAACCCGTGTGCCCCCCGCAGCCCGAGCATTTGTGCTTAAATCGACAGGAAGCACCCCACTTGCACTGGCCTTCATTGAAAAGCCAGCATAATCCCTTTTGTGAGGCGGAAAACGAGGCGGACTGACCTTTTGCGCCAGCCGCGTGCTGAAAGGGCTGCACTTTTTGCGCCATCATCAGCTTCATCCAGAGAGGCAGGTCCAACTGGTCCCACCTCACACCCGGATTGGCCGCCAGCCACAACTGTTCGTCATGCCGCCACCAGGCCAGCCCGCCATAGGTGCGGTATGCCTCCCAAATCCCGTCCATGTAGCAAAACAGGGAAGAGCATGCGCCCGACTATTTCTCCCCTATCACACTGGCCAGGACGCAGAACGCCCTCAACCAGTTCCCAAAGGATTTTGGTATCTTGCAATACCGCTTCTGCTTCTCCTCCTCTTCCTTCTTCTCATCCTTTTTATCCTCCTCCTTTAGGTCAATGAAGTCCTCCGAAGGAAGGAGGGAGAAGATCTCGCAAAACTCCCCTTTCCAAATTTTTTCTTTCACCTCCTGTTTGAGGTGAACCCCAAGCGGGCCAGCAAACGATACATACGCGTGCTGCCTCGCCGCGTCCGACACCCCCCCGGTTAGTTCTGCCTGCTCGCTCCCTGCATCCCCCGTGCGGGGCACGGCCCCCACCTCCTCGCTGCTTGCCGACACCGCTGAGGTCCCCACACTGGGCCCTGCTGCCGCCGCCCCATGTGCCCACACCTGCCCTACGCTGTCCCCTATTCCACCCCCCGCCCCCAGTGAGTGAAGGAGTGATTGTAGTGTTTGCACTCGCGCGCTGGGATGCAGCGATTCGCTGGACTCACCGGCCAAGCCCTTTGTGACAGATCCAGACTAAGATTGCTGGATTCGTCTATTTTGCCTTTTCACGAAAGTACCCATTCTTATGGCCCTATTCCGTGAATTAACTTTTCCGCCGAACAAAACTACTGAACGGACGGCCACCCAGAAGAGAAGTGTGCTGCTGGTTAACCTATTGATCCCCATTATAACGTTGCAGTTAACCACAGACACTTCTCAATTAAAACCAAATACAGAGTGGTCGTCGTTCGTATGTCGACCACGAGGCGGCGGCCATTTTTTAAACCATGTGAAAGTCCAGCGGTGTTCGGCATTGATTTCATGGAACTGAAAACGGACACTTTTTCAGCCGAACACTGCTGAAGCCGCTGACCTTCCTTCTCAATCGACCTCAACTACATGGCCTCCAGGCCTGCTGCTGCCGCCCGCTGCCTCCAGACCGCCGGTGCCCCCAACTTCCGGTTCTGCACCTGGACTCAGGTGCCGTGGGGGCCTCCTGGCCCGCGTCGGTCTTCCTCCGCCACCATCCCTCCCTGCCGCCCGCTCCCTGTCGTAGTGCTGCCGCCCGGACTCCAGCCAGCAACCTCTCCACGTCCTCCATGGCCTTGCAGAGGGAGACAAAAAGAGAAAAGCCCTACCCAGCAAAGCAGTGAGCACCAGAGCGCACACAAACTCAACCAGGTAGGAAATTAAATGTGTCTTCCAAAATGGCTACCTCCTTAAGTAGACCAACCCCTTACTCCCACAACCCACCAGTCCTGGCCGGCTCCTTCTAAGCCCGCCTCCTAACCCCTGTCAAGGCCCTCCTCCGCTAAGCTGTGCTTTGGCCCCTTGGGGCTACATTCCCATAGGAAAGCATTGGTAGGCTGTCATGTTGGAAAACACTGCTGTTCTATCAGATATCTATATCAGATTTCTATATTGATGTCACTTCCGGTGCCCCCATGTCACCAGAAGTGACGCGAGATAAGCTGCGCGCTAGCAGGCCTCGAGGTATAGAATTCTGGTGGAGGCACCGCGAGCATGTGTGCCGCCTCTGATGACGCTCGTTCAGCTGGGCCTTTAATCTGATGGGTGTATCGCGCATGCGCTCGGCACATCCTTCAGCTATAGAAATCTGATGGGTGTAATGCGCATGCGCGCAGCACTATCCGTCAGATATAGCAATCTGATGGGTGTGCAGCACATGCGCGCAGCACATCCATCAGATATTGCAATCTGATCTACAAATCTGATGGATTTCTGTACCACGGCTTTCACTGTGTAATAACATACACAGTGTAGGCAAATGTGGTGTTAAATAAGGGAGATGCACGGTTAATGGGGGTGACACCCAGGGCTAGGGGGTTAATAGGGGTGATACACATGGGATGGGGGATATGGAGGGGTGACCAAATGTTGCCAAACAACCCAGAAGTCCCTCTAGTGGCCATCTGGTAGCCAGCCACTAGAGGTGGAGTTAACACATAAAGATAATTATTGCAGATGCACTTGCAATAGTTACCATTATTATTATTATTATTATTATTATTGCTATTTATAAAGCGCACACAGATTCCGCAGCGCTGTACAATTAGTTGAGAAACGTACAATATACACAAACAAATACAAGAGGGAAGAGAGCCCTGCCCATAAGCTGATATCTAGCCATTGGAGCTCTTTTATACAAAGTGCTTAGCTAGATGGCCCGTGAGCTTACAATCTAAAGGATACCAGGGGGATTTGAGACAAGAGGTAGCAGGGGAAGTTTGGAGGTGATGGCTGAAAGAGTTAACAGAGAAGCAGCTATTGTTAAGATGTTAGGGGAATGAAGAGGTAATTGGGTGAGAATCAAATTCCGGTCGGTAGATTTAGTAAAGAGTGTGTACTCCAACTTTCGATTGATGATCATCAATTCAATATCCAAGAATTGGACACGGTGCACGTCAGAAACCTATGATGTGTTATCGTCGGAACAAAAACCTAAGGCACCTATTGGTCAAGACGGATCCATCTCACTGCTATAGACCGGTGAAGAAAGAAAACACCAATGTGGGGTGCGTGAGGTGTTTGGGATGTGTGACATGCGGTCATCTCATCCCTTCCAAAACTTTCACACACCCCTTTACAGGAAAGTCCTACAAGATTAGACAACGTATTCACTGCAGAACAGACTTTGTTATTTACAAACTGACATGCCCTTGTGGTCTTAACTACATAGGGAAAACAGAAACAGCTCTCTGTGAGAGAATAAGGGGCCACAGGTCCAGTATCCGGTTAGCCTATCGTGATGGCAAATCGGACAAGCCAGTGGCCAGACATTTCTTGGAATTTAAGCACCAACTTTCCTCACTCAGATGTGTTGCCATCGAGCATGTTCCTATTGCGGCCCGAGGTGGTGATAGAGCTTGTTGCAGAGAGAGACTTACTGGATTTGCCAGTTGGGAACCCTAGCACCCAGAGGCCTAAATGAAAAATGCTTGTTTATACCATTCCTATAATGACTAGAGCTTTAACCTTTTTTTGAGGCGTATGCCTAATATATTAATATATTATTGTATCTGCATGATTATGCATTATCCTTCCCAGATCCTATGTTCCCAATTTGGGAATTTATTTGAGATGATTGTTTAAATTTTATATCATTAATTCTATTGAAGATTATATTTGATTTTTTTGAATAACTATTTTAGAGAACCAGTGGTTATCTAAAAAAATTTTTTTGACTGTCTTTAAGTAGAGCTGACTGTTTTTTATGATTTAAGATTGTCCATAACTTGTTGTGTTTAGTATGTAATAGTGGGTCTCACTCCAGGTGCAATTTTTTTCGTGATATACATGGGTGGCTCACTTATTCACTATTTTGCTTAATTCTGTAAAGGAGTTTCATTTACACCCTACATATTGTTCTCTAGTTTAGTAGTAGAGCATTACTTACTTACCTACAGCATTCACATAGTATGTACTTTGATCTATTTGTCTTTATACACTATTATGAATGCCGTGTGTATATATGTATATATTCTTTTTTTTTCATTTATATTGGCATTTCTTATTTATCACTTTGTTTATTAATTATTTAGCTAATCAATTTGTTACACATACAACCCATGCAGTATCGTTGTAGTATATTTGTGGTTTACATGTTTTATTACATTCCCGTTCTCGCGCTGGAGACGCATTGAGGTCGTCATGCCAACGCATAACAACAGGATACTTGTTTGTCCCTCGTCGGCTCAGGTGTGGGTGGGCGCAACCAATAAGATCTTGTTGACTATGGTTGCCCCAGTAACACACTGAGCCGTCCAATAGAATATGGCCTAGGGTGTCACATGATTGGAACCCGGAAGTGAATTGGTTAGACATGGCGTCCGCGGCGGTTCCGGCGGGGAACGAGAATGTAATGCACCTGTATGTAAGTACCCATTATTAAATGTCCTATATAAGTGTGTTTCAATGTTTTTGATATTTTGTGTCCTGATGAAAGCTCCTGTGAGGAGCTGAAACGTCGATTCTCTCTTCGCAATAAATGAAGATTTTTTTGTGGTGAAATCCTTGAGTGCCGGTATTACTTTGCTATATATCATCCAGCCACCAGAGCACCAGGTATCTAAGACATTTTTGTTACAGTTGGAGTGCAGGGGTTATCTAGATTTTTATATATATATATATATATATATATATATATATATATATATACAGGGAGTGCAGAATTATTAGGCAAATTAGTATTTTGACCACATCATCCTCTTTATGCATGTTGTCTTACTCCAAGCTGTATAGGCTCGAAAGCCTACTACCAATTAAGCATGTTAGGTGATGTGCATCTCTGTAATGAGAAGGGGTGTGGTCTAATGACATCAACACCCTATATCAGGTGTGCATAATTATTAGGCAACTTCCTTTCCTTTGGCAAAATGGGTCAAAAGAAGGACTTGACAGGCTCAGAAAAGTCAAAAATAGTGAGATATCTTGCAGAGGGATGCAGCACTCTTAAAATTGCAAAGCTTCTGAAGCGTGATCATCGAACAATCAAGCGTTTCATTCAAAATAGTCAACAGGGTCACAAGAAGCGTGTGGAAAAACCAAGGCGCAAAATAACTGCCCATGAACTGAGAAAAGTCAAGCGTGCAGCTGCCACGATGCCACTTGCCACCAGTTTGGCCATATTTCAGAGCTGCAACATCACTGGAGTGCCCAAAAGCACAAGGTGTGCAATACTCAGAGACATGGCCAAGGTAAGAAAGGCTGAAAGACGACCACCACTGAACAAGACACACAAGCTGAAACGTCAAGACTGGGCCAAGAAATATCTCAAGACTGATTTTTCTAAGGTTTTATGGACTGATGAAATGAGAGTGAGTCTTGATGGGCCAGATGGATGGGCCCGTGGCTGGATTGGTAAAGGGCAGAGAGCTCCAGTCCGACTCAGACGCCAGCAAGGTGGAGGTGGAGTACTGGTTTGGGCTGGTATCATCAAAGATGAGCTTGTGGGGCCTTTTCGGGTTGAGGATGGAGTCAAGCTCAACTCCCAGTCCTACTGCCAGTTCCTGGAAGACACCTTCAAGCAGTGGTACAGGAAGAAGTCTGCATCCTTCAAGAAAAACATGATTTTCATGCAGGACAATGCTCCATCACACACGTCCAAGTACTCCACAGCGTGGCTGGCAAGAAAGGGTATAAAAGAAGAAAATCTAATGACATGGCCTCCTTGTTCACCTGATCTGAACCCCATTGAGAACCTGTGGTCCATCATCAAATGTGAGATTTACAAGGAGGGAAAACAGTACACCTCTCTGAACAGTGTCTGGGAGGCTGTGGTTGCTGCTGCACGCAATGTTGATGGTGAACAGATCAAAACACTGACAGAATCCATGGATGGCAGGCTTTTGAGTGTCCTTGCAAAGAAAGGTGGCTATATTGGTCACTGATTTGTTTTTGTTTTGTTTTTGAATGTCAGAAATGTATATTTGTGAATGTTGAGATGTTATATTGGTTTCACTGGTAATAATAAATAATTGAAATGGGTATATATTTGTTTTTTGTTAAGTTGCCTAATAATTATGCACAGTAATAGTCACCTGCACACACAGATATCCCCCTAACATAGCTAACTAAAAACAAACTAAAAACTACTTCCAAAAATATTCAGCTTTGATATTAATGAGTTTTTTGGGTTCATTGAGAACATGGTTGTTGTTCAATAATAAAATTAATCCTCAAAAATACAACTTGCCTAATAATTCTGCACTCTCTGTGTGTGTGTATGTGTGTGTGTGTGTGTGTGTATATATATATATATATATATATATATATATATATATATATATATATATATATAATTTTAAAGTAATTAATCAATTACACATGTCTTTGCAGTTACTACGACATCAGGCGGGTGGTGAAGGCAGCAGCCGCCTCCAGGAAGACAGGAGGCGGTTCACAAGAACCGGACCTGCTGCCCTATGAAGAGGGGTTCCTTGGGATTGAGGGGACAACAGGCGCTGAATCATCTGAAGGTACATTGTTAAAGGACCACTATAGTGCCAGGAAAACAAACTCGTTGTCCTGGCCCTATAGGGTAATTAGGTGTGTGTGGCCCCCTTCCCACTTCAGCCACTTACCTTTCTCCAACCCTTTCAGCCACTTACCTTTCTCCAGCACCAGGCTCCCTCGGTGCTGGGGAACACTCCTCCCTCTGCCGACGTCAGCTCCGAATGCGCAGCAAGAGCAGTGTGCGCATTCAAACCACCCATAGGAAAGCATTACTCAATGCTTTCCTATTGACGTCCAGCATCTTCTCACTGTGATTTACACAGTGAGAATCGCGGAAGTGCCTCTAGTGGCTGTCAGTGAGACAGCCACTAGAGGCTGGATTAACCCTCAGTGAAACAGCAGTTTCTCTAGAACTGCTATGTTTTCAGCTGCAGGCTTTAAACTAGAGGATAAACACAAGGACGTATATATAAAAACCCAAAGGTGATATATACAAATAGAGGGTGGTTGAGAACAATACAACCTGAATATGGCTGAAAATGAACGTGGAATCTATAAAATAGCAAAATACAAAATATAGTGAAGTAAGTTAGGCAAAATTGGATTTGCACGTGGTAGAAAACTTACAAGAACGGAGTAGTAATCACGCCTGTCATCCTGTCAGGGGTACTTTCCACATTGGAGACCGAATATATATGGCGAGGACTGACAATATCACTTTTTCTTCAGCTCAGGAATAAAATATCCCTTTTTCCTTCAGCTCAGGAACAAAAGAAAAAATATAGATAGTGCAGATTGTATAAAAATAACAAAATTTATTCCAAATATTGCACTTACAAGAAATCAGAAGTAAGACAGCATATCTCCATAATGAAGTAATGGCCGGGTCTCCAGGTGAAAGTAGAGAGAGATCCCAAAATGGAGGTACACAAAATTAAAAAAATATAAAATAAAATAAATAAAAATAACAAATGGACTATAATAACAGCTGTATATTAGCATAAAAAGTCCAAAAGTAGTATCCAACGCGTTTCGTCACTATGGTGACTTCCTCAGGGATATAGATGTGTTGTAATCTTCATGGTTTATATATCATGCCAATTTTCAAATTCGCGGGGAAATTCACATGTTACTTCCGGTTTTCGGCCCTTAGACTTCCTGCGTTCCACCTTGGAACGCATAGCGTCACTTCCGGTTTCCGGTCTCATCCAATCAAGAGGGCTTCTTGCGTTCCACCTTGGAACGCATGACATCACTTCCGGTTTCGGATCTAATCCGATCGAGGGGAGCCCTCTTCTGCTAGCACTAATAGAAGTGCAGCAGAATAGGCTTCCCCTCTGGGGCAACAATCAGTTCCCATTATACAAATATGGGACAGAAAAAGAAGTCTGTATGCCATGAAAATAATAAAGCATTAAAAATCTGCATAAAATAAAAAAGAATAATTTTTTCTAGTGTATCATATAGTAAGCATATCCTTTTTTGTATCTTTAAACTAGAGGGACCTGGCATCCAGACCACTTCATTGAGCTGAAGTGGTCTGGGTGCCTATAGTGGTCCTTTAACCCCTTAAGGACTGGACTGTTTTTGCGATGTTGTACATTTGCGACCAGGAATATTTTTACACTTTTGTGGTGTTTGTGTTTGGCTGTAATTTTCCGCTTTCTCATTTACTGTTCCCATACAAATTATATATTGTTTTTTTCAGGACAAAAGGGGCTTTCTTTACATACCATTATTTCTATAATATCATGTATTGTAATTTAAAAAAAATACAAAAATCTGATGAAAAATTGAAAAAAATACATGTTTTTTGACTTTTACTTGAAAAATCTTTTACTCATCTACAAAAGCAAATGAAAAAAAACTGCTAAATAGATTCAAAATTTTGTCCTGAGTTTAAAAATACCCAGTGTTTACGTGCTTTTTGCTTTTTTTTGCATGTTATAGGGCTATAGGTACAAGTAGGATATTGCGGTTTCAAAACATACATTTTTAAAATTTATCAATAGTGACATTGTAACACTATTATCTGTCATAAATTTCTGAATAACACCCCACATGTACATATTTTTTTTAAAGTAGACAACCCAGGGTATTCAATATGGGGTATGTCCAGTCTTTTTTAGTAGCCACTTAGTCGAAAACACTGGCCAAAGTAAGCATTCATATTTGTTTGTGTGTGAAAAAAGTAAAAAAACTAAATTGAACGCTAATTTTGGCCAGTGTTTGTGACCAAGTGGTTACTAAAAAAGACTGGACATACCCCATTTGCAATACCTTGGGTTGTCTTCTTTTGCAAATGGTATGCCATCATGGGGGTAATTCTCATTCCTGGGCTACCATACGCTCTCAAAGGCAACGTAACCAACCTGGCCATTTTCAATGTAAAATATTTGACCCATATATTTGACCTTGTAACTTTCAAAAATGCTATAAAACCTGTACATGGGGGGTACTGTTTTACTCGGGAGACATCGCTGAACACAAATATTAGTGTTTAAAAACTGGAAAACGTATCACAACAATTATATCATCAGTAAAACTGCTGTTTGTGTGTGAAAAATGCAAAAAAAGTAACTTTCACTGACAATATCATCGCTGTGATATGTTTAACTGTTGTGAATCACTAATATTTGTGTTCAGCGAAGTCTCCCGAGTAAAACAGTACCCCCCATGTACAGGTTTTAGGGTGTCGTAGAACGTTACAGGGTAAAATACAGTGCTAGCAAATTAAATTCTCTGGAATTTCGGCCTGGGTTGGCAGGCAGGTCCCTCAAATTGCAATCAATAAAATTACTGAATTATGTAAAAATATTACATAAATACGCACGTAGAATTTAAATATATATGCATATTTATATATTTGAAGTCTACGTATATTTATATAATTATTTATGTAATTTTGTATATGGACGTATGTATATTTCTTATTATTTTTATTTATTTTTATATACATAGATATATATACAAATTCATTCTAAGTGTATTTTGATATATATATATATTAATTTTAAAATACAGTTAGAATAAAATTTCATATAGCTATATAATTTTTTAAATTTTTTATTATTATTTAAAAAAAAATATTTAATTTAAATTACTTATTATTTATATTTTATAATAATATATATATACAATATATATAGTTATTATATATATTATATATATACGTGTGTAATTTAATTATAAGTGTATTTTTATATTAATATAAGTACATATTAATATAAAATACACTTAGTATGACATTATATATATGATATATAGACATATATTATATAGATATAATATATGTCTATATATCATATATACACATATATAATTATTTTATTTTTTTAATTAACACTAACTTTATTTTTTTTTCTGATTTTACACAAGCAGGGAGACTGCCTGTCAGCACAGACAGTCCCCCTGCAGGCAGACACATGGACACCTATTGTGACCATGTGATCGCTGTGTTAAGCGATCACATGGCCACAGGGGTCCTAATCTGCCGTGGGGAGACTGTCTGGGCTGCAGGCAGTCTCCCCACAACCGGAGGAACACTGATCGCCGCCGGGGGAACGACGGCGATCAGGTAAGTACCCCCAGACCGTTAGGACGGTTCAGGACCGTCATCGGTCGGCAAGGCAAAAATGCCGATGACGGTCCTGAACCGTCCTCGGTCCTTAAGGGGTTAAATTCATATTTGTTAGTCAAAATGTACATATATCAGTTTTCTTGTGTTAACCTTCCAATGTGTGTTTTTTATGTGGGTGTTGTCGTCCAGTTGCCTAGACGGGACAAAACCAGCCTGTTCCAGTGAGACCATGTCTAATAGTAATGGCTTGATACGTGAAGCTAGCAGCTTTGCAAACAGTTTGGTGTCTGCATTCAGCAGTGATATTGGCCTCAGGTTTGCGCATTCTGTTGGGGGTTTCCCCGGCTTAGGTAGTGTTATTATCTTTTGAGATTTTATATTTTAAAAACAAATCTCGACATCCTTAACACTATAGTCACATAAGTATTTTATTCTCTAAATAAGAATTTATATATGGTTGCTTGTAGAGACCCTATTGCCTTTTGGCATATACTTGTGATATAAATTGAGAATATGTTTAGAATCTATACAAGGAGGAAATGTGTTTAAAGAATTTAATACAAGTTTTTATTTCCCCCCTCATGCCTTTACCACTCACAATGTGTTAAATTCATCTAATTCTAATATGAGGAACTGAATGGGAGCTTCAAGAAAATCAGCACCCATAGAAAACGGCTGTGGAACGCAAATGGAACGCAAGTGGAACGCAAGTCTGACGTCCGGGACGCAACGTGATGACATCCGGGACGCAACGTGATGACGTCCGGGAGGCAACGTGATGACTTCACCTGGAACCAGGAAGTGATTGAATTTTAACCGGGAGAAGCTTGGAAACACACTTGAGAGAACTTCCACTTGATTATGGGGTGTATATAAGGGGGAAGGGAGTAATTGTATTTTTTATTCATTTGTTTTTATTGTTAAAACTTGCTAACATCACTGTAAAGTCCCTGAGGAAGTCCCAGCAGTGGGAAGAAACGCATTGGACAGACAGTTTTTGATATTTTATGCTGATCGATTCTAACTTATGTGTAAGTAATAAATACATTTTTTACTTTGTACACATTTCTCCATTTTTCATTTTGGATGCATTTCTATCTTTTTGTATCATTGAGACCTGGAAGTCCATATATTGAAGCAAGAACATTGCCTGAGAGCTACATGGATTTTTGATACGCCTTATCTATTCAGTCAAAGTGTGAGTGATCCATTTGGCAAATATATATACTGTTGAAGTTGCATACAGAGTTGCACTATGTTATTTTTTGTTCCCCTATAGTTGGATTGACCTATTTGTGTATTTATGTGTTTGTGGAAGATTTGAGGAGATCTTCGGGTCATAATCCGCTACTCATAGGGAAGTCATTTACATTGTTTATTCACTAAGGGCATTTGGTGTTTTTTGGTGATATTTTAATGTCACAGAGTATTTAGTGAAAGATTTTGCATTTTCTATATTTGTATTTTTTTCCTCAAATTTCTTCTTTCACTTTTCACAATTTCAACATGGCTGTTAACTGTTTTACGAATATTCAAAAGGGCAGAAAAGCTAGATTTGAAAACATGTTCCATCAGGATGTGGAAATTATACCCTTAAGGGGTGAGAATAATTTATACTTTTCTAAATTGGAAAGTCTAATGAAAAAAGAAACCAGAACATGGTGGGAGATTTCATATTTAAAAGGAAATTTAAAAGAAGGGTTAATACCTAGGGGTCTGAGAGTAGAAAAGATTCCGGCATTCGGAACAGAGAATGAGGAATTTATGAAAAAATGGGATGAGGTGTTAGAACATTCTTCAAATAATCTTATGAAACTTATTGTAGAATTTGAAAAATGCAGTAGAAACTCAGTTGAGGAAGAAATCAATGTTTTAGAAACACAAGAGGGTTTGGAAAGAGATTCTACAGAATTTAAAGAAAAAGAACAACAAATTAGTGAAAGGGTAAAAGAATTAGAAGAAAAAATAGCAAATACAAAAAAAAAAAAAAAATCAGAGATAGGGAAGATAAAAATAGAAAAACTTTCTCCACTACTAACAAAATAAAAACTCAACGAGTTAAATTTGCCCAAAGATGGTCAAATCAAGTGGAGAAATCAGGACCTTATAAACCCCATCATGTCTCTAATCCTATCCCTTTTAAATATAGAAAATATTCTTTAAATAATTCACCTATCAAAAATAGATCCCAAAAGAACAAGAAAGAGTAACTGGAGGGAGGAGGAAAGCACTGCACCCATAAGATCTAGGACTTTTCAACAATCCCCTAAAGTGTCCTTCAATAAAGAAAAGAGATCAAAAACAGATGGTAATTATATTCATAACTATTCACCGCCTAATAGGAAAACTTATGCTGAAGCAGCCGACCCTTCTTATAGAAACACACATGAAGCAGCCGGCCCCTCCCAGAGAAACATACAAGAATTAGAAGAACGTTTTTTAGGGAAGGAGCTAGACCAAAACGAAAGGCGAATTACACAGTTCTTCAAACCCCGAGAGAAACCATGGGAGAACAGATTTTCTCCTTTGGAAAATCTCACAGAAACTCCACCCAAAAGGAAAAGATCAGAGGAAAGCTTGTGGAGGGAAGAAAACCACAGAAGAAGGAACTAGAGAGACAAACAGGAATATATAATTTAACAGACATTCAATTAACCCCAATAGACATACAGGCACTTAAAAAGGGCTTAAAATTTGCCCCTAATAAAAATATTAATTATTTTGACACTTATGTGGACCTCCAAAAATACGTAAGGAAAATGACCCTCAAAAGATTTTTTCTCAAACAAGAAAGAGAAGACATTCCATTGACTTTAGATGTAGACATAATAAAAAAGAATTTAAAAACAAATCTACTTTTTACCCAATACATTCAAAAGGTTCTCACTTAAAGACATTTAACAATATGGTAATTGCAGATTTAGAACAATTAGAACTCAATTTGAACAAACAAAAGAAAAATAAATTTAATCTTAGTAGAGAGGAAGCCAACAGTATAAAGAATCTACAAAGTATGGAAGAAGTTATCATCAAAGAGGCGGATAAAGGAGGAGCAATAGTATTAATGACAAAAGAATATTATCTTAAAGAAGTCGGTAGAATTTTGGGAGATAAAAGCACATATATTCAATTAAAACAAGATCCAACAATGGACTTTAATTTTGAATTAGAATCCTTATTACACTCCGCAACTCAAAATAATATCATTACAAGAGACAATGCACAATACCTCTTTAATAAATATCCAGTAATTCCCATTTTTTATTTTTTGCCAAAATTACATAAAAATCCTGTTGAACCCCCGGGAAGACCTATTATTAGCGGGATAAATTCAATAACTGCACACTTATCAGAGTTTATAGATTATCATTTACAAAAATATGCACAAGAAGCCCCCTCTTACATACGGGACTCATCACATATTCTGGAAATCCTTGACAACCAACAATGGGACCAAAACAACATATGGGTCACCATAGATGTGACATCTTTATACACTGTCATCAAACATGAGGTGGGTTTAACAGCAGTTGAAAAAATCATGGAAGAAGATCAAAGTATGCCAATTCCTTTAAAAAAATTCTTATTAAGAGGCATACATTTCATCCTTCATCACAATTATTTTTATTTCAATGAAGCTTTTTACCTGCAACAAACAGGTACAGCTATGGGGACCAGGTTTGCCCCCAGCTATGCCAACATCTACATGAGAGATTGGGAAGCCAACTCAGTGTGGAGGGGGCATAGCTGGGTTGCAAACCTGGTCCTATGGAAACGTTTTATTGATGACGTCCTATTAATTTGGAG